>OX461810.1:13048046-13497037 GCA_949802685.1 Dicyrtomina minuta | reverse complement strand
AGTGACCCAATATCCAAAGTGCATACATCTAGTCATAAGTAGTATATCTAAGCACACGCAGACGAAATTTCGTAATTTTTCATGCGTCAAGTCAGGAGATATTGATGTTTGAATTTTGAAAACCATGAAGTGAGTCTAACCTTTTGGGACACCTGATTTTCAGTTTTTAATTATTTACGTGAGAACGACTTGACCCCTGGAGGTCAATCAAAGCCAAATCCTACTAATTAGTCGGTTGTCATCCAAAAATAAATATATCGGCTTACGGTTCCCGCTTGGGGGGGAGTAAACCCCATAAAGTGGGGTGAGTCTAACCTTTAGGGACATACTGTATAGTAAGTTCATATGCTTGCACATAAATTCGGGCTGACCAAATTCTTTGAAATATAGAGCTGCAGTAAGTAGCCCACTACTCCATCCTACTTTAGCACCATCACTCAACAATTACTACAAAGAAATGAGAACAAGAAAAGTCCATTGAAACAATTAAAATATTTTCTTAGTTTGTGTATTTTATCTTAAGGAATTGCATACTAGAAGATAAATATTATGATAACTGAGGAGCGGGAGCAGGGCACATGTTACAAGCACAACTGCAATATACCTATCTACATACAGAACTGCAATTTTGCTCTGAGAAAATCGTTTATTTATAAGAGACCCTTCTCCTCTATAGCATTACCATGGCAACAGAAACTAATAAAATGAGAGGGGTTTTAATAGAAACAGAAACAATGACTTGTACAGCTTTCAGAAGTATAAGTAGAAAAGGAGGTGAAAGCATATGAGGAGCTTTATACAGTATAGTTCTATTGTAAGACCTGAGACATAGCCGAGTCCAACTGAGATTGCATGTTATATGGTTGACTCGTGAATTTGCATAACGTCAGAATATTTGCAGCATCACATACACTCTGAGACTGTAGCCAAAGCCATCCCAGCCTCCACGACAATTTCCTTTTACTACAACCAAGATGAAGGAGAAGTAGAAGAAAACCATTTTTACATTTTCAGCAAGAACAAGATTATAACATAAGGGAGAGTGGAAGGGAGTCATGCATGAAAAATGCTATTTCATAAGATTTTTTGTATTATTATTTTCTTTAAATGTATGCAATCTCGTAAAAAATAACGCATGTTATTACATTAAATATTTCTATTTCTTCATCTCCGGGAAGAATGTAGGAAAATTACATGGATTTGGTGACAAAGTAACAACTATGGAGGGAGTAAAAATCTTTATTCAAAGCTGTCTCCTGCTGTGAACGTCATCGTACCGGGCTCATTACTTTCACCAACGCACTAGACCATACATCGTCGATGAATATTAAAAACCAGCTGCTTTCCTATGCTATAGCGTATGCATGGCGCAGACACTCACACTTGGACTTACTGCCACTGCACTACTCGTCCTATGACTATTTTCAATTTCTCCTCATGTCCATGAAGTTCCAAGTTGCAGTGGGAGCAAGTGAAAGCTAAGTCAATATGAAAAGAAAACGAGACAAATGAAAGAGAAAGGGGGTGAAAGTAAGATTTGTCATGTTTTTATCATTTCTCTCTCTTTTTTAGGGAGAGAGAGAGAGAAAGAGAGAGAGAGGAAACAATTTCGTGTTGTTTCTCCTGATAAAAATGAAAGGAGGAAGGAAGAAAGGAAGAAAAAACGGAGTTGGAAATGAAGAAAACTGTATGTTTACTTATTACAATGATGAATGTTAGGATCATGGATTCTCATCAGCTGCTCATTTTTTTTAACGTGCGTTATTCTCTGTGTGCACGGATGTAATTCAACTGTGAAACTGAAAAATAAAAGTAAAAATAATAATGTCAAGTGAACTCGGAAGAAATGTCTATTGGATACTGGATCCCATGACAATGATAAACGGAGTTTCAAATGAAAAAAGGAGCATGTGCATATAGAGAAACTCACAACCCTTTTGTATCATCGTTACTTGCTCATTCCTCTCCTCCCAACGCATTACCGTTTCTCCTGCATCCTTGAATGGGCACCTTGAGGAAGTTATGTACATATGTGTTATATTACAAACATATATACTATACATACTGTAGGGCAATACAGTTTCAGAAGTTCCTAACCTAAATGAAATACCTCGTTGGCTACTGTAATATTTACTTGCGTAAATCGCCTACTGTTGAGCTTGACGCAATATTTGAAATGAAATTTGCATAAATACAAAACGAAGCATCTCAGTGACGTATATCATACAAGATGTGGACTGTGCTACTTTAACTGAACATTATTGTTTGGCAAAATACCTAATTTAAAGAATGCAAATCCTTATTACAAAATAACCTTTCACTAAGCATGCACAAGTTCATAATTAAGCTTATTAAAAGTCAATAAATCACACATATAAACAAGAATCACGTATTTCAAAGCTAAACAAAGTTCATAAGTTTAATATCTTGTAACAAAGTGGGTTTCAAAAGATATATGTTGTTTTTGTTGTTGTTGTTGTTGTTGTTGTTGTTGTTGTTGTACCAGTTAAATAGACTCCAGCTGGCCGGTATTACACCGTCAATGACTACGTCCTGAATCCTTGAAACTACTTTGTTCCAAAATAGCTTCGGAGTCTGATTCCGAGTAACAGGAAATGTGCCGTACTGTCTACTGACATTAACAATAATATGTATATATACTAAATGTATTTGAAGCATCACAGGAAATGATACCAGCTGTCGACTAAATCTTTCTTTTTCCAAGACAATTACAGTTGAAAAATTAGTACAAACATAAGAAACAAGCGGTTGGCTGAATTTAAGCTCAATTGAACATTAAGACTAGAATAGTTTTGCATTCAGTAGTAGTAGTAGTGTAGCAGAGTGTTGTTGCTAGAACACCAAGAGTACTCATATCCATCCAGGGAAAGTGAAAGTACATAATGTGTTCTTTTTCTTTAGGCTATAGAAGCCTCTACTACTACATGCAAATATTGTGCAGTCCATAAAACGGTAATTGTTATCACTATTATAGTCATGATGATTATTCTAAGAAATTCAAACGCTAATAAAACCAAATCATCATCGTCGAATATTTAATTACGTAGAGTGATCATGCTTCTCAATTCTCTCCATGGACTTGCATGGTGTACTTAAACTAAATCCACAGCTTTAAAACTTCTTCCCATCCATTTTCAATATACTATACACGCTTTTATGGACAGCATTTCAGCGTTTACATAGTGATTGTCATTATGTCATGTAATTGTGCTCGACAAGTATAAACTTCTTGTTCTTACTTTGTTTTTCAATTTTTACCTACTCCTCCACGGCCTTACTGCTAAACTTTCTAACAAAGCATGTTCGGTTAAATGTCTACAGTCGACTCCTTTAATTCACAGACTATTTAATACAAAACTAATGATTTACTAAATCAAATTTTAATATCTGGAGAAGGATAGTAAGCAATTTATGTCGGTTAAGTATACTAGTAAGCAAAGTCCAGACAGTGAATGAAAGGAAAACAAGGCTGAGAGAGCTTCACACCCGCTGGTCAACGATCCAAGTTTGGGCGTCAGTGTTTAGTTGCTAGGTAGGTAGACAAGAGTGAATGGTGTGTGCGATAAAGTATTGACTACTGAAGCATTACTGCTCTATGCTTTGATATTAGGAGCATGCTTGGTATATGGAGCATTGGTGATATATTAGAGGGCGACAGGGAAAATTGAAATGGAGTGAGTGAGTGAGTGAGTGAGTCCAGGACTGACGACGGCGTGAGAGAGACAGAGAAAGATAGAGAGGCATAGGGAAGGAAGGAATGAGATTTCGATGGAGCCATGAAGTGTTAAATGATGATGATGGAGACAGTGACTATTTGTTGTGAACAAATGGAAGGTGCTAATTGCATTCTGTCACATGGCGTTAAACATGCAACAAATGATTAAATACTTGTTGAATTTTCAATATAGTTACTCCGGTTTTGTGTGTGTGTGTGTGTGTGTGTGTGTGTGTGTGTGTGTGGTGGGGAGACCGAAGTGATATGCGATGGAAAAGAGGGCCTTTGGAGTTGTGGGAGGCGAGCGAGTGAGTGGCTCGTGCGCCCGTAAGCTTTCGTGCAAAGGAAGAAACCGCTTGATGGACAAGGCTGATTCCATCCAGGACAAAACCCACATGACTCAAATTCACAGCCACAGCAATGCAATGCTACAAGAGTTTAGATCCCACTTCGCCCGCGCTCCCTCTCTCACTCTCACTCCTCGCTCTCCCCTCGTTCCGTCTTGTGATTTATTACGAAGAGCACTCATTCATGGAGACGTATCGATCTAGTGCACGCCCTAAAGTCCCAATAATTCTTTTTCTTTCCTTCTCCAAGCTTCAGCTTCAGCTCCAGCTCCAGCTCCGGCTCCGGCTCCGGCTTCAATCCAACAAGAACAACACGGATAAAATACCCGCGCGTCTCTCACTATACTCCAAGTTTCCAAGTAGCAAGCTCTATATGATAAATTCTACCTATTGCCTATCTCCTATCAACAGATACGGATTTTCGTGGAAAACTGAAACATTGCCGGGAACTCTAAGGCGATTTTTGATGATATTGTAGTATCCATTTCCTTGATATCCACACTACCTCCCCTGACATGTACCTTCCAGAAAAAATCAATCAAATTCATTTGGAGTAATGCACAACTTCAGGTTATTCAGTCTTCATTTCAATCTGCAGCCTCTCCCATTATAACAACATCCTAAACCCAAACCCAACATGCTCTCTTTCCGACACACTTTCTCCCCTCAATGAAATCTTCCATCTCTTTAAATCTCCTTTCCTGTTTAGCATCAACATTTTCATATAACTTTTTTCTCCCAAAAATTTTGAGTTTACGCAGTATATGTGTTCCTGTTTTATCATTTTGATTGCTCTGATTCTACCATGTTTCCTGTGTTACGTCATTGTGAATTATTTAGTCCATCCTGTCTATTTCATAGTTGTAGGCGGAAGCGGAGATTCTTCTTCTCATACATAATATTAACATCTTTAAAAAAAAATTTCAATCCGTTCAACATTTTACAGTTAGAGTGTAGTGACAGCCCTTGTATTTCATGAGCCAGAGAACTTGCACACACATGTCGGTACATGTATAAAAGTCTGACTACATCTTATTGGATGATTAATACAAGGATTCAGCATGCTTCCCAGAATCTCTGTATATGTTTTGTTTTATGTAGGCACTAGAAACTTAGCAGTTATACACCAGAAAAAGGAAGACAAAAACATAAGGCTGGAAGAACAAGAAAAACTTAATTAATGCAGCAATCTCTTGATAAAGAATTCATTCAACTATTTATAGAGCATCACACTGTAAGGAGGAGGGAGACAGTGGTGAGGAACTCATCATCTATAAGAAAAGCCGTATTCCGTAGTTACAGGTATGTGTGTACTTTCTCTCTCTTTCTCTCTCTCTCTTTTTGGCATGTGCTCCATATTTGTGATGGTCTTATCTTGCCTTTGATCCATAAAAAAAGCTTTATGTTTTGTAACACTGGAATGAAAATGGAAAAAAGTCCAAAAGTGTGATTGTGTGGCGTTTGGAGTGGTAGTGGTAGTGGTCTCGATCTCGTATGTCTCCTTCTGGATCTCTGTTTGGACTTGAGTAGTAGAAAAAAGCAGAAGTTACGAAGACGTACAGAAGACAATGAAATGAGGAGTTGAGGTACATATGGAAAAGACTGGGAGAAAGAGAGGAAAGAAAAGTGAAAGCTAAAGCAAAGGAGAGGGAGGGAAGTAAAGTAGGCGTTAGTTTGAAAAGTTTTCCGCTGTTTTAGTTGAATTCAAGCAATTTCAAACCGTCTTTCCCTGATTCTTCTCTCTCTCTCTCTTTCTGAGTTTACTACTACTTCTACTACTAATACTACTACCAAACCCTACCAACCACTACCAAGCTACTACTCATACTCCTTTTTCGGAGGCTCAAAAAAGATTGAGATGAAGGGAAAGGGGAATGGAAAGAAGAATAGCAAGAGGGGAAAGTGCTCAAGTTGGCAATAGATCATTGGAAATATTGCTGATATTGCAGATGTCCGTCATCCAGAAAGAGAGGAAGAGAGAGAGAGAGAGGAAGAGAGAGAGAGAGAGAAAGCGAGAGAGTGAAAGTTCAAAAAAGTTCATCGTACATGTTTCATGTTCAATGTTCTTATGTGGGCTGGAGTGAGTTCATTCTCCACTCATATGACTCATATAAAAATGGACACGAGTCGAAGTGGACGTGGACAGTGGAAGACCTATCAAGGCTGCACTTCTACCTCCGAGTGAGATGAACTGCTTCCCATTTCCCCATCACCATCACCATCCGATCCAAACCAAACCAATTCCAATTCCAAGTCAACCTAGAAAGAAACCAAGCAGCTAGCCAGCCCAAAATGTGTATACATAGGCTTAGGTCTCTTCTCGGTCGACGCCGACATTCCAACTGTGAATTGGATGTTGGAACTTGGGCCATGTCTGTCCTATTCCTGTCTCCTGAATGCACCTAGTAGATATGAACCTATGCTGACCATTACTGATAGTTATGATCATTGCTCAGCTCAGAGGAGACGGGCCAACACTACCAGGAGAGATCAGTGAAGTTTGAGTGAAAGTGAAACGCACACACTCTCTCTCTCTCTCAAACCAAACCACGGGCTTTAACAGCTCACAGAACGAGAAAATGACGGTCGCTCAGTCGCGGGTCTAAGGCAGAGAAAGCTACTAAAGGGGCTAGTTCTATATTGCCTATGGTCAAATATAAGGCATAGAGGTATGCCATTCAAAATGTTCTTTAACGAATAGATTAACCACAGCTACGAACATTTTCTGGATCCGTCATTGTCATTGACAGAGGCAGAGCTGAATCTGGAAAATGGGAGGATGGCAAAGACCATATCGAGAGAGTGAGAGATGTCAGGGAATGACGTGCTCACACACAACCAAAGTTTCAATGACAAAATACATTTTGAAGGAAGGACGGACGGACAGCCCAAAACTTTTTGTATATTCCTGTGTAGTAGTTCTAGGTGTGGATTTCAAGTCAAAAGCGACTTACACTCCTTCATATATATATATATATATGTCAGTAACCTTGCTTTATTGATTTCTCTCTCGTGAGACCGCTCAGCAGTCGGTCGTCTCAGATGAGAAAGTTAAAACGATATTAACTATATATAATTTGCACAATGTCAATTACAAACTGTAACTCGTACATTTCACTTTCGCTGATCTCCAACTGTTTTTTTTCTAGTAGCGGATGTAGTTATAGTTCAGCGTGCTGTTTGATTTTAGTGTTTTTCAATCACTGCAGATATGAAGCTGGAAACTTTTTATACAATAATCGAAGTTTTGAAATTTTTGTGAGTGATTTTGATTTTAGTTGTGACTGGATATCTAATATGACTGCGAGTTGGATCCTATTTAGAATTTGAAGTTCCACTTTAAAAATTACGCGGACTCGTTCATGTGCTCCAATTAATGAGACTACATGAGACGTCGATCACTTGTCAGCTCTCAGTTAGTTAGACCCCTGACGACGACGACGACGACGACGACGACTCCACAGCAGTAGTGTGTGTGTGTGTAGGACAAGCACGGAGTAAACAAATGAGCTTCACAAGTACATCTTGTAACAGTTGCAAGTTGAGATCAAGACACATACACAAACGTGCTTGTTTTTTCCAGTTCAATAAACTCAACGCTTTCACAGCACGCACACACATTTACTCATTAGGTTGTATCCGGTGTCACAGCGCCAAGGCGAAACGACAGAGGACCAGAACATAGTCAAGTCCAAGTCCGTTCGTTTTCGATTTCGATTTCGATCTCGATTTTTTTTAGGGTCGCGTACACATTAAAATTACTACAAGTTATAGTACCCTCCTTATAAGCTTATAAGTTGATGCTTTGATACATACTAGTTTGGACTGTTCTCCTTAACAGCTTATTGATTTTCACAGTGTAGTTTAAAGTTTGAACTTGGGCGTCGTACCAACACTATATATATTGACATGTTGGTTGTTAACATATTTGAAATTTGAATTTGACACGTAGATTACACGTCTAGAAAGACAAGGTGCCTGAGACATTACTTTTTTTTTCGAGGAAAAATGATGTTCTAAACGTCATGAAGTTTAACCTCTATTGAGTACGTTAACCCCCACTCGCACTCCCTTCTTCCTTCGGCAGTTGAGATGGCCATGGTCAAATAAATGTGGATGCTTTGACAGGGAAATTGAAAGGCAGTCATAAGAATGTCATTTTTGAAGGAAGAACGTTAATAGCTACCAAGAAATGATAGTTGGTCTTTCTTGGTCAACAGACGAGTAAAGTATTACTATTACTATGGAGAAAGTGGAGAAAGTTTAGTGGATGTTGAGTCTCATCATAGGCTTGTACAGACATGCATATGTACTCACGATTAGTTCACTTGGGTTACCCTATGGTTCCGTCTCCATCCTTTACATATCACTTTCACATTTTTACATGCTTAGCCCTCTGCGACAGTAATGGCTCCATTTATAACACATGTATAGATTTCTAACATAGAAACCTTCTTTTTATCTCTTTTCCTATAACCAATGGTGAATTTAGAATTTTTTTATGTGATGCTAGATGGGACAATTCATGCAAGTCAGCTATTTTTAATTTTGAGCCCCAGCCTGTTTTCCTCTCCTTGCTTGAAGTTTGTTTCTAGGACAGACAGGGGCTGGGCAAGGTTTTTAGTGTGCATCCAATATACTGATTTCCCATTTTCTTTATAATAGAATTTCTTTGTTGCAATGTGCAATACACTTGACATAGTCCAAGTATTTTCTCTTGCTTCTTAAAATAATAACGATAAAAAGGAAAAATTGTATCAACTAAATTTAAAGAAAGAAAACAAAAATGTATTATGCCTTGCTAAACATTGTAATGTGTGTGTGTGGCAATCAAAATCGTAAACCGATAAATTGAGCCAATCGAAATAGCATACAAGTAGATGCTCCAGGCCAACCGAGTGCTAAATTTCTACAAGTGCATACCTATGTAGTTCCTGTTCCACAGATGTAGAGCAGGTACTCACATTATGTCCTTAATACGAAAACCCTACTCAACCTAAAAGCATGCACCTTAATGTAGTGAGGGAAAGCTGGGAAATACTAAGGGGAAAATCTAATGGGGAGAGAAGTTTCTGTAGTGAAAAAGAAAAGGTACGTAAATTGTATACAAAGACCAACTTAAATCTTTCTCTTTTCTCTTTTTAACAGCTTCCTCTTTCCTCTGAAACTTGGACGACTTAAGACCAAAAAAACAACCACGTCTAAAAACAAACACCCAAAACGTTCTATGCATGTTGCTTCGGAAATTCTAATACAATACACTATACCAAAAGTAAGGAAATATACGGAGAATCTGAATCACTATCGGTACCGGACGACAATAGAAAATACTTTCTCCACAACGACTTTCCCTTTCTCTTTCCTTGTATTATGTAGGTATGGCCGTTGATTGGAATGTGAACGCTACGTACGTGGGAATGGTCAACTCCACGATTTCAGATTAGACAACTTTTTAAGCTCTCTCTTTCTCTCTCACTGTTCTTACTCTTGTCTTTCTTGAAATTATTTCTTTTTTTTCGAGCTTTATTTCAAAGTCTGATGCTGAAACATCGTATTGGATGAAAAGCGAGCTAGTGTCAATATATGTATATATATATAGAAGCTAAAACCGAAAGTTCCAACCTTGTACATTAATGTACATTATGGTTTGTCTTCACTCGTTCACTCACCCACCCACCCACCATCATCATCAACATCCCGGAACATCCAACATCCAGTAGCGATAATAGCAATAGCGAATATACTTTACAAACAGATAGAACCAGAGTTGCCTTTGTAGCTACACATTTACGACTCACACACACACACTCCGGGTATGTACATACCAAAATCTCACTGATGACCGTACTGAAGGTAGTTTCACGTAGTTTGTTCCCTACATGTCTAGACACAGAAAAGTTACCGAAATAAATTACACTTTGTCTGAACTGAAACGACGGTGAACGTGGTGAGTTTAACAATTTATTTTCTTTTCTTCTGACCAACTCTGCAAGTAGATCAAAAGCTTCTCCCAAGGACAAGTCAACATTATTATGATCCACAACAACAAGGACGACACGGCGCACATACATACATATTTACCTTAACAAGTGATCGCAATCCACAATCATCTCTCAGCATTCACTCCAAATCCTAATAATTTCGGAAAGCTTTAGCACTGGGATGTATAAGTAAATTCAACTATTATTTTTTTATCCCTTCCATATTCCATACCTACATGGCACATAATCCCCAATGTTTTGTAATTTCATACACAATGTATCTTTTTTCAATGTGTCCGTCTGTGTGTCTTTTCTTATCCAGGGGCAGAGTTTAATCCGCACGTGCTCTAACTACCTGTATTTCTATTAGATATTAGATATTTTTCTTTGACTTGTAAAGCAAAAGATATAAGACGTGGAACATACTTTTTGTGTAGGTACATTTTTACTAATACATTTGTGTACTTCCACAAGTATCAGCAGGTCCCCTACATGTGTACGTACGTGTACGGGTATGAAATGCAGAGCCTTGCTGCTGAATTCATTTTTGTTCAAAAAAACCGCACGTACTTTGAATACAAGCTGAAATGGATGTTTGTTTCCTTTGTTGTCAAGGATGTCAACATCTAAATCTTTGAACAGAGTTGTGTGAAGTATCTACACAGTTTGTTCTGGAGCCATAAAATAGGAAATAGCAAAGGAAACAGAAATACCTGGAAAAGCATTCTGGAGACAGGACGTGGGATGGTGCTGAAAAAAAACATGTTATAAAAGGCACAACAGGGTGTGATCTCTAGCCATATGCATACTAAGGACTTTCACTTCACACGACGCAGGTGGCTCTGAGAGGTAAATAACATTCAAATTTGAAAACAGGAAATAAAAAGTATGTTTTACATCAGAAAGTGAATAAAACATTAAAAGAAGGAAAATAGATTTTTTTTTCACTTTCTCACTAGCAATTATTATCGTGGTAGTAGGCATGCTCCCTATCATAAACCTCGAAAATTGCAACAAATGCTTTAAACATTTAAAACGTGAGTTGTTTATGGCCTAAGAGAGTGGACTCCTATAAATTAGAAAAGGTCGCGTATGATGTAATGCCATTGTATGCTATTTGAATGAACTGCCTCATATTATGTCAAAAATTAAATTATACGTGCAGCACTAATCAAAAAGAAATAAATACGCACTTTTTGTGTATAAGTAGAGTAAAAAACATTAGTGTAGGACGTCCTATGTGTTAAATTCTACCTGCCACCGATTCAGAAGGGCGGGACTAGGGGGCTTTAGCTCGCCCCCGCCCCCCCTAATGAATATTTTCAACACAAATTATTAGCAACTCCCCATACTGTAATCAGCCCTCAAAAGAATTCTGGTTTCGCGGCTGAATTCAAAAACGAAACAAAATGTCTGTGCAGATTTCTAGAATCACTTGAAATCAGAATTGGAGAAAGGCGGGAAAGAAGTTTTGAGATAAAATTGTTTTTTTTTCTTCTTCAAATAATCTAATTTGAACTTGTGTGGGACAAATTACATATTCTAGTCCTCTCTTTGTAGTAGTGGTATTAACTTATAGTATTTGTATTGTTAAGCTAACAAGCTACTTGTACGAGTATGAATTGAACCAGCTTGTTTCCCTTGTAAACTTTCACTCTCCCTCTCTCTCTCGCTCCCCCTCTTCAACTTATCAAAACAAGAATACCTATGACCATATGTTGTTTGTTTGTATTGAAGTTGGTTTGTTTTCCCGTTTCTATGTACTTTCCGCTCTGGTCTTTGGTATTTACCAATTTCTCAATAAATTCAATTTCTAATAATGATTACATATTATGTATTTTATCTTTGTTCTTTCTGAGAGAAGAACTTTCTCCTGAAAAAAAGAAGTTTTCTGGTAAATTCCACACATTTTTGTTTAACCTCAAAAGCTATACAGAATAAGCATAGAAACTCTGAGTCACTTTACAAATCGTCTACAGTAGTGCAGATCGATATCAATTTTCAAATTTGAAAGTCAAACTTTCTCTTTCAAAACTCGAGAAAAGAAAAATGCATTTGACTATACACAATACAATTGGAAAGAAGTCTCAAGCCGGAGCTAATAACCGTGCGGATATATAGGACTAACCTGTAGCCGTTCTATGGCTATGGCTGAGAGTAGAGTAAAGTCTTCCGTGAACAACTCAAAAGATTCGATTTCAATTTTGAACTCTGACATTACTATTAGTATTTTGTATTACATTAGTATGCCTTACAGTGCATATAATACGGAGTAGAAGAAATAAGTGCATATATAATGTAATATGTATTTCGAAGAAATGTAAAGCTTGAGGTTTTTTTGTACAGTACTCACAGTGTGTATATAAGGAAAAGAGTTGAGTTGAGTCGGATCGTGAGAGTCAAAAACTTGAGTTTTTATTAAGATGCCATACACAAGTTTGTATTCATATATAGAGACAGGTATACCTCAGAGTACAGTAGTACAGTAAGTTGAATAAAGAAATCCACTTGAAAATTCCATATTTACTTATTTCCTTCCTTCAACTTATCTATACCGAATTCCCGAACGTGGATCTGTGTGGGTACAAAATACATACAAGGTTCGTGCTTTGACTCCCAAACATTAGATTCTACTACCCTCTGCGTTTGTTTGGTTGGGATTTTTGGTTCTGCGGAAGCTATAGTACTACTGTGTTGGTCCTTAGACTCACTCAGACTGGTCCACTGGATTGGATAATATGCACGACATATACAATTGAAATTGGGCGCATATACTAAACAAAATATTTTTAACGTATGAATATTTATTACACACATTTAAAAAATTGTTCCAATATAAGATCACATCTTTAAGTACGACATTATGTACTCGCGTACCTTGTAAAATAATAAAGTCGAAAAAAGAAGTGGGCGCTCTAAGGTAATAGCGGCTACCCTGACTATGTGAGTGGAAGAAGGAAATCGAAGGAGATGGAAATAAGTTATTTACTTCATTAAAAAATCGTTTGCGGAGCACTTTATTCCAATCGGGTTACTCTTTTAAAATTGATCAAAATGATTATACACGGACTAGAAAAAATTTAAATATTTAGGCTTTCTCATGCAAGGAGTAAGGAGTAAGTACTACTAATGCTACCATACTTCTCTACAGCATAGCAGATGCTTCTCTTCGCTTATAGTTTCATTTATTTGTGTATTTACAGGCGGTTAGGATGCCTTCATGTCGGTGGGTCTGTCGGTTTGGCGGGTCGTATTCTGGGTTAGTCATGACGGAGAATAATATTTAGAGTTAAGGTTGTCATTTTAAGCTGGGGCTGGAGAGCTTGAGATGGTAGTTCTCCTGGCTATACTGGAACTATAGCGTAAGAATTACACATGGGAAACAGACGCGTCTTCGCTCGGCTTCAGCTTAAAGTCTATGATATGGTTATGAGGGGAAAAGAAACGTTGAATTTGGATTTGGATTGGACGAGCGTTTTTTAGCATTGGAGAAAGTCTGAGACGAGACGTGAGGAAGATGAGGAGCGCATACATAACACAGCATGTATGACTTACAAATGGCAAATAAATATTTAGTTGAGACTAAAGTGGAGGTTTTCTCTCGACATCGTTTTTCACCGTCTTATACTTTCCCTTCTTATCTCACGACTCGGCCCGTGTTGGAAGTTGAGGGGCTGAGAGACTGGGGCTTGTGCTGGTTCTGTTGCTCGTACTGGTACTGGTACTGGTACTATGGTGTAGTGTGGGTCACTGTATAATCTATAGGTACATATGTACTCACATCATGCAACGTCAAAGGATCCCACATGAACAGATGCTAATGCTCCTGAAAATCTCCAAGGAAAAAATATAAATGGCTCACTCCTTGGTCCATTCTCCGTTCCCTGACTCTGACGTTCTAATACGGACAAATAGAATGTGAGTGCACACAAGTTTCTTATATGAGGGTAATCTTTTGTCTGTGGCAACTCCCTCCCTCTCCCTTCCTCACTCTCGACAATGTACATGATGTTTAGTGAAATAACAAGAGGAATAAAACATTCATGGAGAATATATATAGGGCTGTGAGGGAGCGATGAGAGGTAGGTCATCTTAGCATAATGGAAAACCATGCTCGTCCCCGCCCTTTTTCCAAAAAACTTTCACTTATGCAGTCACTAAAAGCAAGACAGATAGACTATGGAAAAGTATTAGAAAGTTTTGAATAGCTTGACAGTCACATATATATATACAGTGGAAGCCAGGGTGGATTTAAAAATTGTGTATTGAGTTGTTGTTGTTGTTGTTGTCCTTTTTCCTCCTTTTGTTTTGTTATGATGTCAACCTGCTTTCTTTTTTTCTCCCACATATAATTCCCATTTTTTTTCCTGTCCTCAATTCTAAATCTTGTGTAAGAAGAATATCTGTAGGAATATGGGACGAAAGATGAAGAAAAAATCAAAATGGCAACTTTTCTCTCCAATTTCCATAATCTAGTCCTCCTCGTCTTTCTCCTCGAGGTATTTATTTGATAGTTGAGGAGGATATAAGACCCATAGCCTCACAGAGTCAAGTTTTAAATTCTCTTCTTCTTCTTTCTTTTTTGTCTTCTAGAAATGTTTTGAATTGGCCGAAAGGCAATACAGATAAATAGGCGGATAATACTATTCTTTGGACTCTATATACTTTCTACTTTCACCTTTGCATTGCAAACACCCAACAAGATCATAAATAATAGAGAAAATATGAAATGTGGAGACTGATTACGAATTCATGGAAGGAATTTGCAGCGGTTTCAATGTTCTCAGGGTCCATCCTTTCAGCACACATATGCGTACATACATAACCATGTGGTTGGGGGGCTGTGCTGTGAGACGGGAAAGTTGATAAAGTTATGGGCTTTGGCTTTGGCTTTGGTGCTCGCGTTCCCGTTTGGGGGCACCTTTTGTCATTTGATCTGCATACACATGTTACCTTCCAGAGGAGAGGTAATGTATTCCCTTCCATCCCCTTACTTTCTACTTTCACTCCACCTTATACACGGCCACAACGACAACTCTTCGAGCCAGTCTGAGAAACTGTGATACGCGGAAGTTGTGTGAAACAATTTAGAAGTGGGGGAACAAAACTTGTAGCTTTTTAATTATTCACATGAGATTGACTCTAGGCCGTTTGAGGGTGAAAAAGGAATGTTTGTAATTCTCTCTGTTGCTCTATGAGTTTGGTTTTGGTTTTCAAGGATGCTAAAATATTCCAATGAGTTTACATTGGAATGTAGAGCAGAAAGAAAACTACCACACCAATCGAGCAATGCCTATATAAGGAGCACTCAGTCTAGTGACTGGCCTGGTCCTGGTCCTCGTGCGTCGTCGTCTGTGAAAGAGTTTCAAATCTTTCCTCAAACATTTAAAGTCCGGGGCACATTAAAAGAGGTCAGATTTTGAAGACGCACGTAATACTCATAAATGGGAATTTCATGGGAGGAACAATGTGCAATTTAAATTCAAATGTGATGAAATACGGTTCTAGCGTTTAAAGTTGCTCCAACTCTAACACAATAAACATTTCGAGGTAATTTAAAATTCTCCAAGTCACTATATATCTGAATATATATGTACTACAGTACATGGGCAGAAATATCTGTGGACGGAAGAGACACCCTCTTAATAGGAGATAGGAATAGTAGCTATACATTATTAAATTATGTACATAAGTATGCACACATACCAAAACGCGTTCCTTGTGCAAGACACAGAGACGAAAACATTGGGCGAATGGCTTCAGTTTCCTTTCTACTAATACTCCTAGTTGCTATAGGATACACAGAAGGACATATTGGCAACCAACCATATAGCCATGCCCGTCCAGCGCAGTGCAGTCCCTAATGTAATCGTAATGAATGAAAAGTGAAAGTAGATGAAAGTTTCGGTATTTTATGTGGTCGCGGGGAGATGATATTCCGTAATACTTTTTGCCCCTTTTTCAAGTTTTTTTTAGCGCGTACAACTAATGTGCAAGGGGAAGACATTTGAGATGAGAATGGTAAATTGTCGCGGGGCAGCCTGTCCTTACCTTACCTTTCCTCCTCTCACCTTTCTCTGTCCCGAGTTCTGGAGGTCTCTACTACATATTCTGTACTTAGCCTAAGTTATTCGTTCCAGGTTTTGGTTGTGGTGAGTGAGAGAGGATGAGGACAAAGAGGCCCGGGCCACTTCCTCTCACTTTCGTGGATATATCTGCGGAAGCTGTAGGACTATTTGGACTGGTCGTAGAATGTAGGCAGGAGAGGAGAGGGAGGAACGCTACGGTACGGTACGGTTCGGAGAGAAAGGCTGTAAAGTCACACTTTACGACTCTCAAAAGCCAAAAGGGTTCCATTTCACTGGTTTAACACTTGACTTTTTTGGCTTTGGGTTTGGCAATGACATTTTAGATGCATTCCCGCCGCAGACAGCACACTGTGTCTCCCTTATACACTGCTCATTTCTTTAGTAATCCTCATCCAGCCACCATGATCTGTCTTCCCAAGGCTCCCTAACCACTTTTACTTAAACTTCTGCTTCTACCTCCACAAACCTTTCCCAGACAGCAGGGAGAAAGGGAGAGGGAGCGAGAATGTCTTTCTGTCAGATTTATTGTCATTTTGCTCATCTATATCATCATCGCTCATTGAAGCCATTACAATGATGCTCGGGAACAAATGGAAGACACTTTCCTGAATAAATTACAAAGTCACTGTCCTCCTTTCCCGCTTTGTTCCCACTATGCCACTCCGCGTATTAAACTCACCTACATTTCTCTCTCGGATCGAACTCGCAAACTAGAGAACTCGAGAACTCGACCCTGTCACTTACGGATCCCCGTTCTCAGCCAACCAACCCACAACATATCGATACCTTTGGATTTTGATTACTCTAATCAACTCTAAACCTTCCAGCGTGACTCTGACCCGGATATCTATATCCCTGTTTGTACCTCCACATTTACTTTCACTCAGTCTGTGCAGTTGTTCTACTTGCGCTTGCGAACAAAGACAAAGTTTTACCTGACTATTTTCAATTTGTCTTTGTCCAATAATAAGTCCAAGTCCAAATCCAACTTTGCTCCTAGCTAGTTATCTACTCCAACAACCGTGGGATGCTCTCATAGCTTTATCTTATGCTCATCGTTAGCTGGAGCTGGAACTGGAACTGGAAGAGAGCATATAGTTTGAAAGCCTAATCTGTGGCCCTGCGTCACAAGTACAATATCCCATGTAAGTAAGGGAAGGAGCACGAGTTTTTTTGCTACACACAGATATACATGCATGAGGAGAAGTTGGTGATAACTTTCCCTGTCGCCCTTCCATTCTTCACTCTGTGTCCATCTTGAAAAGACTAATTGTGCAGACGGGGACGGGACGACGGAGCTGTGGTAATTCCGTATTCTGCTCAATGCTCCTTCCTAAGTGTATTTGTGTGATGAGAGAGTCTTACAAAAGAGAGTTTTCCACTTGTTTTGTCTCTCACTATGTGTGTGTGTGTGTGTGTGTGTGTGTGTGTGTGTAAGGTAGAACATTTTACACATCTAATATGAGCGGGATATGCTCAACTTTTTAGATTTAATTTTCGATTTCGTCCTGTCTAATGAATAGGAGTTGTAGTTTGTAGCTTTGTCGTGGACGTCCACGACCACGTCGACGTCAACATCAACGTTGCGTTGACGTGAAAATGGAAGGACAGACCACTGCACAATCAAGAAAATTCGATAAATGACAGCAAAAAGCGCAAAGAGCAGAAAAGTAAATTTTACTCATCTTGATCTTGATTCCTACAGACTTTTCCTGCGTACACTGAAATAAATCTCATTTCCTTGGCTTGCCACACAAGTCCTGGTCCTGGCTTCCCTCTGTTGCAGTCTTGCAGTTGTAGCTCGGGTTTATCTCCAAGCTTCCATGCAATATTTTGGCTACAGTTTTAATTCTGTTACAAGATTACTCTACGGAGATTGACACAGAATATACTTAATGAAAATTAAGTGAAAGCTGATTTAGTTAGAGATGTTGCCAAAATTTGTCTTTTAATATAGTCGATTTTGTAGAGACAAAACAACAGGAGTCTACTGTAGCTCTGACGTTTTCTAATTATTACTTAAGTACAAACAAATACACTAAGTTTTTAATGCTGCAGGTTTAAAATTAATAAAAGCGTAAAATTCAGATTTAATTGAAAAGTAATAATTTATTGTCAATCGTCATTCATTGCGGAACCTTTATGTTGCCATAAATACCCGCACCATCCCCTAGTCAATAGTATAGTAAAAAAAACAAAAAAAAAGTCTGCAAAACAATAAAGCCCAAGGGGTTTATACGAGAAAATACAGGAGGTATACTATAACCATAAATATATTATTTTTGTCGGCATTTAAAAAAAAATTGAAATAAAAGACGAAAAGTAAAAAGGGGATGGAAAGTGTGAGTTAATATCCGTAAAGAGGTGCAAATATTACTTTATTACTTTTAGTAAAGTTTTTGATAAAGTTTCATAGCATTCCCTATTAAAACTACTACGGAGTAAACTTAATACATTTTAAAACTAAGTAAGTTTAAAAATAAACCAGGTATAGCTTTAGCTCACTTCAATAAGTTATATTTATAAAGTAGCTCAGAGCCCTTTTCTTCCTTCGCATTTTCTTGTGTAGCAAAACTAGAAAATAGAAAAGCTTTGGCGGTATGGAGAAAGAAACTAACTTGCAAAGTTAATAAGCCTTGAGCTATAGAAAATGTGTAAGTTTAATCTAAGCTCCTGTGTATGTTTAGTGAGTAGTTCATTGGAAACAACTTTGAATCTGGTAATAGCTTACAGCTTAAATCAGGAACTCATCCACTCCGCTCCTTCCATATGCTCTCCTTAAGACATTGAGCGACGTACGTAGGGTGGTAGATCGGCCACCGGTAGGTACGTACCCACCTGTATATGCATATGAGATGGGAAAGATCAGATGATGAATGCAGAATTGCACAAGGACATGTGTTTCGACGCTAATCACGTAATTCTGGATCTGGAGACTGGGAAAATTTGAACAGCTGGTATAGAATGGAAAAGAGGGTTGGAGTGGTGGGTTTATTGGTATTGATAGTGGCAATGGTCGCCGCGTATATCTGTCTGTATAATACCATAATGGAAGCGTGTGGAGCTAGAGAAAACCGGTAGGGAAAGCGAGGACTGAGAGAAAGAGCTGAATAGAATTATCCCGGAATTTAGTTTCTGTCCTTTTCCTTGTTCATCCTCGTCCTCGTCCTCGTCCAGTGATTATCATAGACATAGAGATGAGGATCCCATTAGTCGTCCTTATGTTAATCAGGATGCGAGTAGATAAAATAAATGACTTATCCTCCAAGCCAATTGTTTCTGTACTCAAGCACACATTCACACACACACACACACACACACTCGTAGTGTAATATGGATGGGGAGCAAACCCGCAGTGAACGACATTTGTGAGAGTGAAAAGGGTTTTGTGTATCTTTTATCCTCTACACATCTCCCAGTTTCCTTGGCTGCTGAAGATTGTGTTTGTGCCTGCATGTGTGTCTGCTTGTGCTGTGTAGGGAAGAGGAAATCCATTTAGCCAATAACCAATCGGAAACCACCTCAGGACGGAAATTAATTAAAGAAAGTTCTCTCTCGTCCTCATTTCTGCTCTCCTGCTTTTCTATCTTCTTTTCACTATTCCTCACAAAGATGGTTAGTTAGTTGCTGGCAGGACTGGGACTGGACTTTGGATCGAGTGAGTGTGCGAATGTGTAGTAGTAGTAATAGTAGTAGTAGTAGTAGTCCACGGTCCATAGTCCACAGAGTGAACAGTTTCGGAGTGAAAGTAATGCGAGGATGGAGATAAGTAAGGACGGGAAAGCCCCTTAGACACTTCCTCCTTCTCCTACAATTAGTAATAGTCGCTAGGAAATCCTTTATACTTATGGTCTTCTAAGTTTGACTAGTTGTACAGGAGTTGTACTCTTCCGTGTACAATATTACTCGGCTTCGGCTACGGCTTTCGGACTCAGAGTTTGCCAGAAGGAGCTCATTTGTTTAATTCCAGAGCCTTCCCATTCCATAATGAGCCAGCTATCCACCTTCCCTCTCCACTTATTAAGGATCTGCCAATAATCTCTTATGTGTGAGATCCTATTTGTATCTATGACAACGTTACATTAGTCACCTCGTTTCCGTTCCTCGTTTTAGTTCCCTCTCGTTCACATTGTGGAGCGAATAGCATTTTATTATACCTCCTCCCTTTTATGCTTCCATGGCAGTTGGCTACACAAAGTGACACAAACAGAGTCAAGGCACATTTTCTCATTCCATCGTGTTGCAAATTAAATTGAGATGTAGATATAAGGTTACACAATTCAAGCTATATGCAAGATGTGTAGTGTAGTACCTACACCGTGACCGTGTGAAAATAGATGATTTCAAATATGCAACTTTTAAGTAGGATATATTTTGAACAAAATTTGTATCCTTGTACATATGACTTATATACAAGCAGACTAAGCTGTTTTGCATTACCGAGCTTTACTGTTGAGCTGTAAACTTTAAAGTCAGTAAATTATTCAAATTGGACATTTTACTAATTTTTCAAATTAAGTATGTAGGCATACATGTTTTTAAAATTGCAAATTAAATAAATGAAATAATATTTAACCGAGCAACATTAAATTATAACTGCTAAAAAGTGAGTAATTTATTTCATTTTGGAAATTTGATGTTTTTTTCTTATAATATTTCTGATTACTGAAATTACTCGCAGATGGATAACCTTGTTACTATCAAATGTACAGTTAACTCTCCTCTTAAAATTTTGAAAGTTCCGTTAGACAGATAACTACAGAAATCTAGAAATATTTAAATATGTCTTGAAAGCATATGAATATAACATTTGGCACTTTTCAAAAATAACTATGTAAATATAACATTTTAAAATTTTAAAACACATGGAATTGAACATTTTGCACCTTTCAAAAACATGGAATTGAACATTTTGCACCTTTCAAAAACATGGAATTAGAAAAGTTTGCGCTTTTCAAACACATGGAATTAGAACATTTTGCACATTTCAAACACATGGAATTAGAACATTTTGCACCTTTTCAAAAACATGGAATTAAAACATTTTGCACCTTTCAAACACATGGAATTAGAAAATTTTGCACCTTTCAAACACTTGGAATTAGAACATTTTGCACTTTTCAAAAACATGGAATATAAGAACATTTTGCACCTTTTCAAAAACATGTAAATAGGAAATTTTATTTTGTTCAAAAACATGAAAATAGAACATTTTACGGTTTTCAAAAACTCCTAATTATTATATCCCTGCTTTGCCTTCTTTATTGAAAGTACAATGCTATTGCAAAATCCGACGAGCTTAAAATTTTCAAATATTGCGAAAGAACATCCATTGAGACTGCCTATGCCTATAAGCTAGATACAATTACTCATATTTAGGATTGTGGGACGCTGGAGTATTGGAGTATGGATTACTGGAGTAAAATGATGTTTTTGTTCACCCAAATCTCTTTCCCTCAAATTGGTAAGCACATAAAATAAATTGATTCGAGGAGGATTCTAATCGATATGAAGAATACAGTGAAATTCCATCTAATCCAATCAGAGTTCCATGTTAAGAATTAAGTCTCATTGAAACCCACTTAGAGGAGAGGGCACGTTGAGAGGGTGGATGTAATCCAATTGCGTATAATCATTAAAGCCTCATCCTCAACCCATCTGTCTATCTTAATAAGGTTCTCGTTGTGCGGAGCCCGCGGGGGGTTTGGAATCAAAGTTTGAAATAAAGTCTCAAGGTGGTAAAAGTGTGTGAGCTCTCGCATTTATATTTAGACTTTATTTGATTTCCATTTCGTATGCACTCCATGTCCATCTCCTCTCTCTTCGTTCTTTCTTCAAAATTTCCTAAGCTCAATTGAACCCTAAGAATTCATGACAAACTAATTAAAACTTATAGAGTACTTTGTAAAGTCTCGAATTCTAAGTCAACGTCGACGTCGACGTCCTGGGTATCCAGCAGGTTTCACAAAAATAAACAATCCATTTGGCAATTAAGATATATATGTGATGCCGTCAGAAAAGAAAAAGAAAGACGTGCCCACGTGTATAGTTTCATGTAGCACCATCGCATATCACTCTGATGGCACTATGGCTCAACATGTAATTTTCACTTTCAAGTCTCAAGAGGTTTTCGTCTTCAAAAATAAAAAAAACTTTTTGCCCTGACGAAGACAGAAACTAAATTCCCTCATAACAGAAGATAATGACTTTGTTTTCTTTTTTTCCTTGACGATATTGAATGTGTGATGAAATTGAAACGGAAATACAATGCATTAAGTAGTCGCATATACCATGGTATACATCAGGGGTAATACCGTCTGTGAATACTGACAAACTGACTCATATCCAATTTACTCTACAATCAAAATGAGCAATGTCATAAAACCAAAATGAGAAACATGTGTAAAATGTTAATTACGAGTTTTTGAAAAACGTATGTCCTATTTACATGTTTTGAAATGGTGCAAAATGTTCTAATTCCATGTTTTTGAAAAGGTGCAAAATGTTCTAATGCCATGTTTTTGAAAAGGTGCCAAATTTTGTAATTCCATGTTTTTGAAAAGGTGCAAAATGATCTAATTCCATGTTTTTGAAAAGATGCAAAATGATCTAATTCCATGTTTTTGCAAAGGTGCAAAATGTTCTAATTCTATGTGTTTGAAAAGTGTGAAATATTGTATTTACATATTTTTGAAAAATTCAAAATTCTATATATATATATGTTCTATTTAAATGGTGTCAAGACAGTCGTACAGTTTTGTAGATAGTGGATATTGTTTTTAGTTAAAAATGGATATGGGTCATTTTGGCTCTTCATAGACAATACGTGTGTGTACATTGTCCGTGGGTATGAGGGGACGTATTGGCCCCTACATGAGAATGGAAATGGAAGACGAGATGGTAAATGTGAGGAAAATAGTAAAATAAGGGACAGAGAGGGAAGTCAGGAGTGAAAGTCGAAAGTAGGAGTATGGAGAGTTAGGTTTAGTTTTAAATTACAATGTGAACCGCGTTGTGGCTCTCAACCGCAACCATTACTGCCAATTTTACCTACAAATATACGTCTTCTCGTATCTTATGCTCATAGAGTATGTTCATTGAATAACTTTGTTGCCCACAAACTTTATTTGTACCAGTACCAGTACCAGTAACAGGGCGGCCATAGACTTATATATGTATCTAATGTACCGGTACCGGTACCGGTTCCGGTACCGTTACCGTTACCAGCACCTAGGTATTTGCAGTATATATTTGTTTTCTTCTTCCTCTAATACACAATAAAGCAAACCCGAATGGCTCGAGTCAGGTAGTTCCGCAACAATATCCATATTACTGAACGTCATTATTCCATATTCTATATATATTATATAATATACATTATAAGTTGTAGATAGATTGATTTAGTTTTAAGTTTACGACGCTCTGCTGCGAGCTGTGATGAGTTCATCGAGTGTGGATTGAAATAGTATAACGTCATAGTGAGTTGGAAAAAAAAAACTTTCCATATATATATACATATTGAGCAAGACGCCCTTCATCAAACACATACTCTTCTTCTTCTTCGTCTTCTTCTTTTGTATCCGTCAAAGCGTCAACTCACCCGAAAATTGATCGCCAAATATAATGAAGACAGATTGGCGCATATTAACAGCTAAGCTTCTTTGTTCCAACAAAGTTATCCCATTTGTCTCAGTATTGCGGTGTGAGCTCCGATTTCCTTGTCTCGTCACCAGTACCACAACCAGACGATATCGCATTCACCGTACTCTACTCTACTCGTCCAAAGCCATTACAATTTTGTCGATTCAATCAAGCCTAACATTACATCCGCAATGACATTGACATGAACATCTCAATGAGTCCATGCAGCTGCCCTTCAAAGGAATTTCCGATATTTTTTTGGACAGGGCCGGACAAAGGAATTGCTTTTAGGCAGCAATTTTTTTCCTTGCAAATAGAAACCACCATTTTTATTTTATAGATGATTTTCTTTGATAAAGCAAAATGTTGTATTTACGTGTTTTAGAAAAGTGCAAAATGTTCTTTTTACTTGATTTAGAAAAGCCCAAAATGTTCTATTTACATGTTTTGAGAAAAGTGGAAAATGTTTTATTTCCATGTTTTAGAAATGTACAACAAAAATTCATTTGCTTGTTTTTGAAAATTGTAAAATATTTTGTTTGAATGTTTTTGCAAAGTGTAAAATGTTTCATTTATATGGTTTTGAAAAGTGTAAAATGTTCCATTTACAGGTTTTTGAAAAGTGTAAAATGTTCCATTTACAGGTTTTTGAAAAGTGTAAAATGTTCCATTTACATGTTTTTGAAAAGTGTAAAATGTTTCATTTACATGTTTTTGAAAATTGTAAAATGTTCCATTTACATGTTTTTGAAAAGTGTAAAATGTTCCATTTACATGTTTTTGAAAATTCAGGCACCGGGGGCTGCCTGCGCTGGCCGTAATATCCGGCCCTGTTTTTGGATTTGGAATACCACTTTATCGTTGAGTTGCTTTTGTTTTAATAAGAGATTTTCAACAGCTAGCTATTATTTGACAGTACAATTAAGTGATCATTATTCTAGTTTCACATTTCGCTATTGAAGGACATTCAGAAGGTAATTAACCGCAAAATTTGTAGCATTTGATACAATTGAAATAAAAGTGCATAATAACACAAAAGGGTAACTATTTAAAACACAAATACAGTCAACTAGTATTTCTGCTTTCACCATGCAGCACAACATGTACTATGTGCACTATGGTTTAAAAGATTCATTATTTTTATTCACAATTTTATTCACAATACAAGTGTAAAATGATTAAATACCATTATATAATGAGCGTAATTTTACAATAATATATGACTTATGAAAGAATATATGCTTACAGAATTTAAACCTGCTCAAGTGAAACCCCATACCCATACTCGTTGCGTTGTAGTGGTACTCGTACTTGAATAAAGAACTAGGTACTTCAAGGGGAAATAACAGTGGATTGAGATCCACATCACCATGGTAAAGTACACTTGAATTTGACTTTCTATATTCCTCATAATATTTCCCACTAAACTACAATAATTCCAGGAAAGCACTAAGCAACTCCTTTTCCGCTTCCATATCATGATAGTTTAGTTTGATTTGAGTAAAGCTATATAACGTATGACCTGTTTCCATCCTTCCGCTCTTCTACATTTCTACGTCCTCTGCATCAGCGAAAAAAAAACTGTACTAAGCTTATAAAATACTGAGATGACGTAGTAAGTGTAGTACTGAAACTTTTATGTAGCCATTTCCAGAATATGACTTACTTTAATAAAATATGTTTTCGTTTTCCATGGTGCACATACCCATGTAGATTCGTTGAGTCGTAGTAGCTTACATATAAGGTTTCAAGTGATTTTTTTACGATACAACGATTCTTTTGGAGAACTTGAGAACTATACACACATGTATGCACTGCCCTGCATGCCACTTAAGTTTCAATGAAAGTTTTCCTCAGCTCAATTTGAACATGTGTATAAAAGTAAACAAAATATAAGAAAACGGGGAAGTGAAAGGGAAAGGAAAAGGGAAAGGGGAATGCTACTGGATTCCTTGATACTATAGTACCTAATAACATTCTGAGTTTTTTTTTAAAAAAAAGTTTTGATTATTTTCTTTGACATTGTTTAGATGTGCAGAGTACGCGCGCTTTGGTTTTTTTTGATCTCCTAATTAATTACCTTACTCCCTATGTAATTTCTGACCTCCGTCGATGTCGATACAATTCATTACATGATAATATGCCATAGGAATTTGTGGGGAGGGTAACAGTTAAGAAATGCACTAATGTCCCCTTGTGTTCTCAGATTCTGACGTGCTCTTCATCCCATCTTTCCGTTTTCACACTGCCATGATGACTGATACTGGTGATGAGTTGGACGTTGGACGAGTTGAAAATCGAAATGCAAGTCAAATTTCAAGTCTTGCTCCCACAACAGGTCTGGCTCCCCCTTAGACTTCACAGGGCCGGACGAAGGAATTGCTTTTAGGCAGCAATTTGTTTCCATAGAAAAACCACGATTTTGATTTTTTGATGGTTTTCTTTAGTAACGCAGAATGTTGTATTTACATGTTTGAGAAAAGTGAAAAATGTACTTTTTACTTGATTCAGAAAAGTGTAAAATGTTCTATTTGCATGTTTTTAAAAAGTGCTCAATTTTCTATTTACATGTTTTGAGAAAAGTGGAAAATGTTATGTTTCCATGTTTTTGAAATGTGTAAAAAAATGTATTTGCATGTTTTTAAAAAGTCTCAATATTCTAATTTACATATTTTGGAAAACTGCAAAATGTTCCATTTCCCAGCAAACCACAGAAGGCAAATAAAAGTACGTGTTTGGTCAGATAAAGAGTGGCTGGTCGGAACACGGTTGGCCATGGATAAAAGTCTGGTTTTGAAGTCCAAACACTAGAGGCCTGATATTATAAGACGTCATATGGCCCTGAGGAGGCTTATTCTGTTGGTCCATCGTCCGAAAAGTGTCCGTGAAAAAGGCAACATTTTCCACTCAAAATCTGCTAATAAGCCACCCGAGTTTTTCAGTCAGGAATAACGGGTGGAATTAAGTTGGTGGCCGCGGGTGGACTGACAGTAGTTTTATTGCTAAACTGTTCACTGCTGACAGCAGAAGTAGCGTGCCGAAGTTGAGCTCAGAGACAGTGTAGAATGCCTCGCAGCCGCAACGCAACAAAACAGTAACCGACAAAATACATTTTTTCAGTACAAATTAAGTTATTTTGTGATTACTGGAGACAAAATCAAACTAAACAACAAACCTGGGGGTTTACTTTGCTTATACTCCAGTTATTTGTGTGATTAGTGTGATTAGTGTGATTTGTCACTACTTCTTGACTACTAAATCAGAAAAAATAAGTGAATATTTTTTACTTTTATCTATATTTTATCATCTGGTGCAATGTCGTGTTCTGTGCACAGCTTGTTCTTTATCTTATGGCATGTAACATTGTAGAAAAGTAGTGTAGTTCTAAGTCAAATTGTGAAGTTCATTATAGTTGCTGACCACATACTCAAGTGCTAAATACTAAAACATAGAAACAAAATAGGCCTTGTACAGAATACAACACTGCAGTTTAAAAATTCGGCATGGCTAAACTATTTTATCCTAAAGTTTAGTGAATTTAACATTTAAATCATCCAAACTACCAAAGCAATTAGTGATTTTCTCAGGTTTAGAAATTTAAGAACTTGCTAAGTTTTATTCTGTGTGCGGCACTCGTCATATAAATCGGAATTAATGTCATTCGTTCGCAAACCACTATTTTTGCGCGCCATTTACCACACTCGTCGAAGTTTTTGCTAAACGGATGTTTTAGAATCACACCTGCGTTGTTATAAACACTCAAAAATGTTTATGTGCAAGAGTATTAAACTAGTGCTTGATGTGAATGGATGAATTTATGATTTTTTATGATATTTAGGAGGGTTTACAGGGGATTGGAGAAATGGGTGGCTACGAGTCCGGTAAAAATATGTACTTGAGTGGGTGAATGTCTGAAGTAGGGTGGTTATTAGGTGGGAAGCAGTCGAGTATATAGCAGATAATTGTTGGCATAAGAACTAAGCGGTGTATGATAACAATCACCACATTGGCGTTTTAAAGTCGTTCCACCGGTGGGCCGCTGGCATTGTAAGATAGTCCGGCCACTAGTGTTCGCGGCGACAGTTCCAACTGTCTGCCTTCTCAAATCGTGACTAGTGGTCCAACCATTATCCAACTATTATTTGCCTAACGTGGTTTGCTGGGTTACATGTTTTTTGAAAGTTCAGGCAGCGGGGGCTGCCTGCGCTGGCCACATTATCCGGCCCTGAGACTTCACACTATACTCACTCCCTCAGTCATATTACGATTATAATGGGAACTTGAGTGAGAGAATGAGAGAGGAGGGGATGAGGGGGTGGGGTGGGACTTCTAAAAGCCAGACCAGAACAATATTAATTGTGTAAGCTAGACCGGTTTTTTTTTCTTTTCAAATAAAAAAAAGCTGCATAATAATATGCCGTACACAATCCCTGATTTAATAGTGTAAACAGTCTGTCCTCCCTCTACACTACATTGTGTGCTGTAAGAAATTGTTAAAAGAATTATTATTATGCATATGGACAACAAAGGGGTGTTAGTGTTCGAGATTCGAGAGTCTCCACTACTCACTCTACAATGAGAAAAAGTCTGAGTAGGAGAAAGATGAGAGCTTTTTTCATCCCTAGAGCATATTCCTCTTATAATAATCCCCATTGTGTCGATTTTAAAACTTGCTCGCTCAGACTTATTTCAAGTCTCGAAATTCTTCAATCTTCTCATGCTCGTCTCCCCTCATCCAAAATTCTCCTACACTATCCTACTCCTCTTCTTCTTTTTTTTCTTCTTTCCTTATTGTACGAATCCAAACCCAAACCAACTAGGGCAGTCCGTGTCCGTGTCCGTTTGCCGTTTAGACTGTGTACACTCATGAAATAAGAATAAAAAACGTATAAAAAAAACCCAAAGTCTCTAAACGCCTAAACTAAACAAATATTTTCAATAGTTCCCCACAGGCAGGAGCGCTCCTTTCTCTTCCCTATAACCTCGTCCATCGTCTTACACAGCCAATAACTTCACCCAACTAAATCACGTTCACAGAAGAGTAATAAATCCTCTAAAATATTCCTACTACAGACTACTCTCTTACGCTCTGCATGGTCACTGGCACTCCTCGCCCTCGCCCCTCGCATCTTCGCCCGCTCCTCTTGTTTTTCCCGAGAATCCAACTAAATATTCTGCGAGTTGAATCCGACTTTAAATCCGGAGCCGGATTCTACCATTTACTCACTCTTGTGAAAAGAACACGTATTGTACAGGAAGTTTACTTCCCGCCCTATTTTCTTAGATTTTTGGCAAGCCATCTGTCTGTATGTAATTCTGGTGGAATGTAGAAGGGAAATCAGACTATAGGAAGCCAGGGAGATGGTAAAATTTTAGGCGTCTTTGAAAGGATAAGGAATCCAAGTTAATTTTTTAAACAGAATCTAATTGGATCATTTTTATGCTATAACTTGAATCGGAAACTTCTTGAGAGTTTTAACTATGTAGAACTTGAATTCAAATTTCCTGATGAGTTTGTTTGGAGATTCGGATTTGGAAATTAAAGGATATGCCAACTAGACCATGAATTAAAATAGAAGTAGGCACTGCTCCTCCTCTTCGTCATATAAGCGAAATGATAACGAGCTCGAGCTATAGGACCAGGACCAGGGCCCAGGACTGGAACCATTACTAGTACATTGTACTATATCGTCGGTGAAGAACCAAAATGACCCATATACATTTTTAGCTAAAAATAAAATCCACTATCTACAAAAATACTGAAATATGTCTTCTAAGCATTGAAACAGAACATTTTGTAGCTTTTAAAACTATGCAAATAGAACATTTTCCACTTAACATGAAAATAGAACAATTTACACTCTTCAAAAACATGTAAATGGAACATTTAGCACTTTTCAAAAACATGTAAATGGAACATTTAGCACTTTTCAAAAACATGTAAATTGAACATTTAGCACTTTTCAAAAACATGTAAATAGAACATTTTACACTTTTCAAAAACCTGTAAATGGAACATTTTACACTTTTCAAAAACATGTAAATGAAACATTTTGCACTTTTCAAAAACATGCAAGTAGAACATTTTCAACCTTTTAAAAACATGCAAATAGAGCAATTTTTTTACGTTTTTCAAAAACTCGTAATCAACATTTTACGCATATTTCTCATTGTGTTATTATGACAAGCTCATTTTGATTGTAGCGTAAATTGGGTATGGGCCATTTTGGTTCTTTACAGACGATATTTCATACCTACTCTAACTATAGGAAGTTTATATAAACTTACATATGTACCTGCAGAGAAAGCTCTGTAAGTAGGTCCTTCCCCTTTTTGTATCAATAATACAAAGTTGGTAATTGTGTGAAGAGAAAGGCATCAAGATAGAATTGAACTTGGCTTGGAAAGTTTATAAACTGACTCAAATCTAGAAGTGTTGAATGAAAGGGAAGTACACGTGCATGACATCTCTATTATATCCAAGTGTAGTGAGACAGTATAGTAGTTCAACCTGATGACATTTTTTTTTACAGAAATCATCCAATTTTTTTTCTCTCTCTCTCTCTCTCTTTACACAATAATACTCTGATATTAGAAAATATTTGCCAACAGCCATATATCAAAACTGAAGGAAAAGGAACAATACTACACCGAGTCAAAATTCTGTTTGAAAATTAATTTTTTTTACACAACATAACCATGAGGGCGTGGTGAGCTATAGAGATAGGCGCTGAGCCCCCCTCTCTGCCAAAAATTGTATTTTGCTTTAAAATTTAATTTGAATTCATTACTCCTTTGTGTGCATTTATATACCCTGTCAAATATTTCAATTAGCAATCTAATATGGTTTTGTCTCTGGTTGATCATTGTACACTTGCTCCAAATGCATTCCTCACTATATCTTTGTAATAGTAATTAATCTCATTTAGTTTATACTTGTGATCTTTTTCTGCACATACTGATATTATATCCACTGAAATTACGAGCGGAAATTAGATTTTAAATTAGAGATATCTCTTTGTGAGAGCACCAGCACCCACTCCGCAGGGTGCCGAGTCACATTATTACTTCATTCATACTCGTATTCCCGGTTTCAATTCAATGTAATGTAATACTACACGTAGATAGACTATGCTGTTTCTGACAACTGACAAGAAAGACGAAATAAATTTGGGTGAAAGTTGTTTATATATAGGTAGGTACGTTTTGGATATTTTTGGTTGGTTACTTTTCTATTTTGTTTTTCTTATTTCGTCCAAGAGAGAGAGAACATGGATGAAATGCGAGAGTGCCCCATGTGGAGAAAGGGAGCATCAGTATGTACATGGTACACGGGAAAGTGAGACTCTGCTGGCGATTGAATGAAAGCTTGACTGGGCTCAACTTGTGTACACGCTTTGACTCCTGTGTAGCTCTTCCTTGCTTTATTGCTATTTTGCCCCGGCAACGGCGACGGCGACTGCCCTTCCTACATACAAGGCCCTTGGTTCTGGTTCTAGTTCTGGACTGGATGATGTTTTTGGTGGAATCAAAGGGGATGAAAAAAAAACGAAAAATAAAAAAGATTGAGTGAGTGAATTGAGTTTCAACACACGATTCCTCTTTCCCACTCTCATCCCATCTTCGATATCTTATTTATCCAGCTACTCCTTCCACGAACCAACCGCTGTAGCATCACAGTCAGTACTCTCATTCTCATCTCATGTCCATGATGACGATGACGATGAATCTAGCGAATCTTCTATATATCCTGCCATTCTTCACAGGATTAACTTGTTCTCCTTTTTTTTTCTTTCTTGCCACTGTGGATTTTTTCCCTAGCCTACAAGTCCCTTGTGTTCCCTTCCTTCTTTTATCGGCAATTTTTTGGCCTCATTTTGACCTTTAAAGAATCATTTCTTCTAAAAATAAAATTTTCTCTCTCCCAATCACTTCCATTCAAAGTTAAGTTTGAAGGACGACGTATACATATATTCCATCTCATTCAATTCACCTCCCTCAGATTTGGGAGTCGAGGACGAGGACAAAGTTGAGGCGTAGCCGAGACTCGCGAGACGCATATATATATCAGAGAATGCTATCAACTCAAAGATTAGGTTCATCTCATCATCTCCCAGCGTCCACATCCAGTCCAATATGAAACTCTACCGAATTTGGCATGAGAAAATAACAGATCCTGAGGAATGCAATTACTATCTATGTCTTCACATCTTTGTACTTTGTGGTTTTGCTTGTGGTTTGGACTATGTACTATGTACTATGGGGGTCATCTTGTCCGTAATGGTTCAAAGATCCAGAATCTAGATCTTGTAGTAACTTGGATTCCCTTCTTATCGTAATCATTTGTAATTTGACATTCTCCACGAGGAGTCGGTCAGAGACATACATAGTATCTGTGCTTGGAGACAGTAGACAATATATAGGACAAAATCAGATAGGACAAAATCAACGTAGACAATGTGGGCTCCATACAAGAATACAAGCTAAGTTTTGCTAGGATGGGTAAATGAACATGGAGTCGGTTGAAAATCAATTCAAGGAGAAAATATTCAATCCTCCTTCTTCATCCAATCACATCTCATCAAGACAATAAAAGTACTCAGGCACAATGTTATCCTCATCTTTGTCCTCATTATTTTAAAATTAAACTCAAGACTAGACATTCAAGTCTTAGATGCTGGATACCGGGCCGGAGAAAGCAGAGAAAGAGAGGTATGAGCCAAATATAGAAATAAGTATTTGAGCGTTTAGCGGTTTTAGCTATAGCCATATTACGGATTTTATTCCCATTCCACTTGAATGAAAGTAGACCAATAGGATAATTTGCACTTTATTTTACTGGCTGTATTTAATTCGATTTACTTGGAATAAGAGTCTCAAAAATTAAATCACTGTAATGCATGAACTTTCCCTACTTCTTTCCTTTTTGCAAAATAAAAAGTCAAATTAAGGTAGCTAGAGATATGCTTATCAGTATGGTTATAAATGGTCCGGGAAAGGTAATGGAGCAGTTAGTATATAGTACATCTAAGCCTTAACTTGTATAATTAAGCAATAATTATGTCTACAGTTTCCGTGTATGCAGTCTATGCAAGGTTACAATGCTAAGTTTTTCCATATAAAAGTGTACCTTGATTGAGTGGCTATATTATTACTATTAAATTAAAATATCATATAATTAGGACTCGAGCTAAATATCCGCTCTCCTCACTGCAAAGTCTTAATTTCAAAGCAATTGAGAAAACCTGACGCTCTCTTTTATGTAATTTAAGCCGCGTTGCTATAGTTGCTATAGTTGCAATATGAATACAGGGACCTACCTACCTACTTACACTCACGCGTAGGTGTGTAGACAGCTTTGAACAAAATGTAAATTTCGACGTCAGATACTAGAAGCAAACACGAAGAGCAGGGGAAAGGCGAAGAAAGTCGTTAAGGGAGACTAACTACTTTCAAGTGACGAGAAGAGCATGGGCATTATTTTAATTTGAAAATCCAACTTTTGGTTCCTATAGGCAAAAAGGCGCAGGGTGTAGTATCCAATTCAAAATTCCCTTTTCTCATTTCTTCAATGTATCAAATTAGGAGTGTTACAGAGTTGGAAAGAGGAAATGCAAACGCACTCACAGTATTTACACTCGTAGAAAGTAGACAGTGAAATGCACTTTCACTGAGTAAAGCATGAATGAGTATGTAAGTCATATATAAAAACGTTTTCAAAATTTTACAGGGAGACTTTATGTAGTATGTCTTTCCTTCTGATGTCACAGTGAAAGAAGAATATATTGCTATTAATGCTCCAAGCTTCGAAATCTACATGTCTAAATAATGTGATTCGCGTTTGTCCTATTCGTTCTACATATAGCTCCAGGTAAAGACACTACACTAGTCCCATTTACTACTACTGGCACCATGCTAAATAACCAAGCAAATAATTCCCACTTTCTCCTGGAGTACCTTAACTCATTCTTAAACGTGTTATGTTTTTAGCTAGACATCAAAGGGGAAGAAACTGGGGATATGATACATATATTAAGGAGAATGGCAGTAGTGAAAGTGTAATTTAAGGAAAGTTAAAAATATTTTTCTTTTAAAGAAATTATATTTGTCCTTCAGTCCCATCTTCTCGTGTGAAAGTTTTTGTGACCCATAGTGTATATATATATATATATGAGTAATTAAGTAAGTTTGGATTTGAAAGTTTTGAAAGTTAAAGCCTGAAAAAAATACGAGGAGCATAATACGGCTGACATGCTAAACGAAAACGACACCAAAGCCAGACTACGACAACATTATTATTTTAAGGTTCTGCCTATATCTTCTGGTTACCAATGATTCCATCATCAGATTAAAGACGACGAGCATAGTTTTGTTCCCAACTTGGAACTTACACTAAGTCACAAGTCTCATATTTATTAGGCTAGCCCCATGCAATAGGTCCACACACAGTTACTTTTACTTTCCTTTCAGCCTTGCCTAGAAAATTTCATGACTATACTCTCACTGTTCACTATTTAAGGTTCATGCTCGATCCATAAAATTAGATCCTTTTGCTTCTCATTTGCCATGCATCCACAGATACTTTCACTACTTTGAAAATGAGGAATGACACACAGGTATATGTTTATGTATGGAGTGAGTATAGGTCTTAGTTAAGTGTCATTTCATTTCAGTATAGATGCTCCGCTGCTCAGTTTTATGAAATTAAATGAACTCCAAAGAGGCTCATCTTAAGATCACGATTAAATTTGAATACATGTTGCAGCATGGGTATTTCCCTTTAGTCTTTATGTCCTAAATCCTTCATCCCCTGTCCGCCGTCCGCACACTCCATACGTCTTCATCCAATTTTATTACATACAGTGCAAAGTAAAGTATAAAATCCTGGATTTTCTAGTATGAGATTAATTAAATTATTTATCACTCATAAAAGTCTCTCTTTTGTCAAGGCTTTGTAGTACTTTCTGCATCAAGTTATTCTTTCCTTTTAAAGAGTTCCTTAGCAGTCCTTCCAGATACTATCGTGACACTTTTACCTCGAAGCCGAAGTCGAACTACATATTACTCCTACTTTATTAGCTTGACTGTAAAGAGATAAGAGAAAAGGTGACTGAGAGTAGCCTGGTATATCCATAGCCTGCCTTGAGTCTGGGATGGTTGGGACTGGGAATTATGACTGTCGTTAAACTGTCAACCAATGAATTAATTTCCAATCATAGACCCTCACAATTGACAAATATTTACATTGAGCCCTATAGATAGGCAAATTTATTTTGTTGAAGGGGTTTGAAAACAGCAAGAAAAATAGTGGGTACCTACCTACTTGCTTACCTACATAAATTAATTATTTCTAAACAACTTCATAATATATATACATCCTACTTGAAATTCAAATACGTCATGCCTTGTTTCCGTCCTGATTCTATTTATGGTACTAGTACAAGTGGTGGTGATTTCACTAAATTTTCTTATAGGTTTTGCTTTTGCTAGTTTTTTGTTAGCTCCTGACAGCTTTCCATCCTAAAATGTAATTTCAAACTTTTCATTGAAACTCTAGGCTTTCTCTCTCGCGCTCTCTTACTTTCTATTACGCTGCTTCACAATGTATAGTGTGATTGTTGCGTGGAAATGTTTCTTTTATGTTGGCATAAAGAGTGAAAGTAAAATTGCTTTCTGGATTTTAATGCATTTTCGAAATTAAATTTCTTTAATTAGCTGACTTCAACATTGTTTTTATCATGAGTGTAAACATCTACATCTTGCTGGTGCCTTATTCTGGATATGTTGTGAGATTATAGGCATTAAATGAAAGTGAAAGTCGTTCTGAGTTAGGATGTGAGGACAAAGATGGGCCTTGGCTTATCAAAAAGTCGCTCTTGCTTGAAAATTACAAAGACGCATTACATTTTCTGGGTAAACGGTAATGCAAGGCAACTTAAATAAAACAGATGACTTAGTAATTTTTAAGGTATCTGAAGTTGAAGCTACCTAACCGCATAAGTAAAATTTAATTTGTTTACTCGATGTTTCCAGTCCAGTTAATCATTAGTGGATCGGTCCATATAATTATTACAAACTCTTGCTTGGCATTTGTTTACTATACTTTCTCTTTTAAAACATTTTGTGCATCTGCTATGCTTCTAACTATAACAGTTCGGCTTTCAGTTTTGTTGACGGTGAGGAGGTAATTGACGATGGTTGAAGCCCATAATCCATAGCCAACCACCACACACGTCACACAATAAAAGTCATTCAGCATTTATTTGAAGCTGTGTTAGTGTTAGTGTTATTAGCTTAGAGCTGGCTACAGGATAGTACTGATATTAGATAATTTCCTTTAGAGTCACAGAGTAAAGATGCGAACACGGATGTGATGGAGTTCTTTGATGATTATGGTTATGGATTGAGATCTGAGTCTTGGATTTGCTGATGTGAGGGAAGATAGACATATATGGAAAGGAGTGAATTTACTGCCTGTCTGAGTTATGTGGTTAGAAGGGAAATTGGGAAGATGTACTACGAGTCTGTTCAAATCAAATTCTTGGAAGACATTAACCTAAATTAGAAAAAGGATAGAACAGAGAAAGTAGAGAGAGAGTTTATTCATGAAAATATACACAATTAGACATGAGCCAGTTTGTTATAGGGGAGAGGAGAGGAACATGGATGAGTTGTGAAGTTGATAGAAAGGGAAAGCAACTGCTGAATTAGCTTCCTTACCCAATTTTCAATCTCGTTTCCCCTTTGAAGTTGCCTAGACACAAATCTATTTGAATTTTCACAAAATCCACAGTTGTTCAAATTTTAATTATCGCTCTTTTTCTAAGGTTCTCCACTCCCACTTTCACCCTAACTAAAACGCCTTACAAACATTTTGTAGTGAAAGCAAAGCTACTTTCCATATTACTTTCTTCACCAACTGCACCTGCTGTTATTTGCGACAGCTTTATTCTCCTGTCTAACATACGGCTTTGACTTTGGCGTAACACATTATGAGATCCATGGTCTATTTTGTACGCTGTGGAATGGCAAAAATTGAAATGAACATTTCTAACACATACAAATCCTGTGCAATTGAATTTATATAAATGAATGTGATATTATTTTGTTTGCAAAATCAAAGGAAAAGATTCGAGAAAAATTGAACAGTAATACGGACATATAGCACAGGATGAAAAACTAACGAGATCGAAGGCAAGATTGAGAAAGAAATAAAACCTCCCTAAAGAGCAGCAACTCTTGTATCTGTGCGGTAAGAGTCAGAATCTATCACATACATATAAAACAGAGTGTGGGAAAACTTTCTAGAGAGGTTTGTCTACATACAACAAGGAATGAAGAGTTCCCAGCGCTCTCCTCCCAACTTGTGAAATACATTTGATAGGGAGATAGGGACAGGAAAACTAGGGCTAACGCTAAGAAGGGCTGAAAGCCAAGACCGAGACGAAGAAGCATTTTATGAACCTCATTGCATTATTCTGAAGTTTCTCATTCACGCTGAGCTCACATCCTTTCCCTCCCTTTCCCCTTTTGTATTTTCTTGGAGAAAGTGATGATACGAAAGAGAAAAGATGAACAAGTTCACGAAATAGGTTTATGTACTACTACGTCTACGACTATCACAGCAATAGACTACAGAGTCAACAACTCACACCAACAGTGCTACAGTACAGTACAGTACAGAACCGAACTGCACAGCACAGTGTTGTCACACCTTCGTGTTCATGTTATTTCAGTCAAGAACAACAACTAAAACCCAGTGCCAAGAACATGTTGTAGTTGTAGAGAGCCTCATAAAATCATGTTGTGGGCAACCGTTTTTGAATGTATAGGATACTTTGTGACTCTAAACTGACGTTTGAGCAAAAGCCAGAAAACTGATTTCTCCTCGTCGAGCGAGGCTGAGAGTGCGAGTAGTGTCTTGACTATTACGTGTTTATACTCTCTCCACAAATGTACAAAGTATATGAATGTAGAACTTAGTAGGCAGTTAGTCTTGAGTACGGTTGTAAATTTTAATTATTCTTTTCGTTTATATGCATGTAGCTATAAAACTCTGGAGCCTGCAACTTTGCAGAAAAATAAGGAAAACAATAGGTTTATATCCCCGTCCGTTTATAGCTGAATAAAAATTAAAAAATAATTAACCAGAAGAAGTAGACGTAGAAAAAGAAGAAGAAGATGAAAAACAAAAACATTCCATTGCTAAGCCAAGACTATGACTAAGACTCCGGGACTATGACCATGACTGCTATTGTCTTCATTCTAGTGTAATGAAATCCCTTTGTTATGATTATATTAAGTGCAACGAAACTAGATTAAGATTTATGAGTCTGCGGTGATGCTGACGAAATCCAGAAACAGCATACTACAATGAACTTCTTTCTGCAGTTCTGCGGCAAGAGAGGCAACGAGAATATAAATTGAACTTTTGGCACAGATCACGAACATTCATTTTTTTGTGTAGCCAAATATAATGTAAGCTCTTTTTGAAAAACAAATAGGAAAAAACGAACTCATGAGTGTGAAGGGAGTAGTTGAAAGAAAGCTTATGGAGTATTGAAACGATTCAATGAAGAAGCTGTTCTACACCAAAAAAAACACAAACCAAATCCAAACCAATGGGAGCGTAATGGCTGTCAATGATAATATTATGAGTAATGGTGAAATTTAATACAGTTGTAATAATTTTGACATGTTTTCCACGTCACTCCATACATGACTAGAAGGCTTACATTTAGATTTAGAATTTAGTGAATACTTTCACCCAAGAGCTCTGTAGATGGATTGGAGTTGCTGAATGAATAGCTGGAGAAAGTTGGTTTGAGAGAAAGTGTGGAGAATGGAAAGCAAATTGGAGAAGGAATGGAGATGGTGTGGTTCTTGTGTGTGCGTCTAGTTGCAGTTTGTCATGTATGTGTGTATGTCTCTGTCTGGTCTGTCTGTCTATGTGGAATATAAGGGAAGTGACTAGGCGGAAAGGGATTGAGCCAGTGGCATCAATAAAACATGGATGGTAGTTTACTTTGTGAGTGAAAATTGATGGCTTTCTCTTGTAGTTTTATGAGAGGACGAGAGACGCACACTATATATATTATGTACCGCACATCTCCTATGTATTTCATTTGTCACACTCTTAAAAAATATATAAGGGTTCTTTTTTTTAGAAACACAAAGAGGAATTTGTGTCAAACACGGATGTCTGAATACTTTTACAAAGGAAACTTTTTTCCACATATAATTATACATACATATATCTCAAGTCAGAATGATAAGGGGATATGACGAATATAGTGCAGACGCAAGTGTGTGTATGTGTGTGTATACGTCTCACCACTAGAGGAGAAAAAAACTTGTAGAACTAAAAGTAGAAATATATGATAACACATATTTTTATTTTCATCCTTGTGTAACTTGGTTTTTTAGAGAGGAAAAAATGTTGCTGAGTTCTACTACAAACAATTACATGTTTTTCAAATGTCTAAACAAATTATTCTTGTGGTTTATTTTGTCATGTGTGGAAACTCGTTAATGAATTTACATTTTAAACGTTTTCTCCAACACTTCCGCAACTTTTGTGAAATACAAAAATATTTTGATGGTTTGGGATTTGGATTTTGATGTACATTTTTGTGTTGAAGAATAGTTACGGAAAGTATGAAAGAAAGTCAATTAGGAAATCGGGCTATGGGGAAAGTTCGTTTCAATAAATCTGTTCCCTTTCTTCCAGAAAAAAAATCAGAAGCTTAAATTAATAATGTGCGTACCATATGTTTAATTACTGTTTACAGTTGTAGTATGTGTACAAAAATAAACATTTTACTACTGGATTTCGTCTCGTAAGAGTTTAGACATATATCGTTTGAGAAAAACCTCACAGCACAAGAAGGAAGATCCAATGCATCCAACATAAAGGATGACTAGACTATGACTGTATGGACCCGAAATTGTGTCAGGGAGTGAAGATGTGCTTTTATGTTGACACTTGAAATTACAAGTGTGCATCTTATGTGATAATAATCATAACGCGGTTCCCTCGTCCTCTCCGTCGTCGTCGTCGTCGTCGTTGTCGTCGTCATCTGCCTCACTTCAAGTTTCTGTTATTTTTTACCACTGAAAGCTTATCAAACGTCTCGCACTCTTTCCCTCCCCACTATAGCACTCTCTTGCTCCATCCACTTTCTCCTGTACTTTGTCACTTACTCGTAAACTGCTCTCCTCGTCCTTTGTTTTCTTAGAAACGTTCTCTCAAGCGAATATTTTGACTCCCTTTGTACTTACATCGTCCGGGATACAAAACAAAAGCATCAAAAGAGAGACAACTAAGCAATTTTCCAAATGAAACTTCTAATTCTTTCCACCAAAAAACTTCCAACAAAAGGTTTTTGAAGATAAAGTGTGTCACGCTACAAATGACCATGGGAACATTTTATGAAGGAGTGAGATGGGAAAGTGGAGTGAAAACAAAAATGGCCCTGAAAAATACACACAAAAAAAATAACCTCTTTGAAGTTTTTGAGAAAATTCCAATTCCACAATAAATCCCGAGTATTTTTCTCTATTTCCCTCAACGCCCTTACTGAAAACAAAATTAATTTCAAATTTGAACTTGTTACTCTCCAAATTCTAAAGACAAAAGCGTAGAAAAAATGACTAGGACATATGTGTTGGAAATTGTAGAAACCTAAAAGTAAATTCCAATCCAAATATTTTTAGATTGTGTAATGTGTAAAATAGCTTATGGGTTTCCTATAACAACCATGCAGTACTTTGTGTGTGTGCTTTAATATGCTATAATATTCCCTATAATGTACCTACTATAGACTTGAAGGTAATATGATAGATAAGTAAGCCATTTGACCTCCTATGTCATATATCGACAGTAAATGTTTTAAAAAAAGTGTCAAATGAGTAAAACTATGTATTTGGATTCAGATTGATGGTTGTTTTCAGTTCAGGATGAGAGTAACGAATGTGGACTAGAAGTGGTTTCGGTTTGGAAATGATGTTGAAAATGAAATTTGGTTTTGGTGTTTTGAGAGTCTATTTAAATTCCAGCCCGTCGACGTCGACACACAAGGAAAATTGTTCTATTTCAAAGGAAATGGAAGTCTCTCGTGTCTTCCCTCACTGGAAACTGGAAATGGAAGTAAAGGGCAGTGTGGCGGCAATAATTGTAAGTGGCAACTAGTTTATGCAGGTATGTACGTAGACTATAAATGTAGACATAAGAATAGCTATATGTAGTCCTCTGCCATTACCATCTGCTCTATCTTGGACATTATTTCCCTTCATCCTCGTCCTCATGCCAACACCAGTTTCAGTTTCAGGAGCAAGCAGGACCATGACTTTCATCTCCTTTCCAATAGTGATAGTGAAACACAGAGCCCAACTTCCAATTCGCAGTTTTAGTAACATGGTACATGGAAAGCGGATCCTTTAACTTTTCACAATGCTCACGCAGTCATCCCTATTACCTTTATACGCCTACAAGGGACACCACATTCAAACTTTACTGTAGATTAAACGTCAAGAAAGAACTCATTCTAAAATATTCAAAGCAGTCAATAGTGTAACATTCACTCCTACAAAATTCACTCTAAATCTTTTTACGGCACTTTCCTATTACAATTTCTATTTAAATTTGAAAATAAAGGTTGAGGAGAAAGTAGAAGAAAATGTAGAGAAAGCCATATGAAAAATTTAATTCTTTAATGATATATTTTAGTTACTATATTATATAATCCAAAAAAGAATGCAAGTGATGCTTTTAAATGTCTTTTTAAAAACCAGGCATTCCTGTCCACCTTAAATTGTCGCCCTTAATTGATAAAACAAGAGCTCGTTTGCGTTATTTCACGTCTTACGCTCATATGAAACTTAAAAGGGAAGTGCTTGAATGAGAGGTTGACTACTCCCAACTGAACTCTTAAATAGAGAAAATTTAGACGTGTTCAACTAATTTTCAGTTTGTTCTCAAGACAAACCATTGAAAAGAGCGAGAGACGTACGTGGGTCTGCTCTGGATGTGGATGAATTGACTTTTTCTCATTATGAGAATATACTATAACACTAAACCAAACCATGTACTCCTCTATGTATACTCTCAAGTGATGAGTTTGTAAAGTCACGTTCCCCTTTCACCAACGCCAACAAGCTCCACACCCTGTCTCCACAGTCTAAATCTAGAAGGCAATGAAATTTCATTGTAGAGGAGGAGGCATGTTGACGTTGCTCAAACCCAAAAACCTAACCCACCAAATTCTATTGTCTAGTAAAAGTCCAGGCTGACTCGTCCTGTTTGATATGCTAAACTAAGAATTAATATTCTAGTACGTTTTCTCGTGATGAAATCCTGAGGGACAAACCTTTTCCACGCTTCTGAATTGAATACTTAATAACTATAGAAATATGCAATAAAATCGATTTGAACATTGTCTCATTGCTGAGGACCACAATAAGGATAACACACCCCAACTTTTACCACCCACAAAGACAACAGTAAAAAAAGGTAGTCAGCCAGCCAGGAACTAAATATAATTATACCACCTTGTACCCGTTGCTGTGTGGAAGACTTTTTATTTAATTCTAGATTTTTTGTATTCCCCACCACCATTTTTGAGCTAATATTGTGACAGTATCTTGAGAGTGAAATTAAAAATTTATTAAAGTCTTGTACTAAATGTATAGCTATGTAAATTTTCACCATAATTTAAATAAATCTTATTGAGAATTTTAAATTTTGAATACACTTTTTTGGTAAATAAATTCTCTTGCTTGTTTTAAGGTGTACAATGGGAGAAAGTGTAGGAAATTCTAATTCAAATCGATACAAGTACGAGATTTAAAAACGAAATGCCACACACACACACACACACACACACGCTGGTGATGAAGTTGAAAGATGAAGGTAAGCAGGGCAGGGCGTATTTATTATATAAAGACAAAGCATGTACTACTAACTAGTGTGAAATAATTTCTTTGCTCGTTTTCTCCATGTCATCATCCCCATAGTATTTCTACAGTAGATTGTAGATTTTGAATTCCAATTTAAAGGGATATTTATTATGCAGCCCCGATTCGAAAAGGGAAAAGTTTCTTTGAATGCTTTCATAAATATTCATGAGGATGAGAAGAGGAACATGTAGATCGTGAATTCTATTCTTGAATCTATTAACAGCGCTACTGTTGCATCCAAAGACATTTCTCCCATTTACTGATACATCAAAATAAAGCCTTATGGAAGATTTCAAATAAATTCCGATTTAAATGTAAGTGTTCATGATTGCTTTGTAAATTGTCTTGAGAAGCTCTATGTGAATAGACTCACATTTCCATATCTCCTCCGCTTCATAGTCTCAGAGAGAAAATATCTCGCACATTTCTCTTACACTCATGCACACGTGCTAGCTAGTGCTAGTGCTCGTGCCCGTGGTTCTGGCTCTGGTCCTGGTCCTGGTGATGGTGCGGGTAAGTAAACACATAACACGAGATAGAAGCACATTATATCTATAGGGTGGTTGAAAGTTTTAAGCTTATACTGGCTAAATCCCACAAACTATTTGGCAATTCATTGGCTCTCCTTAAATGGCTACGACGACAAAGATAAAGTTGGGATGGAGAGTTGATTTGAAAAAAAAACAGGATATGGCAGTGATTGCTTTTGAATTACTCAGTGTCCATCACAAGCTCAAGAACTGTGTTTTAAACGTTTAAATAACTCCCGCTTTACTTTATTAATATCTATTTTGCTTTCTCTTTACACCGTTGTCACTGTGTCCCTTTAATATAAATGTTTGTTATCCCTTTTAATTTTTACATGTATAGATAACCCCTTTTACTACTTATCAATGAAAACCCCGTCAGTATATCACACTTTATTTTTTAAAATAAATCATTGATCGAAAAAACAAGAAATCTGTTTGAATTTGAGTCGTGCTGAATGTTTTTAATTCTCACGGAGTAGTATTAGCAGTAAAAAAAACGTTGAAGCTGTAGTTCTGCTGAACATACAACAAGCAATAAAAACTAACAAGTTTTTAGTGAACAAGTTAATTTATTTAGCTATATATGTATGCATATTAAACCATTGTATACGGACTTAATTAAAAAAAGTGAAATTGATGTATAAAATACCTACCTACATGAGAATTTATAGGGATTGAAAAATATTTTCCGAGCAAATGTGAGTGAGTTGAATTCAAAAATTGAGTTGAGACGACATTAACAGAAAAAGTTTGTGGACTAAAAATAAGGAACAAAATACAATATAAAATCATACTTATATGATTAGCTGAGAGCTGACAGGGGAGAGAGCAGTAAAATTGAAACAAAAAACTTTCATTACTTTTCACTATTTGCTCTATAACTCTTGCTTGCGCCAGTTTCACTCCTTTCCCCGCTCAGTTTGTACTTTCACTATTATATGAGACAACTTTCTCCCGTTAGTTTTAACTTGTACCTACTACATAGTATTTAAGTTGGATTTTGTGAAGTTATCCCTTTTCAAATTGACCCTATTAGATTACAGTAAAATAAAAGTACTTAATTAGATTCCAAGTATAAATCTTTCCAGGAAGATAGAAAGCATAATGATAAAGTAAAGTAAAGGGGAGAGAACAGATAAGCTTCCAATCTATTTTTGAAATCTACATACAAGGAAGAGTTAGCTTAGTACTTTGAGAAAACGTTGTCATAAAATGTGTAAAATTATTAAGACTTATCGCTCCTCCAAACCATACCATCTAAAGCTATAAAACTAACTAACTGCACGTCCTACGTGTACGTATATAGCTACTCCTTATGTCTAATTGACCGTGCTTTCTTCCTCATTTTGGGTCTTAGTCTACGGATTCAGAATGTACAGCACATATAGGGATGCAGTAAAGAGTTCAAAATTGTTGATGGAGATAGAAGTAAACTTTTGAGACAGAGTACAAAGAAGTTGATGATATTACATTTTAGGAAAAGAGTGGAGGTGAAACTTTTCTACAGTACATTAGGGAAAGGAGTATTGGTATCTTTAGAGGGAGAAAGAAAGGGAGAGATAAAGTGAATGTGAGATAGCAAGAAGAGAAGAACAAGGGAGTGAAAGCATTGATAGCACAAGTTGATCAGCTTCTCCAAGTTTTTTTTTCTACGGAAGAGAAGATAGAAGTGCGTGAGCTATTGCCTATATCAGACCCCGCGTCCAAAACACATACAAGTCAAGTTTACAAATACTTTTCAAAATTCGAACGGAGACGGTTAGCTACAGGCATATAGACAAAAATACAAGAAAATGAAGTCTGTATCTCTAAAATCTTTTTAACATTATACCATACCTTTAAAATCTTGTGCAAACTAGAGATATATCGTCTGTGAAGAACCAAAATGACCCAAATCCAATTTAAGCTACAATCAAAATGAGCTATGTCATGAAACAAAATGAGAAACATGAGTAAAATGTTAATCAGGAGGGTTTGAAAAGTGTGAAATGTTCTATTTACACGTTTTTTTGAAAAGCGTAAAAAGTTTTATTTACATGTTTTTTGAAAATTGTCAAATGTTCTATTTACATGTTTTTTGAAAAGTGCGAAATGTTCTATGTACTTGTTGGTTTGAAAAGCGTAAAAGTTTTTATTTACATGTTTTTGAAAAGTGTCAAATGTTCTATTTACATGTTTTTTGAAAAGTGTCGAATGTTCTATTTACATATCATTAAAAAGTGTAAAATGTTCTATTTGAATGCTCTCAAATATTTGAATATTTCTGTAGATAGTGAGTTTTAGTTTTAGCTACAAATGGATATGGGTCATTTTGGTTCTTCACAGACGATAATATATATAAATTTTTTTTTATGCTTCAACTCTAACTTTTGGAGAAGAAAGCATCTCTGTTGGTAAAAAGAATCTGAAGGGTTCGTTCCGGAGAAAATGACAACAAGTCATGCCATGCCACTTGGAAAATGTTTTTGAAGAGTGGTGACTATAGTATGGGTAGTTCATCTTCAGAGGGTTTTCAACTTTCTCATTTGAGATATTTGTGGGCAAGGACAAGCTCGCACTTGTTAACGTTGTCACCGGTTACCGTGACCGGTATGTCTCTTATTACAAGTCCAACTAGAAAAATGCGATTTCATATCTCCTCTTAAATTGTACTAAAATATTGTAGTCTTTTCTTGACCTGATATTTTTATTTTACTTTCACTATGGCTTTGGTTACAAGCTTCACTACCCACATGTATGCTTCTATAATGATTATTTTAATTTAGATTCTGCTTCTAACCCGTGACAAGACGTCGTCTTGTCATAGATTCGAAATAATATTACAATTTTTGTTTAGTTTAAAATTGAGTAGTGACTTATACGAATGACGAATAGTAGTGTTTTAAAACTTTGCAAACTATGTAATAAGAGCACGCACGAGGTTGAATAAATGGCTTGAGGCCAACTAATTTTTTTCAAGAGTAATCTATGGCTCCTTAATATAGAAATTTCATTATGTGAACAAAATAATGAATTGCGTTGTAGTGTAGTGTTGGGTTGGGTTGTGTACTGACATGTAATGTAGTTATGGTAACGTCTTTGCATATGTATATATTCCGTATTGTATATTTTACAACACATTATTGATCGGCCATTGAATAGTTGAGCTACACTACAAGCTTTGATAGGAACGCTCGGCTTAATTATTACTAAAATACTTTGAAGACTTTGGTGGGATCGAATAATACTACCAACGACCGAGACCACTACTCTACTTAGCATTAACTTGCATCTTTGGAACTTCTTTACCTCTTCATTAGCCTTTTCTTCTAACAAATTAGAGAATTAGAAAATAAATGACTCGAGGCTACTAGAGAGAGACCTTAGCTATGAACAGGACAACACACAGTCCTCATCCCCATGTTATTCATAACTCATCTAATTTCTAATACTGAACACATGCGCATACCTTATATTAGTAATTTAGTACAATATGCAATCTACTAACAAAGTCACTCTTGAAAGAAGAGAGATGAGTAGACACAAAGTTTATGTGCAGACACTTTTCTCATATAAAATATACAGATAAGTAGTATGTCGTCTGTGAAGAACCAAAATGACCCATGTCCAATTTAAGCTGGAATCAAAATGAACTATGTCATAAAAATCAAAATGAGAAACATGCGTAAAATGTTAATTAGGAGTTTTTGTAAAGTCTAAAATGTTAATTAGGAGTTTTTGAAAAGTGTAAAATGTTCTAATTCCATGTTTTTGAAAAGGTGCAAATTGCTGTAATTTCATGTTTTTGAAAAGGTGCAAATTTATCTAATTCCATGTTTCTGAAAAGTGTAAAATGTTGTATTTACATTTTTTTCAAAAGGTTGAAAATGTTCTAATTCTATGTTTTCAAAAAGGTTCAAAATTTTGTATTTAAATAATTTTTGAAATTGAAAAATGTTCTATTTAAAAGCTCTCAAGACATTGTTGAATATTTTTGTAGATAGTTGATATTGTTTTTAGCTAAAAGTGGATACGGGTCATTTTGGTTCTTCACACACGATATGCACCTATGAAAGTAGTTAGACTCGGCCTTGTCTACTACAATGCACTGTCTATACCGTAATGTCCATATAACTATTTAATAGGAATTTTGATGTACATCTATGCATAATTAGAATTAAAGTCCGTACAGATAATAACTGCGATATTTAGTTACAAGGATATTAATTCTGTTCCATTTATCATACTATTTCCCCACTGAGGAATACTATACTACAGCCATACCTTAGTAAAATTCAACCGTATTCAATTAACCAAAGGAGGAATTTCTTTAATTTTTGGCTTCATCTATTTCTTTAATTTTCCAGGATCCTGTAAAATGCTTCTACTTAGTACATCTTTACGAGCATGAAACCAGTAAATATCACGAGCTCAGTCAGTCATCAATCCTCAAGGTCTTCTTCTAACAATAAATGCCTATGGGGATGTTGAACATGAACCAGTGTCTGTCGCTCTCTCTCTCTTTCTCCCTTTCTATCCACTTTATTACAACAAATCTAATTGAGTTTATTCCCTCTTCAAGTTTTACTGTTAATGAAAAACTCCGTGAGATACTCTGCGAGACAAACTCACAATAATTATTATGAGACGGACAAGGCTATAGGAGGTAAAATGGATGGAAAGTATTTGAAGCTGGTTTTCCGTTGTGCAAACGTTTTTCTTGAGCTAATTTGGAATTTTATTGGTTTCTTGAAATTACACGTACGACTAATGAGAATGGCAGGTAGTATGTACATAGTAAGCAAATTACATACCTCGTATGTTCTCCGAATTTTAAAGATCTCCAACTGTGATCTGTAATAAATTCGCTTTCTCTCCCTCCCTCTCTCTCTTTCTCATTATCAACGCTGTGAAATGTGAAATGAACTTTCTACATAAGTTAGAATTCAAGGAATTTTAGCTGCTATATATATATATATGCACCTACTATCATAACTTTTATTCAAACTTTGACATCAAAAGCTCAAGTTTTGATTGCTTGTTTCTACCTATGTGAATAATGTATCACCATTTTGATATAAATAATGGATTTCAACGAGTTGAACAAAATTTTTAAGCTCTTGAAATAAGAAAAAAAAATCCAGTGTTTTCAAATTTTATAAGTGGTACTTAAAACACATTGTAGCAGAAATTTTCACAAAAGAATATGCTTTTTTCAAAAAATGCAAAAAAACTTATAAGCTCTAACGCGGAAACTTACAATAATAATATTTATGTTTTTGAATTATTTAAAAAATCAATTATTAAATTATTATTATGGTAATTTATGTGTTTACGTAAGTAATGATGCAGCTTACTGCCCTTCGTCTGCTGTTGCTGACTGTAAGTTACTGCCGAAAATACGTGAGTAAAAGCTTTTATTTATTCATACGGATACGATATTCATTGTAATTTGGTTGAGGCATGGTTTAGTAATTTAGTATCAAGAAAAACCAAGCAGGGCCGGGCGAAGAAATTTCTTTTAGGCAGCAATTTGTTTCAATACAAAAACCACTATTTTAATTTTATTGATAGGTTTCTTTGGTAAAGCGAAATGTTGCATTTACATGTTTTAGAAAAGTTCAAAATGTTCTTTTTACCTCATTCAGAAAAGTGCAAAATGTTTTATTTCCATGTTTTTGAATTGTCCAAAAATATTTTATTTGCATGTTTTTGAAAAGACCAAATATTTGTTTTACAAATTTGTGAAAAGTGCAAAATGTTTCATTTAAATGTTTTTTTAAAAATTCAAGCAGCGGGGGTTGCCTGGGCTGGCCACACTATCCGGCCCTGAAACCAAGTGGTGTAAAGACCGCGTTGGATATTAGAAAACAAGGATGGCCAAAAATGTAAAGGCGTAATCGTAGGTGGGCTGAATTAATTACTGTTGACTCAAGTGTGAAATAATGTGGTAAGAAGTTTCTCCTGTTCCATATATATACTTGTACCGATATCCCATTACCCTATTAATTACCTTACCTGTATAAAATATCCCTAGAGAGCTTGAAAATAATTAATGAACACGGTAAGGGATTCAGAATAAAGAATACTCTGACATTTCATTGCTCAGAATCACAGTAGTTTTTATAAATGTGATTTTATTATGCAAATATGTTATGTGGCTACCTGTATAATTTAGCATATTATTAATAATTTTTATATTATAGTCCATTCGAATAAGAACATAATGAGGAACTGCCTGCTCTATAAAGACGAGCGATATAATTACACAATTACAATGATGATTCTTACGGCGGAGAAAACCTTTTACTCTTTTCTTCATATTTAAAAGTTGGTTGTGAGGAAAGGAAAGTGCCTCAATAAAACATTAGAGTCCTCGAGCCAGGCCAGAACAAAAACTACTACACACAAAAAGTCCTTGGAAGATATTTCTAATGCTTAAGACATTTGAAAAGTAATTACCACTTTCACCCTCCAAACTCTTCAAAGTCATTCATATTGCTCCTGACTGTAGAGACAAAAACGACGAAAGTGAGATATATCTTCTACAACCTAATTTTGCGATTGAAGGAATTTGAATAAAGGAGCTGACGCTTAGGATTTAGTGGGTGTATGTATATAGTTGATTGAAATACTAAGTGAAATGAACGAGGGAAATTAGAATAAAAGTGAAAGCAACTAGAGACTAGAATGCATAGGGGTTGGACTTAAGCCGTGTCTGTATACCAGAAACAGAAGAACTGCGCTGTACGTAAAAGTCATTGAGTTGAGTTAGAGTTAGAATGAGCTAACATGCTGGCCATTCAAGTATGTATTGATCCAGTACTGCAATTAATATTATCCTTGTTCAAATATTGACACACTGTGAAATTAGTTCCTGTTCCAAGTTCCTGCTCTTTATCAAGACTATACGCTTTCCCACACATTTCCATTCCCATTACTGCATTTTTGAGGAGTAATAAAATACTACCACTATATAATTATTCCTCCAAAATCATTCCACTTACACATGCAATCTCATCACGAAACCGTCACACAGAACAGAGCTTGAACAAAATCGGGTGTGTAGAGCATGAGCTTACGTGCGTACCTCTTTACGCCTTCCTACATTGGTAATGCTAAATCCACAGTCAGAGCCAATGATAAAAAAAACTCAAGTTAGCGCTGGTATTTAAATGGACACGTTTTTAGGCTCTATTGCTATATGCATTATGTGGTACATAGGAGGATTTTCTGTCTGACAGACTTCATTATTAAATGTGCAAAAAAGACCTTTAAATCTAATTATTCAACCTTTAATTCTATTTACAAGTAATTTTTCCAACCGGACAGTATGTAGACTCACAATACCTCTTCATGATAAAAAATATACCATGAAATGTAATCATGTTTATGTTCAGTGAAAGTCTAGAAAAAAAACATTTGACAAGAGTATGATTAGTTGTGGAATTGAAACGGTATACTGTTGAAGTGAATGTGAATAGCGATTTCATAAAAAGAGGCACGTTGCTTTCTGCTATGCAGCAGTCAAGAGCTGTAATGATTGTAGTGTTACAAGTATAGAAAGTTGAATACGTAAAAAAAACAAAATCAATGGTCGTTTTTATGTGTAAGAATAGAAAAATACCAAGTCAATGGTTATAGTTTAAAAGGTGAAAATAAAATTGTATAGATTTTCTTTCAAGAGAAAAGCGTCAAGAAAAGGAAAGATACAGATAGCTTTGCCCTTTTTGATTTGAACGAAATATGCATGCATGATAGTTCTGAGTGAGAAAGTAATGAAGAGATGGTAGTTGAAGAAAAGAGAAAGATGAAGAATGGTTGGGAATGGTTGAGTGAAAGCTAAAATCAATCTTCACTCTCTCTCTCTCTTTTGCTTTCTCCTTCACATTCACATTCCGTCTATAGACTCACTTTACTAGTCTTACTAGCCCCTTCTCACTCTGTTTTTGAGTCTGTCTGTCTTTCCCTTTAGACTTGCATATCTTTCCTTTCTCTAGGTTTTGGCTTGTAACGGAACGGCATGAGTGAAAGCATCTTCCTCCTTTCGTCGTCATCCCTTTGAACTTTACGATTAACTTACCCTGAGACTTCTATATGCTTTCTCTTTTCTCATTCACTCTTTGTTCACTCACATTGTCCACCTCTCTCCGTCTACATTCATCATTTCATGCATATTAATAGCTACTTAATTTTTGAACATTTCTTTTCATCTTCGTACAACTTTTATATTACTTATTCCTACTCAAATTACCTAGAGTCCACCATACATAAAGAGACTAAGATCACATTTCAGGTTTTTACAATAGTTTTTGCTTGGAAGAGACAGACAGAAAGAGAAAGAGAGAAAGAGAGAGAGAGAATAAAACTGAAAGTCGTCTAGAGCTCACGTCGTTCCGTTCCCACGATTTCCATTGCAATGTCCAACATATTCATGATTCATATTTTAAATTTAATCACTTTTCTTGTCTCTTTCTACATTTTCTTTTGATTTTATAGCACTGCACTACATTCCTTCCCTTTCTTTACATAATATAATTTAAAAAACAGGTAGAAAAAAAACTTCCTCGTACTATTCTTTGTTTTTTATGTAATAACTGTAAAAGAAAATCGTATTTGCGGAGAAATTAGATTTGTATGCACAAATTATGTTTTAGAGCTGAGTAAGCATAATAATTAAATTCAACTGCAACATATAACATGTGGGCAATATTTGTATTTTACTTCTTGTTTATTCATTCGAATAGAATTAAGTCTTACTTTCAATATTTATATTTTTAATACAAATGAATGATATATGTCGCGACACTTGAAGTAACTTAAAATCCTGAATTTTTTTTTCAATAATATTTTTATAAAATAAAAAAAACACAAAACCTTCAAACTTTATCAAAATCGGATGAAAAATGTACAAACTTTACGGCGCCAAAATGTCTAGTAAAGAATGGTAAGCCAAGAAGCATTCCAAAGTGTTTAGGGAAATTAAATAAAGGCCAGATTTGATAGTAGTCACGTAACTAACAATAATTACACGAGATTGTCATTATCAATGTTGTAACTCGGCTGTGGGTGAGGGACGTAAATAATAACAGGGACGGAAATGATGATGCCACAAAGTACAAAGTCAATAATTTTTGTAGGGAAAGTAGTTACCTAAAGTAAGCTCAGAATTTCACAAGTTGTTCCTCACACTTTAACTCAAAGCACGAAATGCTACTTTCCCACGTATCATATACTATGTATGCTCCACACAACGGAATTTTGAAGTTGAAATTTCAAGCGTACCCACTAAGTTGTTTTCTCAAGGGATTCTCTAATCTAGAAATTTCTCCATCAGTGTAACCTCGACATGATTATCTATCTCTTCCCTATATACTCATCTTCATTCTACTCATTGCTCCCAGTAGAAACTATATTCTACACGCTCACAAACCTCTGTTGCCAACAGGAAATCTTGTACCAATTTAAATATGAGACGCACTGCTTTATATCCACAGGAAACTCAACTGTACACTCCCCTTCTGTTTCTAGTTCTAGAGGAAAGGAGTATATTCTATTCATTCTTATAAAATAATTGGGAGGATATGGAATAACCGAATAACATACGTATGCTTCACGACGACTCTCCCTCGTTTTCCACATTCCTATTCCAATCCCCATCCTCATCTACTACTAAGTTTAAAGCATGCATATTCAACCACACCAAACCAGTCAGGATGCCCGGATATATTATGCTTGGTAAACTTTTGCTCCCAGTTGGAGTTGGAGAAAGTCCCTTGCAATCCCTATACCTCTGTAGTATAGCCATAGCCCCACAATCCAATTAATATTCACAGAGTCTAATTACTCGCATTTTGTTCGTAGGGTTATGTCGTCTTAATATTTATACAGTTGGGTCTTCATAGCTCTTCCGCTCTTCCACGCTCACTCCTAGTACCTATCTATCTAGTAACCCCTCGGAGCATTTACCATCCCTAGCCATGGGCTCGTAAAGACGCACTACTGGTTTTAGAAATACGTAATCGATGCAGATTACTGAATAGCCAAAGGTTAGATTAAACGCTCCATTTCCTTCTTCAAATTACGCTTGCATTTAGGTTATAGAAGGAGCATGCAGAAGCAAGAGCAGACAGTGAAACTCGTCAGAGTCATCCGTGAAAATTACACGATTATCCCCAAGCTCAAACTTGTAGGAGAGACGGTATTATTCGTCTTGTTCGTCAGTTTTCCCCTCAATCCGAACCAAATGTTTTTTTAGTTGCTTACAGAGAAATAAGTAATACTAAGAATAAATCATGAAAACTAACTAGAATTTGAGATTAATATGCTAATATTTTTGTTAAATTATTTTTCAATTCGATTCATCAAAGTTCTACGACTTTTGAAATTCATTTAAGGCAATGAGATGCAATCTTTTGCTTCTATCAGTAGAACTCTATCTAGGAATAATAAAAAAATAACGGGTATCTATTGGGCCTCGCGTAAATAAATTCCATCCTTGTTGTAAGGTTTCTATAGTATAGTATGTAATTTAATTTATTTTCATTTTTACAGCATTGTATAGTAACTTATATGTCTACATAGAAATTTGAAATTTCGTACACATATTTTAGATGTATATTATGTAAAGGCGTATCTCATTGGATTGATTCTCACCCCGCCCATCCTTATTTATTACAAGGGAAAGCCAAAGAGAGTCCGTAAAGCATATATAAGGACGTGTATAGTGAAATGCTTAATAATTTATTTTGGCAGCTGGATCTATACAACCTTGATTTATTGGATTCAAAGGTATTTTAATTACACATGCTACACAAAATACAATCTCTCCATAATATGGTATGAGTTACTCTTATCTTCTATGCCAGTCGCCAGTGTTTGGGTATGCTTGACTCAACTTGTTAATTTGTGTACTATGCATTCTCGTGAGTTTCCTGATATATGCTTGCTATATATAGCTAGATGAGAGTTGTTGTATGGGATTATGGCACAGCGTTGGTCAGACCGAGCAATAAAAATATAGAGTTACACGCATGCATAAAAATATAGGACAGGTAAGAAAGAGCACAAAATGTTATTATTTGTTTTGAGAATGAATGTCTGCCCGACCCTTCGAAGATGGTGTTAAAAGAAAGTGAGAAAACATTCTGTGAAAACATATTGAATCTCTCACAATTCCCATTTCGCACAATACCACGACGACGACCGTGTGGAAGAAACATCAAGCGTGTATTTTGTTGGGGAGGGATCGAGAGATATGGAACGGACATTTTCAATGTGTGGAAGGCTGAACGGTAATCACGTTACAGTTGTTACAGTACTAAGAAGAAATGTCTATGCTTTCACTTTCACACATCAGGACCAGTATATCACACACATATATTTGTTGAGCTTTTCTTTTGTCCGAATGCGAAATTTTAGTGCATTTCATTCCCATAAGTTTTGACTGTGTGTGTGTGTGTGAGGGCGAAAAACATACAAAGTACAAAGAAAATGTGTAGAAGAAAGTGGGTAGAGAAAAGGAACCTCAATAGTAATTTATATTTTTTAGTATTATATTTATGATGTAGGTTGGTACAGTTACTGAGAGACTGTCGAAAAATCTTATGGTAGAAGAAACATAAGATAAAGAAGAGAAAACTAGACTCATGTACTTGGGTCCCTACCTACATTCATAGATTGGCTAGAAAAATGTGAAATGTCGATATTTCTTTTATTGTGTTCCGTTTGAATGGGTTTTCCCCAACTGTGGCTCTCCTCACATCTTTCTAAAGACAGTGCTCAAACTGAATGTATATAGACAGATATGACTACAAGTGGAGGGGTAGGGGTAGGGGTATACATGCACATATAAAAACGTTCCTATTCGTTCAATGTTAAATATCAGACTGATGAGGCAGGTACACTCTCCCCCCCCCCCGTCCCACCCCACCCTCCTCTATCAGTTCTTACAATGAAACGAAAACGAAATCATTAAAATCAAAAGAGAGAAAAAGCTTCTACAGCTTCAACGCAAACACTGAAGACTAGATAGGCTCAAACCCTATGGCCCTTGCCGTCTGTATAGCCCTGGCCACTTACCATTAGTTGAACGCTCTTTCCCATTTATTGCACAAAACACTCCTTTCCTATCACCATCCATCCTTCTTTCTTTCTTTCTCCTACAAAATTACATTACTTGTATATAGTACAACAAGGTAGGGAGATAACCTTGTCTTGGCAGTATATAATTTTTTGGTATTTATATTTTTATTTGCATGAGCAAAAGATGACTGTGGCAGGTTTATTTTTGTTGTATTATTGAATCGGTGTGAAAAAGAGTTTCCGTACTTTCTTCTCCATCATTTGACACTCTATCGCTGTGAGTCATGTAGGGAAAATATTTATTTGTATTTTTTTTCTATTTTACTTTATCTAAACTTGAACAATTTTTCATTTAAAAGTATATTTGGTTATGACACATTCTATTTGAATAAAATTCAAAAAGTTAATTTGTCATTGGCTCTTGGCATTTACGATTTTCAAGCGGAAGTAATGTGTAGACACTCTGAAACTCTCTTGACTCTCGGCTCCTCGGATTCGGCTTCCCTCCTCAACTCCAACAACTCTCAGCTTGAGCTCCAAATCAAATTATCCTGCCTTCACCAAAGCCTTGTCTGTGTGTGTCTGCATCCTTCGTTCCGTTCAACATAATTCCGCCCTTCCCAATCTCAACATCTTTCAATTCAATGTAGAAAGAAATATATGATAGGAATTAGGAGGACTTTGAAATACCGCAGAATCCCATTAAGTCTTCTCACCATACACATGTCTGCACTTTCTCTTGTGTACTCACATCCTATTGACAGATGCATATGTCAAGAGTTATTTGAGAATCAGACACACACACACACATTTATTTTCTATCATTTTGAAGGAAATAGTCATCCTTAGATTACTCCTGTATGACAAAGATTGGAGATTTTATTTTATGACTTGAGTTGATTTTTTCAAGATATTTTCCTTCTGAATACCGTATCAATGAAGCAAGTTGTAAACCAGCACATTGCTACTAGCACCGTCCTCGTAGATCATATTTGAAAAAATAACTGAAATATATCTACACTGTCGACATGAGAATCTGCTAAAAATATTTTTTTTTACTGCCGCACACTTCCATATATATAGTTATGTAGTATGTACGACTTAAGTAGCTGCTTTTATTTTTCCATTTTAAATTTATTCCTTTCTCTATTTTTAACGATAAACATTTCCTTTCAATTTTATGGATTTACTCCTTGATTAATATTACATTCACACACTTGCTATTTTTATTAGGTTTGAGGGGGATAGTCATGTAAGCTTAGTGTGATATACTGTGGGTCGTGGGTATAGTCAAGGAAAGGCATATGGTATGGCATTGTAAACGACAACTATAAGTGGAAGATTCTTCGTCTTTCTTTTTTCTTGTGAGATCTCAAGATGCTTTCACCGAACCCAAAATCTAAAGATGATCAACATGATGATGACTTGGCACAAGTTAAGAAAATTCCAGATTGAAAGCGGATAACAAAACGATGAGCCCCCAGTCTAGATTTCATTGTTCAAACACACCAACTGCCATAGCGCCTACATTCAATTCAATCTTATGTCCTCCCATCCTACAAGAACCTATAGGTACAGCTATATGGATGCACCGATCGACTATAGCAAGGATATACTACAGACTATACATTACACAGATAAGGGAAGTTATGGGAGAAAGTGCTCAGAGAGAGAGAGGCGGAGAGAGAGAGAGAGAGAGGAAAAGGGGGAAAGAAGAAAGTAAAACGTGAAGACACAAAAATACTTTTCCTGTCACAAATTTCCATCGTAAAAATCAATCTTCTCTGACCAAATAAAAGAATTAGGATTTGTTCCTAGCTCACACATTTAACTCCAGACTCCCATGAATATCTCTGTCTATACCTTCAACTCATATAACTGAACATATATAGCTGAATTGCATATCTAGAGGGGTTATAGTTATAGTAATCCTATCCATGTATCAAACTCTGTCATAAAAGTAATATTAGATTTTATCAGTATGCCACCCACTGCTCTATATATTCAATGACTGAACTTTCTGACTAATTCTCATGTGTACGCCCTGTCTCTCGTGATACGTAGGGGAAAAAGCTACATATCGTCTCTGAAGAACCAAAAATGACCCATATGTATCAAGTTTTAGTTAAAAACAATATCAACTATCTACAAAAATACTCAAATATGTCTTGAGAGCAATTAAATATAACACTTTGCATTTTTAAAACAAATGCTATTAGAAATTTTTGCACCTTTTCAAAAACATGTAAAAAGAACCTTTTACACTTTTCAAAAACATGAAAATAGAACATTTTGCACCTTTTCAAAAACATGGAATTAGGACATTTTGCACCTTTTCAAAAACATGGCATTAGGACATTTTGCACCTTTTCAAAAACATGTAAATAGAACATTTTGAACATTTTCAAAAACATTAAAATAGTACATTTTACGTTTTTCAAAAACTCCTAATTGACATTTCACGCATGTTTTTTATTTTGATTTTATGACAAAGCTCATTTTGATTGTAGTTTAAATTGGATATGGATCATTTTGGTTCTTCACAGACGATATGTACGATAAAAAGACTGAGGGGAGGACAAATCTGACGGCTAGATAAGAAGAAAACTGTATAGAGAATTTACACGCGTACTACCGCGACATATATAAGCGGATATAAGTTCATCTTAGTCCATTATTGTAGCGTACATTGCTCATAGGTAGGTAGGTTCGTAGGTGAGTTGAAAAGGTTGAGAACAGAATTTTTACAAGGGAAAGCATAAAAAGTCAGGGAGGGAAAAAAGCTTTTTGTTCGTCACACTGAGTGATTTCGTTATATTATTTGCTGCTTGTATGTGTGTGTGTGTGACAAGTCCAATGGAAGATTTTGAATTCAAGACAGATTCTCATCCATCCGTTCGAGAATTCCGAGTAGGGTGTCACTCCTCTAGAACTCTAGAACTCTAGACTAGTACACTCCGACTCCACAGTGTAGTAGTATGTAATGTACTGACTGATCCTGGAACTGGAATATATAGGAGAGGTTCGTAGTTGGAAAAGTATACCCCGTCTCTTTTAACTTTAATAAAATAGATATATGTTATAGATATAGATATATATTAAAATACATAGTGCCGCCGCATGGGAATCGACAAATCATTTGATTCCAGGATTTTCCCGCAGGAACTGAAGATCAGACTAGAATATGATTAGTAAGTGTTTTTCTGCCAAGATTTTCTTCGCAAAATAATTTAGAAGTCTTCATTCGTGGTCGCGTCGAGTCGACAACTCGGGCTACAGTAGTTGATGTATTGCATGCTCAGCTAAATATTGAATAGTCATGTCTTGGCGTGGGAAAGGAATTTCCACACATCTGTATCTCTAAAATGATTTACTCTCTACTACTCCACTCCAAGAATTTTTTCGATACAGAAAATGAACCAAGTAAATCATTTACAAAAATGTGTTCCACATCTCACTGAGCTAAAACAAAAAAGAGCCACCGGTAATTGAACTAGCTCATACGTGAAATAAATTTTTAAACGAACATATCGATTTTAGGACATTCAAAAAATAGTAGTAAATTACTGTAAATGTTTGATTAATCCGAAATCAATTTTAATCACCTACTTTGTGTAACTCCAAAACCTTAATTTTTGTTATCCATAATTACGTACCACTTTAGAGAATAAACACAGGTGTTCAAAAATATTCGTATATATAGAATTAATCGAATATATACGGTATATGGTATCTCTATTTATATTGAATGGATTGCTTTTGTATCGATACGAAAATGCCGCCTACCAAATTTACTGTATTTAAACACATAGCGATACTGCTTACGTTAGTTTAGTAAGCATTTCTAATATCAGCAACAATTTGTAAGCTGCATTTATAAGCTGTGAATATAGAAAGAAAATTGGGATGCAGGAGGAACGTTTTAAAATCTATAGAATTTTCCCCACACTTTACTATACTGACTGAATGCGTCAATAAGTAGAATGTGAATATTTAAACATACCCAATGGAGCTAGTCATGCTAGGATAAATATTTTATGATTGAAGTAAATCCTAAACCGATCTGTGGTTTGAAAGTTGCTAAGGCTCTTAAGGAGTGAATCACATTTATCAGTCCCAGTCTCAGCCCCAGCAGGTTAAGCTTAGAGCTTATGCTTGAATTTTATTTTTGAATTTTGTATTAATTTTAAATATATGTGATGATGAATGAATGAGCATGTGAGTGCGGCTTAAGCTTAACTACTAGTCTCACTTTTGTGCTATAGTAACCTCGCGCAAAAAAATACCAAAATATTCTGTAGATGAGGCGTAGGTACATTTTAAATACAGCGCATCTTTGGAGAGAAAATGTCCGCACCTCCTAAACTAAGGGGAGGGTGTGGGTGATGGTGATTATGACGAAAGATCCTTTGTCAAGTAAGTGAAGATGACAGGGATCCTTTTCTTTGTGACAGGAGCATCAGAGTCTCATCATGATTACCATACTTGTTCCATCACTCCTTATCTTCTTCCGGATGTTTTATATTTTTACATAATTCCTCCTCCTTACATCTTTCCCCCCTTTTTTTTGGATTGTCAACTTTATTCATGACCAACCCAACATCCATTAATCTTTCACTTTGTCACAAACTCTGTTCACCTTTTCCCCCCTGCTCCAGCTTTACTTTAAGCTTTTAAAGGCAAAGTACAATGCGGATTCTATATGTTTTCTAGCCGATTAGAATTAGGAAGGAAACAGTGCTATCTGCATTTTTATTGACGTCTTATATTCAGGTACGGCAGATATTTGTTGTGAAAAACATTTAAACTCTTGGCGGATGAGAATAGAAAAGTACACAGAAGGTTGGAAGCTCCGTGGCAACTGTTACTCATGGGTAATAAACGCGAGTCCTAAAACTTAATTTCCCTATTCCGGAATTTGTTATTTTAGTTTTTAGTGATTTCTTATAGTGTAAAGTTTGGAGAGGACGCGAGTACCTACAATGAGATTGAAGGTAGATTCAAAAATATGGATGGGATAAAAGCTTGTAGATTGTAGATCGCGATCGTGTAGAGATGGATTGGGATCGGATGGGTAAGTATACATATATACTCGTACGAAGGTAGGTAGGTAGAAAGGACGGTTTGAGATAAATGTGGATTGGTGGAGTAAAGTGAGTAAACTCGGAAGGAATCCATTAGACAAGTTGTAAATGAGCTCCTGCCTGACAATACAGTTCAAGATGAGATGGAGAGCGGTGGAGTTGGCTTTGGAATTGGCGTTAGCATTGGCATTGGCATTGGGATTGGGAAACGGGGTAGAGAGTGAAAGTACGGATGGATGGGAAAATGCGAGAGAGAGAGAAAGTGCTATCTCTAAAGTATCTCATATAGACAGAAGAAGGACGGAGACGCCCCGGGTAATTCGCACTGAATCCTGACATGAAATCGTAGAGAGCGGTCTCAAAAACCCCATCACCTACATTTTCTCTCCCTTCAAAACTCACTACGTATATATACTATACTGTATTCCAGCCCAGCTCAGCTCAGCAGCTCTTCGCAAAAACGAAAGCGAAAACGAAAACCAAGACTGATATGGATATGGACTACAGAGGAGGGAAAGTTCGACCTCCAATTGCATCTCAAGCACCAGCTATTCTCGAGTTAGCTAAATGTGAACACATTTTTTATATTTTCTCTAACTTTCTCCCACTTCCACATTCACTTGCTCTCTCTCTCTATATATATATGCTCTCCACCCTCTGCTCCCGTAGATCCACTCTTTTTCTCTATGTTACATGTCTTGAACATTACTACATTACAGAAACAACCAACCGACGAACCAACCGAGGAAAGAAAGCAGTAAACTTGCTTGTCCTTCCCAAAAAACCAGGCCAACCCAAAACACTCCTACATACTACATACTAATACTAATACTCGAGTACTCGGCTATCAGAAGAAGCGATAGAGAGCTACCCTCGGCGGCGGACTTTTGTGTAAAATTACGAGCCGAGTAAAACTTTATTTGTGAAACTCTGCCTATGATATAGTGGGGAATGAGTGTTTTTATTCATGTGGCTAAAATTCACACAGCACTTTCCTACAAAACTGCGGATCCTTTCTCTTATGTGTCTACCCTCCCCTCCTTCCTCCTCCACTATTCATACATACTACTCAATGCTTCTTGATGGATGACATGATTTTAAATGTCACAGTTCTTTTTCATCATATGCAATGAAAAGAACTACCCATACTCCATACACATACACACACTACAGACTTGACGCCCACGATCCTAAACATACTTGCACACTTCTCTCTCTCTCTGCTCCCGATATAGCGGCACGTATTTTCTGCTGGGGCTGGAAATTCTTGAAACGTGAAATAAAAATAGTCGTAGATCAGGATGATATGTATGTAATTATAAAATTACACACTTACGTAATTGAATAATACATACAGGAAAAAGGGACTTTGGAAATGGCAATGGGGAACTGAAAGAAACTAGGAAGCAATGTAACTATAAGAAGGAAGCCATTCAAAATTTACATCTGGAAATCTTATAGAGAAATGTACCAAGAAATTTCATACATTTCTAATGGTCTTCCTTGACAATTGAGAGAGAGAGAGAGCAAGTTTGTCAGAATTTATAATCCACTCAAAACTTACATGGGAAAAGGAGAACTAATTATTATTATTATTAGAGATTTTATGAAAGTGAATTCTAGACAGTCTTAGACTCTAGACGTCCTACAGCATCCACATAATTCTATACTACATACTATTATTATTATTATGTTTTCCTCAAAATTTTGAAATGTAGTCGGAACGTTATATAATGGAATGGTAATAATATCAGTTGATTTCTCCTACTAATGCTTTCTCAGCTTCTGTCTAGGCAGCAGCATCATGAGCCCATTTACTTCCACGACTCTTCTCGACTCGTCGTCCAGGCCGGAGTCGGAGTCAAACTTTCGCTACGTTAAACTAATATAAATCTTGTGTACATATATATCAATCAATAGCGAAAACATGAATCACACAGTAGAATTTTAGAATTTCCCAAAATATGTAAAATTTGCATCTTCCTGCATATACTACACACTTCCAAAAACTCTACTCTCATCTTTTTGATTCAATGTAAATACAATCAGAGATGATAGTGGATAGGAGACTATGAAATGTATATGGAGCAAGGAAACTGGGAACTATAACTTTGTGCATAATGTCAATCCTACCTACCTACCTACCTACTCTGACTGCACTAGGACCAGGCCTGACGCTGGCACTCTCACAAACTGCATATAATATGAGGTCAGAAATGTTTTTGGCTTTGACTCTGGCTTTCGACTCAAGTTGTCTCAGATCTTGGCTTCTCATGGAGCAAGCGGGTGAGGAGAGAGAACTTCCGCGGTAACTATACAATGGTTGAGGGAATAATGGAAATGTCACAATTTATTGATTCATACATTGAACATACGTAAAAAGTTATTTAAGAAAAGAATGAGCTCTCGTCCTCTCAACTTTTTTTCTCCTCAACAGTTTTGAGCGTGACTGTACAGAGGAGGAGATGAGAAAGAGAGAGAGAGAAAGGAAGAGAGAAAGCGAGGTCAGATGAAAATGTCATTGCCTTTTTACTCCTGATGCTGAGCAAACTATTAAACTACGTGGTTTTTTACAAATCCTTCTGTTCATGCTAAAATGTTTTATACCCTACTATCCCTACCACTCCCAGCCCTAAGTCCCAGCGCGAGCGCCAGCGTCAGCAAGTCACTGCGAGTATCTTCCCTTGGTAATGTGCATTGTGTATTGTCTATATAAAAAAATGCGTGGAAGATCCTATGCAGAGTACATTGTTCGTGGTACTGACGACTGACTATCACCATCATTTTCATTGCCATAGCCATAGCGATAGTCATAGCCCATAGCCCATAGTCATAGTAACTGTCTGAGATTGAGGTAACCCAGGAATTCTGGTGAAAGTGTACTCATTCTTTGAATGCTAAAGACCTTGTCCTGAGTTTTCGTTTGCATGGAATGAGATGGGATGGGATGGATGTTGCACGGGAGCAGGACTACACTCCTCAAGACGACATAGGGGAGTCAAAAAAGTTTTTCATCTAGTTACTTTATAAGTAGATCAGACATGGTCGGGCTCATGTACGCACGCAGCCATCACACTACATGTACACTACACCATCCACATACACACAGTATACATCTAGGTACCTTTCTTTTCACTGGGACTCTCAAGCTCCTCACAAAGTCTATACTCCCGTTCTTTCATTTCTCTCTCACGAATCCATGAAGCAGTAGCCTTAGATGTAGCTGTAGCTGAGGGAGAAGTATAGGACTAGACATAATGTACACAACTATACATGAAAAGTCTAACTTAGTTGTATTCGTCCTTATTCGTCGTCATTGACTTTGTCGCAACGTCTGACAAAATTCAACTTGATTCTAAATTTCTCCTTTTCAATTGAAATCTACCTCGTCCCCTGAATACCTGCTTTCTCTCTCAGTCAACCCGTCTTGACTTCAACGCCCATAGAACTCATTCAACATCCACTTGTATTCATGAGTCTCTAACAGACTTCATGTCAACTCCAAGTCTGAGTATTCAATTTTACTCTCTCCCCATCTATCTCTCTCTCTCTCTCACGCTCTAGTGTTCAAAGCACTATATGTCATATCCATAACTATCATACAATTTTATATAGAGCTGCTTTGCTTCCCTACATACGTCCTCGTCCTCTGCTCTTTAGAGACTCTTTACATTACAGAGAAACGTTGCATAACTTTGTACAGAGATGTACATGTCATCCATCCTCTGACTTTGGGTTGCGTAGCACAACTCTCCCATTATTTGTTTTCCTCATCGCTGCCACAAGTGTCCGTGTGCAGTGTACAAGTTAGCATGAGCGCGCTATCAATAGCATTAGTAAAAAAAATCAGTAAAACTTTCACTCCCCACTCTTACCTGGGAGACAAGCTTCTTTGCCAAAACTTTTTGGCGAGATATTGTGATTGTAAATATTCCTAATAATACAAAATTTAAAAATTTACAACGAGCGCTTGTGTCAACGGTTCAAAAAGACGAAAATCTATTGTGGATGTATTTTAATTTATTATATTGTGTACCTACTTTGAAAATATTTGGTAAGAATAATCTAAGTTGCTTATTTGGATAGAAATAACAAATGCATTTGCTGAGAAACTTATGATTAGTTGCGAAAAGCTTAAAGAGAGTATAGTTTGTATTATTTATTGACGAATGAATTTATTTTTACTGTCGAGTAGACAAAAATAGGTTAGGTAGTGTCGAATATTGAGAAGATGCTACTATAGGCTGTGTCCATGTTGCTGAGTGCTGATGCAGAAATCTACAAATATGTAAGAGGGAAACTCTGTCAGCTTTGTCTTCTCATATTTCACAAAGGACTATAGGAGGGGAAGAATTGAAAATGGGAAAATATTGAACGTTATGCGTATATAGATGACGTAGAAGTGGGATAGTTGGTTGCTATACATTAGGAGAAGTCTTAAGAGATCTTAAGATGGGAGAGGGAGAGAGTGAGTGAAACACGAAAGAAATATGACTATTTCTTGATTCATTATGAGAATTTTTCAGTTTTCTAACAGTTGTGCTTCCTAAATCTTTTTAGTCAACCTTAAGCTTTTTTCTGCTTATTTATGAATAAATAAAGTCTGCATCCTTCCACGAATTAGATACATAATTGAATCTGCTATGTCTTTTAGGAATAAGATTGTTGAAAAATATCTGGAGCTACCATCCACATAATTCCTAGAAGAAAGATTACATGCGCAGACCCAGATTCAGTCTTGCAATCACATTATGCTTCTATATGGGGTTTTAAAAGTATTTCTAATTTTCACTTGAATTTTTTGACCAAAAATGTATGTTATTAGAATTTAAATCCACAATAATACGAATAATAGAATCTAATGAAAAACCCATTAATCTTTATTCTAGGTCACAAGTTTTAGCGCAAAACTTGTTTTTATGTTACGATAATGAGAAAGATAATGAGGAATATAAAAATGATGTGAACCATTTTACTCACTGTAGAAATGGTTGTAGGAATTTGAGCATGTTTGTTTTCAAAAGTCGCAGTGAAAGTAAACTTTGCTTTCACTATAGTTGTGTGGACTGATGATTATTATAACTTTACAGTTTTAGAGGTCTTTCAATACTCGTTACTAAAATATTTTGTAAAGTTTTCTCGTGAAAGGTGTACTATACAAGTTTTCAACGTCTTTGATTCACCAAACTCAAACAGATCATATTTCCTTAAAGCGACAATCCCTACATAACTAAAGCATGGATAGAAATATTTCTTGTGTTCATGGCAGGAAAAAGATGAAGGAGAAGAAGAAGGAGAAGAAGAAGAAGAAGAAGAAGAAGAAGAAGAAGAAGAAGAAGAAGGGGAAGATCTAGTTTCAGTTCCGTATTTCAAAAGGAAGGAAACAAAATAGAACTTTCTAGAAGAGCTTTCTCTTTGAATATTTGCTGACCAAAGGGAGATGGATTTAATTTTCTAATACTTCTATCAATAATATAGGATATACTTATGACAACAAAATATGTATCTATAAATTTGTTTATGTATGTAAATATGAACTGGTTCAAGATCGATTTTATCTGCATCGCTTGCCCAGCTTTGGTGCTTCCGTTATTCAATTCCCGTCCCGTCCTCGTCGTCGTTGTCGTCGTTGTTGTCGTCGTCGTTTCTATTTTGCGTTCTCTGCTCATAGTTTTTCTTTTCTTGTCGCTCTCTTCCCCGTCATATAGTTCTTCATTCGAATTGAATCTCGAGGAGCTTATTTATCTGAAGAATCTCATCTTGATGGAGGGGAAAAGGAAGTAGACGTTGAAAGAGCACAAGGGACACGAGAGCCAGAGCCAGAGCAAGCCCAACCCAGTAGTGAGTTCTTTTGATATTTAATGGACAGGCTTTACCTCTATCTCTATATGTCCTACACACAGTTCTATTTTCTACTATTGAGTTTCACAGAATTCCTCTTCTATATTTTTTTCATCTCTCTCTTTCTGTATTCAGATATTTTAGTCAGATTCAAAATGGTTATGCACGGAGTTGTACAAGTCCCAAATTCATGAAATAATAACCATTGCTTCTGAATGCTGAATAGTGCATAATATATTATTATATATGAAAGATGTGAGTTATGTACCTACTAGGAATACGAATAAAACCCGTCCATTGTCTACTACAGAATGAAGCCTCTGGCTAACCACATGCGTTCTGCTTCTGAGTAAGTAGAGCGCCTAGCATCTTTAAACCAATTGCCAGAGCTTCGTTGTCTTCCTTATTCAAAATCTACATTTTCTCCTGTTATCATTGCCCAACCGCAAATCCCAATGAAGACCCCAATACCAAAACACGCTATCCATAAATATTTTCAATAATCATTCTATTCGTTCAATCCGGACTACTACTCTTACTATTATCCTCACTTTCTCCGCTTGCTCTGTCTAATCCAAGAATAGTTGAACGACTATTGAATTTAAAATTAAATCGTTTAAAATCCCACTTGAAACTTGTATGAATGAAACAAAAGGGAAATAAAAGGAAGAAAGAAATAGGTAGACGTAGGTGCGTTTTAAAACTTTACGTATAAAGAGAAAGAAAAAATAAAGTGACTCTTTTACGTGCATATCTAACAATAAGGAAGGCTCTATAGTAAAGTTGCCTTGAGATATTTGAAATTCCTAAATTTCGAAACCGAGTCCAACTGCAGATTACAGACTTGTGTAGGAGACGAAGAAGAAACTATTTAGGAAAACATTGGAATTACATTTACATTTTATCCGACTCTCATCGCTGTTTTCGTTTACAAAATGACATCAGGATCTGAATGTTGAACAGAAGCAAAAGTAAGAGAGAAAGGAAGCAAAGCCTCACCAAAATCGCCGAGACTTTCTCCAAAACCATAAAATAAGCAATTACACAAGGTAGAGAGTGGAAAGTGCAACTACATGACTTTCTCCACTCAATTCGGGCGTTGAGAAATAGGACGCACGGAGGCTTCCCTACTGTCATAGGGAGAAGCATGTTCATAAAATTCCAAATCTATTCTATTCTTTTTTTGTCTTTTTCACTTCACGATTGTTTTTGTTCTTCTGTCATTGTAGTTTCTTTTTGGGACGACAATAAGTTCATTGGAAAAGTTTTCAGCTAAGTTCCTCCATCTAACATAGATAGAATGGTTATAACTGTCCTTTGAGTTCTTCTTTGAGATCAATAAAGCTTGTTGCGGACAGAGTCTTGACTCAAGACTGAAACTGCTACTAGTACTCGTACTCGGCTGCTCACAGTATAACCTTTTTTTTAAGGGAGGCAAGTACGACAATACAACCAACAAAACATTGACAATAGCAAACTCTAAAGCTGGGTCAAAGTTAGTAAAGCTCTAAGCTAGTAATATTACCCTTCACACACTCACAATAAATTCAATTTCATTTTAACAGCAAGATGACTAATGGTAAACAATTTTCATGAGAAACTGGACTCAGACATTTAGTTTCTCTTTGAGTTGTAGATTATATAGGCATATAGTTCACGAGTCCAAAGTATAGAAAGAATAAAATATATTTTTCTCTTGGGCTTCCTTTCCTTTTCCCCAAAATCGTTTGAAGACTGAAAGCAAAGCTTTTGTGAGCCCCCATGAATAAAGAACTAAAAGTGAATAAAATAAAAATCTTAACACAAGTAACGAATTCCCACTTAATCCCGTTATTTTTATAAATAAATGTTTCTCAGTTGAGCTTTCTCCAAGGGCATGGTTACGGATATGAGACATATTATAGTTCAGAGAGAAAAGTCAACGTTGATGACCTCTCAGGATTTCGTGTGGAAGAAGAAAAAACTAGGGAAGAAAAAGAGTTGGGGGAAGATAATGGCACATGCCATGAAAGGATAAGAAAGGGGCTCTTGGTTCTCGACTCTTGATATTGAGTTGAAATTTATTGAATTCTACAATATGAGAAAATATAGACTTGGTGACACGAGATGTGAGGAAAATAGAAGATAAGATGCCATAGGTTTTTGTTTTGCAAGGGTTAGTTTATGACCTGACTGAAAGGGATTCAGAGAGATATGTGTTTTCTTTCCTTGAAGAGAGGGAAAGTAAAATTCGAATTCTTTTGTAAAAGCGCCCTGTCAAACCCCGAAAACGGGAAAAGAAATCTTACAAAAAATGAGACATGGGATAAAGTAGAGAGAGACACAAGGAGTACTTTGCCCTTACTATTGAGAAAAAACCTGTCTATATACACACTGAGGGCTAAACTCTCTCAGCGTCGGATTTTCTTTCTCCTCTCTTTCACTTCTATTTCACTTCCTTTACAAAGAGGACGTCATCCATGGACAAATGTACGCTACGCTGAGGATACGCAAAGAGAATGGGGACTAGGAAAGAGACGGGTTAGAACTAGGAGAAAGCGTAGAAAGGAGAAGTTGTCGCCCTGAGTTTAGCTTAACGCGTATATTTGATTGGAGACTATGGTTTGCCCCTTAGCAACCAGTATTGATTGCTAAATCTAAGCTTACATGTATACTTGGGAAGTGTTTGAAAAAAAAAGTAGAATAACAATTGTTGACGGGTGTGCGTCTGTATGCGCGTGTAAAAACAAGTCTTTATATCAGAATAGATTGATGTTGTGTGGGTTAAGAACAGACAATTTTTGTGTTAAGTTCAAGACCGACACTTTTCTTAGAGAATATTTAAGTTTATACAACCATAACTGTGATTATATAGAACCAAGCAGTCAAGCCAAAGTGTACCCTGGTCTAGTCCTACTCCTAGTCCGTTTTTTTCCTTCTCCAGATCCAGACCCGAGTTCCTCCGCTCACGTAAAGTTCCAGGTGATTATCAAAGTACCAACAACTTTCTCATCAAGCTCAAGTAACAGTAGTAAACTTTAGGAACATCAATGGCCAGGACCAGAGCCATATACTATGCCAACAATAAACTTCCCCCCGAGTTTCCACTCCCGCTTTCCCTGTCTTCTTTCCCTGCCTTTTTGTTTCTCTATGCAATTTTTTATCACGGCGTGAGATGATCTGGAGCATACAGCATTAGCATTGGGTGCGTAAAAGAAAAACGCTTATCTTCTCTTCAATCTCTGCTTCACTCTTAAACTCTTCAATTTTTTTTCTTTTCCCCTTTCAAGTTTTTTCTTTTAAAAAAACTAAGTCAGTCAACAACAACAAAACAGACTTAAGCTCTAAGTCTTTTCTATTGGGCCACTCCTCTAAACTGACTTTTCTATATTTTGCATTTATTTAGTGAAATTTAGAAAACTTTGCTTTCAACTTGAGCTGAAGCATGACTCCCGATCCAAATCCAAATTTAGATTCCATCCTAACTGAACACAGGAAAAGGGATGAGCTATACATGGGTATGATCATAGCTCATAAGCTCAAACTCAAGAAATTGACCCATCAAAATCTATATAAATCCTACCATGGTTTTTTTATAAAGATGAAGAAGCAAATCTCCTTTTCTTCCGTCCTCTCGCTTTCTTCTCCTTTCTTTGTCATCTTCTTACAAAAACGGAGTCTTACATCATGAGGAATGGAAACTGAGAAGTGACTGGCCCTGGCACTCGTACTCGCACTAGTCTTGCATAGGAAGCAAGAAGTTGGATATACAAACAAATAGAAATAGCTCAGCTGATGAGAATGCCTCACGTTATATGTAAATATAAGCAACACCATACTTGCGTCATGACTCACGCTCCTATGTATTTGTATTTCTCAATATTGAAATTTATAGACAAAGTGAAAGCATCGCCATCGCCATGGAAAGCTGATAGCTGGCACTGAGTTTTCCTTAGTTAAGAGAATGAGAGAGGGAGAGAAGCTAACATTGCCTTATTTCTAAGGACGTGTTTTGTAAGAAAAATAGCATGACTTAACTTTTTTCTGCCTTCTCATGGTTGGAATGACAATTCTTTTCTCACTCACTACGCCTCTCATCTGCATTATAACATTCCTTCTTCCCATTTTACTTTTGCTTTCTCGTCAACTTTTTTTTCTTTTTTTTCTGTACATGTCCTTCTAAAAGCAGAGAGCAGAGACGACACTTAAGGTTGTCACAATCACATAAAAGAAGCTCCGCACCAAAGTTTCTTTATCTAGTTGGGCCTCTAAATTTCCTTAGAAAATCCAACAATAAATAAATACTTGTATGCAAAGGAACGTAGGTATGTGCTGCCAGCGTACGGCCTACCATTCTGCTCTCTGCACTTTCTCAGCTTCACAGTTCTAGAATTTGGTGAGGAGGATGCATCCTGTACTAATGTGAGATGTAACGCGTTGGCTGCAAAAGGAGATGACATCAAATGAAAAAGTACTTCTCCCCTGCTTCCAATTTGTACAAAAGTTTAATCATAATCCCGTGTCTTTATTGAAGTTCAACTGAGAGAAAGCAACAGCAGCACTCTACAGAACTCCACATAAAATCTTTTTAAAAAACTGACTATTGCCTTCAGTGAAAGCAAACACAACTCCACCTCCGTGTATTATGTGATATGTAATATATTCAAGTGTGTGTGTGTGTCTGAATTCCTTATTTCTCTATGTTAGTGCTACTTTCCATTCTCTGATGATAAGATGAGTGAAATGAGGACAAGAATAATTCAGTCAAAGTTATATTCTGATTCAGACGGAAAGTGAAAATAGACTTACTTTCACTGTTGAAATAAAATATCGTCCCTATATACTTGCAGGATGACTAAGATCGACTCTGTATCTACTAAACAAAACTTGGCTTATTTTTTTGAGTGCTGTGAAAGGGAGCCAATATGCATACTGTCAAGTAGGGATGGGGTGTGGATGTATGTGTAAGTTATATAATATATCCATATTTCTGTGGGTTTGTTGGAATACTTTCTAAGTTGATAAGTATTAAAGCTGGAGGCAAATGTTCAAGTCAAAGTCGAATAAGAAAACCGTCTTCCATCATTTCCGCTCAAACTCAATCCAATTCCCTATCTAATCTCATTTCAGCCATAGAATTTTTCTTGCCTTTATTGTATTTCCAGACATTTATATTTATTCACTCCTTTTCATTTTCATATATGAGCTTGGTTTCACACACACACACACACACACACACACACAAACACACACACACACGGTAACACTGAGCAATTTTCCTAAGTGGGAAATGTCGAGACAACTTGAATCTTCCCATAGTCTCTCATACTTAGCTCAAGTTACAACAGAAATACTTATACATATGCGGATAGGTATATGGATAATGCAGGCGTAGTATTGACTTGTCCTGAGTCCTGACTATGTGAAAATCTTCATAACTATAACTCCTGCAGGAGTCACTCCTGCTCTCACTGTCTCCCTTTGACATTTAACACCATGTATAGCAATGAGTTTAGGATCTGTAGTTTTTGTAGTATGGTTTTAGCGGAAGTCATATAGAGAAGAATAAGCAAATTGTGGTCTTTCCTTTATTAAATCCATTATTATATTACTACCTCCCAGTCCCAGTCCCAGTCTCCTCCCTACCCACCCACACACCCCACCCTCATACTCTAAATTTTAAGTTTTATTTTAATTGCACTCGACAGGGTGAGAGATAAAAGTTTCAAATAATAGGATCTGTTGTTGTTGTTCCTGTGGGAAATATTTATTACAATGTGCATAACAGTGTTGAAGAGACAATACAAGCCTCAGGCGACAAGATATTTTAGGATAATGTGTACGTCTAGTTTTTAATTCCTGACGACGCCAACAGCTCCCATAATTTTAGAAAGACATCGCACAGTTAAGAAGAATAAGTTTTTTCTAGAAATGAAAAGGCGACACTAAGAGAAAGGATTTTATTTGATTTTTTTAAAATTAGTCAGTTTATAGAACATTTAAATATTTTTGCCTGACCTATTGAGTTCTTTAAAATAGGATTTTTTCAATATTTATACAGGTAATTATAATTTATCCATGTTTAAGACATTGCATGGCAAAGTTCTCAAATTAATGTACGGTATTTCTTCGAATGTCTCCAGAGGCTGTTTTATAACTCCTGGGGTCGTTCACATTGAATCAAATGAAGTTGTTTTTGTTTTTTATACTCTGAATTCTAATTATTAGCCCGGGTTTAAGGCAAAGTTTGAGGTATAACTCCCAATGTGAGTTATTAAAAGAAATACGGTAGTTGTATTTTCAAAATGTTTTCAAAACTAAATAATTAAATATATTTTGAAACTTTTCCTCAAAAGCTATCTAATTGGACTCCCCCTTATACATATGCACATGTACACAAAATATTTGTTTTATTTGCTTGATGAATTTCAGTTGTCCGATGTTACATCCCTGCAAAGAAACCCGTGGAGAGAGAAAAACCTATATAAACAAATGTGTGTATGCATAAATAGAAATAAAATTATTTCAGCTCGTTGTCCTCTATGCAATGTTCATTGACGCTTACAATTTCCCTGTGTATAGAAAGTAGAGAAATTGGAGCGACTCTCAAATTTGAAATTTAGCAGAGCAGAGAATAGTGCTGACACGACATGAAATCATGGAAAATGGGGAGTTGAAAGAGTTGGGATTCCAAATGAGAATTGTGAGTATGTAAACAATTTAGAGAAAGTAAAGTGATCCTGTTTTTGAGTTTTTCACTGAAAGTCGACACATTCCAACGTGATAATACATTCAAAAAATAGATACAGACAAACAGACAGACAGAGAAAGAGATAGAGAGACTATATAATTCAGTCAAAATGGCGATGAGCAGTGGAGAAGAAGAGTTTGTATGAGGAGAAAGGGAGAAGTTGTGTAAGTATCTGTGATTGGAGTAAAGTTGTTTCCATCAAGCCAAAGCCAGACTTTTTCTCTCTTTAAATTTAAACAGGGAAAAAGTAGAGAGATAGAGAGAGAGAATTTTGTATGGTCGACATTCTACATCTTTACATTCATCCACTTATTCATATCTGGAGGGTTCCTCATTAAATTTTACATCCAACTTTGTCATGTTTTCCCTCTCTTTCTCTCTTTCTCCCACTTTCCTCAGCTCTTCACTCTCCTTTCCCCATTTCTCTTGACTTTTCTAATCCCTTTATAATTCCTCCTTTTCAAAATATACCCTGTTGTCTTGCTTATCATTTTCAAACACGAGCATTTAAATTTAATTTTAATTATAATTCTTTGTCATTTGTCTAAATCTAGAGCTTTCCCCATTGTCCTCTCTCTTTTATTACAGGAGAGTGGGACTTTGATACACTGTGTGTGAGCCATCGTCGTCCGGGAGCGGGAGTCATACTATAAAACGTTTCACATAATTTCCTCCTTCCTAAATATTAATTTGTATCCTTCATTTTTTTAAATGGTGTCATAGCAATTTCTCCTTTCTCCTCTATATCCGTCCGTATATTAATTTTTTTTTATAAATTTAAAGCCTATAGGTACAGTAAACACATAAAGGATTTTGTGAGTCAGATTTATGGGCCCTATAAAAAAATTCAGAGAATTGAAATAAGTAATGAATTTTAATGGATCATAAAATAAATCTTGATAGATGTATATCCACATCAATATATAGAGTCAAATCATAATAGTTATGTAGACGTATAAACGTGCCCGAAGAATAGTATTCTAATCCTTTTAGTTTACAAGAGTCTCCAATAAAAGAGGAGCTCACCGCCAATAAGTACACTCCCCCCGCATTGGTTGCCATGGATGACATTTGATTTGACTTGAGCAAGTCTCTTGTAGACGTAGAAGGAGAAGGAAGGGGAGAGCTTTGTACAAGTGTAAGATTTTCGGTTGTTTATGATAATCCTCCCGTATATAAATAATTCCAAAGCTCCCGGTAGAATTGTGACAGGGGGGAGAATGAAAATATCTGTTAATGTTTAACTTATTCATATTTTGGAGGAGATTTAAGAAAAGATGACATGGCTCAAGCTACTAAAGCGCTTAAGAACTACTCCGCTTTCTCACTTGAACTGTGAGTTTCAAAGTCTTCCCACTGAGCCACCCTGACATTTAACAAGCAAAGACAATTATCTTTATTGGAATTTGGAATACTGGAATGAATTGGGCTTGTGTGAGTTCAACTCAAAACCCTATCTATTGTGTACAGTAACTATATGGTCAGGACTTTGTAAAGGGAAATTAATTTATAGTTAAATGTATAATTTAGACACACACCATCCGTCGTATTCGTATAGTATTAAATTTATGGAATTTTCCCGCTGTCACAATCAACACGTCACCGTCACCCAGATTTAGATTTAAATGAATAATAATTATACAATATATATGTTCTGAGCATTAAATAGTCGTGGGAATAAAAATACGCATTTATTTCTAATGATATAATCAAATCTTAAAGATTCCCTTATACTCCTCTATTAGAAGTAATTTTTAAAATTCCGAGTGAATCGTTATACATATACTATTTATTGCTACCGTTACAGCACATTTCTCGATCCAATATTGATTCGGAGCGTGTTTGGTTTTGCATACTAATGAAAAGCCACAAGATGAGCTGAGCAATACAAATACAAGGAAAGTATCAGTAATACGAAAGTATATATTATAGAAGCAGATGCCTTATGTATGCTCCATACACTTTCAATGTAATTTCAATTTAGTACTCAATGAATTTTTGATTGTATTTCTTTTGTTTCCTCCTGAAAATAAATGCGAGGCCACAAGGAAATTAGCATATTGGATGTCTTTTTCACTTGGGCTTCTCAAGAAAAACAACATTGAATTTGAGGAAGTAAAAGAAAAACTAGAAAATATCGTACAGTTGTATAAAGTGAATCTAGAATCTGGGGGATGTTTCTTTTGCTTATGTGAATACATAATAAAATTGAAAATTTGACTTGGGAGTACACTCATAAATTTACAGATAAATGCTTCATAAAAAAAATGAGAGAAGATGAAGCTTACCATTGAGAAGTAAGAGGACAATCACGACAAGGAAGATCAGATATTCCATGGCTTGTGATAAGCCTGTAGCTAGATGGAAATAAAAACGTCGTGCTGTTGTTTAAAAATGAAGCAATAAAACTACAAGTATTGCCACTGAAACAATGTGGACAACTGTAACTCCTTGTTGTTCTTGTTCCCCAACATTTCATTTCCTAAAAAACTCTCCTTCGTCAGACAAAAATTCCCTTTCTCTTGTCTTCCGTCTCTGAGTTAATGTTGAACATTGGCATTGGAATGAGATTTCTTCTTTTTTCCCCCACGCAGATTCCTTCAGTTTTTTTTCTCCCCTTATCAATAAACAGATTGTCACAAAAAAAAACAACCAAAATTTGCGTCACTTCTGTATTTTTATTTTATTATAAACTCCTTACTTTATTAATACTAGAGACATTTTATTTTTTATTGTATTAACTGTTCCATTATGTTTTTAGTTTTTTCTTTTACTATGATTATATTATTATATTTTATTTTTGTTTGTAAATAGCAGCAACTTTTGTTGGTTAATTTATATTATATACAGATTATATTATTTTTATGTTTTAAAATTTATTCCTACACTTTTTTATAGTTATATTATATAGTAGTATATTAGTTGTAATAAAAAAAGCACAGCTAACTACCGCTATCACTAATTTGTCAGTAGGACAAAAACATTTATTATTATAATAATATTTACTAATAGGTGGTGACGGTGATATATCGCACACTTTACCAAGTATTATACTCTATTCTTCTAAAGATAAAAACAATAGCTGCACCGAGTATTTTTACGGCTCCAGTGAGAAGCGTTTTGCTAAGTAGTAGTAGTGGTAGTAGTTGGTGTGGTTGTTTTTGATGTTGTGCACTTGCAATAAATATCAATTTATTCTGAAATTGTGCTATATACAACCAGCTTGAGCTTTAAATAGTTTCCATGTTGAACTCTTAACAATTCACCAATAAATGTTGATTTTTTCGTAGAATCCATATTTCAACTCTCCCGTTCTTCAAAAAAATATTTCTACACTTTCAAAACTCAAAACAAAATAAGTTGTAGAAATAGTTCCTTTTTGTTGTTGTTTACTACTATGTATTTTTTTTTGTTTTGAAAAACTTAATTGAAAGGAAACAATGTAAACCAAAATATCCCGCTGTTGCTGGAACTGGAGAGTGCCAGGTTTTGTTTTAAATTTTTTAATGGAAACTTGTAAGATTGTAAACGTTTTTGAAATGTTTTGTTGCTCCTACAGTCTCCAAGACGCTCTCCGTCCTGCCTTTGTTTACGTTGCGTATACGGTGTGGAGGAAATGTACTGGGAGAAGAGAGAATTCCTTGTGAGAAGCTGGGAGAGAGTAAGAGAGAGAAAGATAGATAGAGAGAGAGAACAGAGAGAGTGAGGCGAGAGTGAAAGCGAGAGAATGATACACACGGATGTGAGAGAGAGAGAAAGGTAGAGAGTGTAAAGGTAGAAGGAGAGAGTGAAGATAAGGCTCAGTTTGACTGTAGCCTGTATGTGAAGTCTCTGTCTCTCTCTCTCTCCTGTTGTACAAAGTAGAGAGGAAAGTACACAGAGGACAGGGACAGGGAGAAAGCTATAGGCTCTCCATGCTCCACAAGATAGTCCCTTTTGCACGCACTTTCACAAAACAAGTGGCATCCAAAATGATGTACGCAGGTAGAGAGAGCACGCTTCCAAAATCGTAATCGATTCAAGCTCAGAACGCAAGCGTTACTTTTTGGGAATCAACAGAATCTTGATCGTTTCCTTCTTTACTTAACTCTGGTTTTCTTTCTCTCCCCATTCTATAATGTCCTCCCTCTTGTGTTCAACTCATAGATCTCTCGTCATTTTATACTCTCTCTCTCTCTCAGTCCTTCCTCAAATACTTACCTTTCCTGGGCTACGTTTCCAATTCTCACCCCTTCTTATCCTTTCTCTTCCTTTCTCTCTCTCTCTCTCTCTCGTCTCCTCTCTAGTTATAACTGTTGTTCAATGCGACCATTTCATGAGATCATGACAAGTATACTGTGTACCTTTCTGATTTCTTCACTTTCATCTATTCCCACTTCATACCTCCATTTTTAAGATTAGAGATTTTTTCCCTCTCCCCCTTTCTTCTTTCTTCTCGCTCACGTCCTCGTCCTCGTCCTCATCTCTCCATCTGACTGATCTCCACGCCGATATTTTTATACCTTCCGCAACTCCATCCGTCCAACAAAAGTTGACACTATATTTATGATGTGAGGCTGGAGTGAAAGTTGTCGTCGTCGTCGTAGTAGTAGTAGTAGTAGTAGTAGTAGCAGTAGGAGTAGCAGTCACATTCTTTTAGCCTCCTCAAGACACAAACACAGAAACTTGGCCCACATAAATGTCATGGGGACGAGAGGTCTACAGGAGAAAGTTTCACTCTTTACTTTGTACTTGTACATGATTTCTTGTTTGTTGTTCTCTTACAGACGAATATATGAATGGATGGCATTGAGACTATTGGATAGATTGCTCATGTGGGAAGTAAAATGAGTCCCAGTAGGGTCGATTCCTTTCCCTATAAAGTCCACCTGCTAGGAAACAAATAGTAAACAGAGCTATTGTACTACTGCCCGCTCACATTACTTTCTCCTTTTGAGTTCCCATTGTTCAGGGAGAACGGCTCCACTAACACTAACTCAATAGAACTACTATTAATTTTGTGGTAGCTCCCTATTACAAATCCTTTTCTTTTTCATAACCTCCTAAAGAAGGAACTAAACAACTTACAATAATTAACATTTAGACATGCACAATTACATATTTAGGAGGTACATTATTTTTTATGTAGTAATTTTATACTTTTGTTGAGTCGATTTATAAAATGAATGTTTGACTGAGTGAGTGATATATAAATCGAAATTAATATTTATAAAACTTATGTGTGTGGAGAAGTACATCTATTAGGAAAGAAATAACGGGTAAGTATAACATTTAAAAGAATTTAACAAGTCTCACTTAATTCGTTTACTTTGAGTAGGTACATTCTAACTACTTGTTAGTTGAAGTCAATTAAAAACTCGTCAAATTAAAGCATTAAATTCATCGTATGTACATACTTGGAAAATGTTACATAGAGGGTAACATAATGTGCATTTTATATAGTTCAATAATAATGACTTAAGCATCTTGTTAAACTCTTTACAAACAGCTTGTAGAAATGCACAGGATTAATCCTAGAATTTATTGGGTGGCTATATAGGAAAATTATACATCCTTGTCAAAGTTTTATTAAATACTGGTGTACCACATAAGGAAAAATTAGGTTTTTAATAAAACATTGGGAAAAAAAAACTAACTTGGTTTCGCATTTACTTTTCATAGCGGGGTTAAATTTTTAATTGGGTGAAAGAGTGAAATGATTAATCGATCGATAAGGTTTTAAAGTATTTCTTAAATATGGATGGTGTTCCATTTGAAGTCGAAGTCGAAGTCGAAATCGAAATTCAAACTGCTACACTTATCTCTATTCAATACATAGTCAGTATAAAAGTAATCATACAAATCCAAATCCAAATCCAAATCCAAAAAGTACGAGACTAAGCGTACATTTATGGCGTACAGATGTTCAATAAAACGAGGAATAAGGACTACTAAAGGGAAAACCAGTGTTCAAATTCTCTCCTCTACTTTCTCCAGCTGCCATACGTTCCACGCTTCCAAGTGTTACACAGACACAGACTGACTTTCATCAAATGACAAATGGCTATTGGACGTGTGAATCACGATCTGATGAGCTCTAACCTCTTCCTGGATTTTCTTCTTGCTCTCCCTACAATACGTAGACACACTCCATTCAATCAACTCTAATCCGTATTCATTCATTCCCTATTCGAGCGGATTTTGAAGAACTAACCTAATTTCTCCTTCCACCCTCCCAGTCAGCCCTGCTCCCGCTCCCGCTCCAGCTCCTAATACTCTGTACAATTGTCTCATTCTATCAAGTATGGATGGAGGAGTGTGCGGGGTACAATGTAGCTCGTCCACTGAGTCGGCAACTTATTGCATCAACTTATTACAGAGCGTGTGTGTAGTACGTAGGACGGTTCCCTTCGCTTTTTGGCTTTCCCCTCCACATGGTCTAAATAGGTTGGGAGGGTGTATAATGTACAATGCAATTAATTAGTGAACTTAACAATTTTCATTTTGGCGCCGTTAATTATTCGTAGCGAGCATTTAGAATAACTATACTAATTAGAGTTTATGGGAGACCAGTTGGAGTTGGAGAATTGGAGAACATATTGCTGTTTAAAATTGAAGTACCTACCTCCTGCAATTTCTTTGTAGACAGGTCTCAATCCCTATATATGGCTAAAAGGTGTAGTTGCTACGATAAATTCTCGTTCCAGCCAATAGAACCAGAGCTGCCTTTTGAACTTTGGGCGAGATACTTAGACCTAAAGGAGGACAAGAACGACTACTCTTTCCCTTTTCACAGTTCTCTCCACGCGTGTATGTACGACTGCGTCATTTATATATATATGAAAGTTTTGAATTTTGTGGTTTAAAAAGATTTCCGAGAAGACTCATTTATATAGTGAAGAATTGTAATAACCACTCCCATGTCAATTTTATTTTATTTCTAGGAGAGCTGCTTTACGGTAGTAGTCAGTACGTTTTTCCTAGTCATTCCAATATTATATTTATTTCAGTTTAGCAAAGAAACAAAGCTACAATTTACAAGCATTAAATATAGAAGGTACCAACTTTCACCTTTGACAATTAAAATTCTTAGTGTAATTCATCACGTACGTAGACGTAGAGGGGGCGGATATGAAGGGGCTAAATTAGATGCATTTTCGCTTTTGTAAACTTCACAATTGTGTGACGTGGAATAAATGGGAAGCTCAGGTATTTGACGTGTGGGAAAAGGATGATACTTTATTCTTGAGAATGACGGCGTAAATCATAGGATGCGCTATCGTCCTCTTGCTCTCCATCCCATGATTGTAAATCGTGTCCCAAACGAAGAGCCCCCGTCAACTTTCATTATTTATTACCCCCGCTCCTGAAATTATGGGAAGTTTCTTTTAAGAATTCTTATCCCCCAACCGTATGTCTTCATTTGTTCCTCGACGCATATTAAATTTCTGAGCACTAACAGCAGCCCCATTATAACCTCGTCATTAGTCTACTCCACAAATCCTACCTCAGCATAATAAATAGATACATATAATTAACTCACTTGGCGGTATAAGGAATTAATTTCAGTTTGCACTTTCACTTGAAAAGAAGACAAAGAAATTTGCTATATGCTGGATATCATGATTTATTTTAAAGTTTAAAAGTACATATCAGTATAGCTGAAAAATCTGGTATTTGTTTTTTAAGGAGCAAATTACATTTTCAAATTGTTGGCGTATTGGTATGGTATATAGTTTTTGGATAGGAAATAAATTATCAGTAAAAGGGCTGAACAACTCTGTGAGAAAGGTGGTATGAGATATGATTGAGATTTTCTCAGTAAAAACGGTGTTGAAATATGAATCTCAAGAGCCTCTAGCGAAGAGTTTACAAATAGTTTCCTCAAACAGAATTCTGAAACAGGAAGACGGAGAAAGTAATTCGTCGTTTCTCAACCAGAGGACCTATCTTCAAAGGACGACAAACGATAGAGTTTCCCACTTTCCCTTTTGGATGGAGTTACTATCGGAGAACTGAGATTCTTCAGAACTTTGTTCCCAAACCCCGAAGCCCGAAGAAAGCACATTCTTTTCAACATGATACAAACCCTCTTTGTTTTATATTATTTTTCTCATTTTCTTATTCTTCAACTATGATTTTGTACTGGAACGGTTACAAATGAAACAACACAAGTTAAAGTATGAAAAATTGTAGCATCAATAGTAGGGCATTTTAACCGTGTAAAGAATACAAGCTAATATTATTGGATTATGTAAAGTGGCCCAGATCGTTGAAGGTTCTGTGGTTCTAATTCAAACTATACAACTGCAAAACGACAGATGACTCAGGATTAAACCAGAATTTTGGGCAGATATGGATGAATATAGATGTAGGAAGAAAAAGTTGCCAAAAGGATTTTGGTATATATATTTATGCAGATACTAATATGAGTCGAATTTTCTTCCTTTATCTTTCCGGATACTGGATATACATACATTCTGAACTTAAAAGCAAAGGTAGCTTTACTTTGACGGTAAAACTTTTAAGGTGTACTTTATATATGCTATACTCACAGTATTTGCATGAAAAAAAATCAGCAATAATATAAAAATGTTATTTTAAGCATTGATTACAGCTGAAGACGTCGTTCTTAAAATTACTTTCCTGCAGTGTAGATTCTTTTATCATTAAATAATTTTTTAACTTGTGAATTCATTTGTTAACAAAATAGTTAAAGAATTCGGTCTACCTTTTTCCCCAATTTCCCCCCATCAGTACCAGTCAACCAGCTGAGCTAATTGGACACTTTTGGCGTTCGGAACATTTCTGGTTATAAAGGCTTTCCCTTGTCAACCCATTAAATAAATAAATAAACAAATTACTAAGTTAATTAGCGAATTACTCCTATGTATTGAATATTGATAATAAATTAAAAATTGCTTTCGATTTATAACGTATGTTTGGAAGGCTAGTTTCCCATTCAGGATTTACGTGTTCATTAAAGGCGTTGTAGATCAATACATTGTTTTTATCCATCCATCTGTATCAATAGTTTTTGTGAAGGCATGAAGGGCATAAATTGATTATAAAGATGTACAAATAAAACTCATAACGTTACTTACATCACCTGTTGAATATATCGAAGCTTTGTATTTTAAAAATTAGTTCAAACCAATTATCTTAATACATATATCGTCTGTGAAGAACCAAAATGACCCATATCCAATTTAAGCTACAATCAAAATGAGCTGTGTCATAAAAACAAAATGAGACAAATGCGTAAAATATTAATTAGGTTTTGAAAAACGTAAAATGTCCTATATAGATGTTTTTGAAAAGGTGCAAAATGTTCTAATTCCATGTTTTTGAAAAGGTGAAAATTGCTCTAATTCCATGTTTTTGAAAAGGTGAAAAATTTTGTATTTACATTTTTTTTAAAACGGTCCAAAACATTCTAATTCCATGTTTTCGAAAAGGTGCAAAATTTTGTATTTCCATAATTTTGAAAAGTGCAAAATGTTCTATTTAAAAGCTCTCAAAACATATATTTAAATATTTTTGTAGATAGTTGATATTGTTTGTAGCCAAAAATGGATATGGGTCATTTTGGTGCTTCACAGACGATATATAAATACATGCACGTACATACATTTCCCACAATGTAGGCCTTAATTTGATTTAGACATACATGTTCTATTTTATTTTATCGTTTGTCGTTTTTAAAGTAATTTTTTAATAAATTTCACATTAATTTATGTTGTTAAAGTTGGCGTTATCAAAATAAGCAAAACCTAATCCTTCCTGTATAGTTTTGCTACTTCACCATTTTTATCAGTATAGCTATATATGATTTTGCCATATCCGTATAATAATCGGTACGATTCATATCCCATATGTCGTTTTCGTTGCCAATGGAGCCTTGCACAACTTGGACCTTTACTTAACATAGTTACATGCTGATTCGTACCGAACTCTAATTTGTACACACACTTAATTTTAAATTTGTTTGTTACGTCTTTTTTTTAAATCCTCTTTAAATTATTTTGAAGCTCAGCATCATAGTTTGGTTCCAAGTAGACAAATCCGCCCCAAAGCGCTGCGACTCCTTTTTACTTTTACTGCCAGGTTTTGAGCATTAATAAGTACCTTATAACGCAGACAGTTGAAAATTACACAAGTTGTGTCTTCTAATTCTAGTATTCTAGTGTCTGCCCTCACAACTTAAAAGCTATATATTACTTATACTATAAATTGATATATGTATAGCATAAGAATCTTTCTAGCATTTGTTTAATTACTGTAAGTATCTTGTGGATTTTGCTACGTCGGCCAAAAACGGACATGAAGAGAAAAGAATATGGAAAGAGTTATTGGATTAAATAAGGTCTGGTAGAAAGGAGAGGATTGAGACTGCAGGAAGTGTCAATGAAATCGATTTTCGTTTCTTGAAACTCTTCCAATAGCTCGCGAGAAAGTATGGATAAAAAAAAATATCAAGATTACAACATATTCTACACATGCATATACTTTGCTCTTATAGACCGAAATAATAACTGGATACTGGAGAGGGGTGAGAGGAAGGAAAAGATCACAGTGTGTGTGTAGAGTGTAGGGAATGCTACAGCCTCACATCAAAGAATTTTCCTCAAGATATTTTCCTTATTTCCCATTCTTCCTTCTTGTCTTTGTGTGTGTGTCTTATCCCAAGAATAACGTTTGCAGAAGCCGGAAAGCACCGCATGTGACTTTAAAAACTACTCAGCAAAAGTTCTAAGTAATGGTTGGGATACTCCCACCATTTTCTCTCGTTTCTCAATCTCCACACAACTCCATCCCTCGCCTCTCTCCATAATATGTATTCCATTGTGACAATAGTATATGCATACTTCTAAATGGTGAGTTTTAGAGGATTTTCCAAAGATACTACCAAAATTTGCACGTATACACTACTACTACTACTACTATTACACACCACTCGAGCAACCATCCCCAATTACAGCTATTATAGATATCGTCAGCGAAGAGGCAAATCTGACTATCTCCTTTTGGTGCTAAAAGCGAAACTGACTATTACCATTTTTTGCTAAAAGCGTAAATGACTATCTCCATTTTTTCCCGATACACTATAAAAAGGAAGCAAAAAAACTGTATGTGCCAATGCAGCATGTTATAAAGCATACGTTTTTGTTAAGGGGTCGTCCATAAATGACGTCACAAAAATTATTGCTCTTTAAGAACCCACATTCTCTCATTATAACTGCTCAACTTTAAAAAGGCGTGTCATAAATACCAGACAAGACCCACGACCTACACACGCTGTGACATTATTTATAGACAACCCATTATCTTTAAATTTTTAGCCATTGATTTTATCATTAGCTATTGGTGAGCTTAATCAATGTGTCAACCTTTGACTGACTAAACTCAGCGTTAACGTTCAAATTTTAAGATTCTCGTTTTCCAGTTAACTTGACTTATCAAGTGTTTAATGTTCCTGCTGGCGGTTTTCTAGTGACTACTGCTTTCTATATTCATCATTTCTGTTTAGTTTTCAGTAGGAATTGTAGTAATGGAATTTTACGTTTAGTTAGATATTGTAGTGATCGGAAAACAAATGTGATAGAATTTTAACATTTAGTATGTAGTTAAACTGTCACGCGGAATATTTATTTCTTCATTCATTGTACCTGTCACTAGCAATGTGACCAATCCAACAATTAAATTACTACGCTGCTGGATCTAGGATTTAAAATTCTACTGATTCTTCCTTTGCCAAGCACAAGAAAGACTTCAAAGTCTAAATTTCAGTTATTGTTCGTTGTTATGTGATGCGGTATGATAATTAAGTTTCACAACATTGCGATAGCTAAGCTTTTATAAATGGAGTAGATGTTTTCTGAGAAAGAAATAATTTTTGTGACGTCATTTATGGACGACCCCTAAACAAAAACGTCTACTTTATAACATGCTGCATTGGTACGTATAGTTTATGTGCCTTCTTTTATTGGTATTTCGAGAAAAATGGAGATAGTCATTTTCGCTTTTAGCAAAAAATGGTAATAGTCAGTTTCGCTTTTAGCCCCAAAAGGAGATAGTCAGATTTGCCTCTTCGCTGACGATATGTCTACATATATCGTGTGTGAAGAACCAAAATGACCCATATCCATTTTTAGCTAAAAACAGTAATATCTACAAAAATATTCAAATAGACTTGGGAACATTTAAATAGAACATTTTGCACTTTTCAAAAATATGTAAATACAACATTTTACACTTTTCAAAAACATTGCATTAGAACATTTTACATCTTTTTAAAAACATGGAATTAGAACATTTTTCATCTTTTCAAAAACGTGGAATTAGAAAATTTTGCATCTTTTCGAAAACATGGAATTAGAACATTTTGCATCTTTTCAAGAACATGGAATTAGAAAATTTTGCACCTTTTCAAAAACATGGAATTAGAACATTTTGCACCTTTTCAAAAACATGAAAATTTGACATTTTACATTGTTGAAAAACATAAAAATAAAAAATTTCAATTTTTTAAAAACTCTTAATTAACATTTTACGCATGTTGCTCTTTTTTTTTGTGACAAAGCTCATTTTGATTGTAGCTTAAATTGGATATGGGCCATTTTGGTTCTTCACAGACGATATTTATATAATAATAATAATAATAATTTATTCATTTTGTCGATTTGGCCGCAGCCCATACAACATTGTTTAGATATTTACAGGTAGATATTTACAAAATTGGTCCTTGGTTAGACCTTGTTTGGTTACGATATTTATATAGTCGTGCGGATGAGGAATAGAAAATATTTTATTGTGTGTATCGGAACTTGTTAAGAATGATGATAATTTGGAACGTTTGATGGCACAACCAGACTAAATCATGATTCTACTGTATAATCCAAATGACACAAAGACATGACTTTTCTCCTTCCAACTCCCGGCCATAGCATCAATATATAGATTGTCGTCAACTGGAACTATGGGAAGGTGGTCAATTGAAAAGAAGTAGTAAAGAATTGGTTGTTGTTGTATTACACAGGGATTTATATATAAGGGAAAATAAAAATTTGGATCAAATTCCGATATCACGATTCACATCAGGCTCAATGAAACAGGGACGACCAAGGCGCACACCACACACCACACGGCAACGGCACAGCTCAACTTAAGAAACCGGGAATTGGACTGACTATCTTGTAAATCTTAAGAGGTATATATCACAGAGAGCTACTACCTCTCTTCCTCGTCTTCGTCTTCGTCCTCGTCTTCAGCCTCCGTTGCTGAGGCTGGAATTACGCAATATGTAATGCGGCAGGGATTTTATTTATCAAAACTTTCTCTGTGTTTCCTTCTAGTCCGGCGGTGTAGCTTCTTATAAGCTACATCAAGATCCTAAATCTCTTGCTCTTTCAATTGAATTCGTGATATTGATATCAGATAACGCTTTCCCGACTCGGCTTTCCTTCCCGGCATTTAATTCCATTAGCTACAGCTTCCGCAAGAGTAGTGTAGATGCAACCCACCTACCCGCCTCCCATTACTCCCAACAACAATAATTCATCATTTCCATCTCCATTTACAAATACAGACGAGCAGTGTTCTACATGTTAACTTCCCGTTTTGCGAGATTTCTCTCTTTTGTATCTATGTATATAGGGTTTATGTCGTCGGTGAAGAGTCATTCTGTCTTAAGTCCAGTGCACGGCTAAAACCATTCTGTCCCAAGTCCATTCAATTGGTGGATGCTCTCGAGGTCGGTTCCGCGATGTCCTTTACACAAGGTGGGTGTGGTATGTTGCCGACTGTGTTGTACTCATGACGTACACTTAGGGGTCGTCCACAAAAGATGTAATAAAAATTCCATTTCCATAACATATTTTACTTTTCAAAAACACTGTTTGGAAAGTCAAAATGTTCTATATACATGTTTTTGAAAAGTGTAAAATGTTCTATTTACATGTTTTTGAAAAGTGTAAAATGTTCTATTTACATGTTTTTGAAAAGTGTAAAATGTTCTATTTACATGTTTTTGAAAAGTGTAAAATGTTCTATTTACATGTTTTTGAAAAGCGTAAAATGTTCTATTTACATGTTTTTGAAAAGTGTAAAATGTTCTATTTACATGTTTTTGCATAGTGTAAAATGTTCTATTTACATGTTTTTGAAAAGTGTAAACTGTTCTATTTACATGTTTTTGAAAAGTGTAAAATGTTCTATTTACATGTTTTTGAATTGACTTGGGACAGAATGAATTTAGCCGTGCACTGGACTTAAGACAGAATGACTATTCGCCGACTATGTGTTTGTTTGTGTGTGTGTGGGCTCACTCCGGTCCGGGTTTTTCGTGGTATTAAATTAATTACTGTAGATTTGTAATGGAGTGACGCAATGGCTATATTACCTGTAAAAGTTGTTTGTGTTACCTCTGATTTGAGTATACAGAGGGAAACTTCTGTTCTGGAATGACATGTACTCTTCTCCGGCTCCGTCTTCCGTTGTCTCTACAATGGAGACTATGGGGGAATGTAGAATAGTGAATGTGGTATAAAAGTAAACATGGCGTGCTATATATTGTACGCTTAAATATTGGTCTGGGCCGGAGACGTTGTGGAAAGGAATGGAAATCAGGAATGGTTGATAATGAAAAATGAAAGGTGGATGTAGGCTGAAAGAGAAAAGAATCAGGGGAGACAGGGCTTTCTTGAACATGTACTTGGAACTCTGAGTTATCAATAAACTTGACTGGAGTGGATAAGTTTTTGTAATGAAAAGTCGGTGTGTGTATATAACTGTATACTTGAAGTAGGCATTGCCGGTACCGGTACCGGCACCGGCACCCGCTATCTCCCTCCCGAACTGTGTACATACATAGTCTTGTATGGGGTGATCATGTGGATTGGTGTGCGTGAGAGAAACATTGTGGAAGTCTCGTTCTCAGGATTCAAGTAAATCTCTGGTAATTTTTATCCTTCTGCTCTTGGATCTGGATGGAATCTATGGTTGGGCTCTTCTACTTTAGTCCGTCTCCGTCTCCGTCTCCTGTTCTGAATGGTGGTGGTGGTGTGCGGTTGTGTATATAAAAAATGGTCCATGAATGGTTTCTGTACAGATTTTTTGGTTGTGTAGGGAAGAGCTTTCACTCTATACTTTCTCTTCTTCACTCTGAGGTCCTTTAAAATGGAATGCTGGTGTTGACCTACATTGGCTGTAATGTAAGTACAAATGTAAGGTACATTTTTATCTCCTCCCCAATTTTTTTTTCCTATCAGAGTGTGGTGTGAATACTAGGTGCATACAGATAAATTTGTAGATACTGATAGTAGATACAAGGAGCTAGATAACTAGCTGTGAAATCGAAAAAAAAACCAAGAGAGATCGACGACTATTCTCTTTATTTCTTGAATTTTTTTTTCTTCTTGCTTTCTTTCCTTCCCTAGGCTCTTAGTCGTAGTTAAAGCTCGGTCCCCGCGTCTTACTTTCCCTCGTCGCTCTTTTTTCACAATTTTTCTGTCCCTCTCTTAGCTTGTGTCGTTGTCGTTGTCCTATTTTCTTACGTGGTTATCCCTCATGACATGGCTCTGACCAGCCTTGGGTTGGACTTGGACTTGGACTTGGTGGGAATCCATATGTAAACTTTTTTTTACACTTGTTTATGTATCTCGCTCTCTCTCGTGAACAACAACCATAGATATTAGTACGAGTTAGAAGCTGTCCACGCGGTTCTTGATAGAATCTTAAGAAATCCGAGGGGTGCTAGACTCACTTGCACTCCTAGCATACAGATACAGATATTAGCGGAGAGATAACTGACGTATCACCCAGAGGAACTTGACTAGAACAGAAGAGATAGGAGGGATACATAGCCGTAGCCGTAGCCGTAGCCGCGTCGCGTAAGGAAAGGAGACTAGGAGATGATAACACTTGAGAACATATCATGACATGGAATGCTCAAGTAAGGTCCTCACATCCATGTACATGTACATACACACTCACCCACCTTCTTACTTCTTACACATATTATCAACCCAGGACACGTATTTATTTTGCCATGGGCAAGACGGAATACTGAATCTGACTCTGCTGGAGAATTGGAGAAAACCATGCGGTGATATTTAACAAACAGAGAGAGAGAGAGAGAGAACCTTCATTCAACCAATAAAACTTTCAGCTCTCTCAAAGTATACACACAAGGGACTTGGACTCTCTACTCCTGTCATATATATCCACTCTTCCACAATCCCTTCAAGGCACAATTACCTACATGTATTGGATTAGAGGTGAAGACGTGTCAATGAAAATACTTTTCACTCTCCTCTCTTTCTCATCTCCTACAATCTACAATAGATGTGTCCCTCCTTTCTTACAAGGGAATGACGCGACATGACCGACCCAGAATTTGGAAAGACCTTTTTCAAAAAATCAGGCTACTTTTAAATAGTATAGATCCAAAGTAACTCGAGTGCATTTTGCGTCGTTCGCCTAGAACAGCGCGGCAAAGTTTAAAAAAATTCAAATTTTAAAACTTTGCCGCCCTGCAGTTTCTACAGTTATTAACCGATTTTGATGAAATTTGTTTTTTTCTTATTCTAAGGCCGTTATCTAAAAAGTAATTTCAGGATTTTCGAAAATTCAAAAATTTTAATTTTTTTTCGAAAAAAATCTAGGAAACCCATATTTTTGAGGCCTGGTTTTTTAACCAATTTTTCAAAAAATATTAAAATTTTCAAATTTCCGAAAATCCTGAAATTACTTTTTAGATAACGGCCTTAGAATAAGAAAAAACCAAATTTCATCAATATCGGTTAATAACTGTAGAAACTGCAGGGCGGCAAAGTTTTGAAATTTGAATTTTTTTAAACTTTGCCGCGCTGTTCTAGGCGAACGACGCAAAATGCACTCGAGTTACTTTGGATCTATACTATTTAAAAGTAGCCTGATTTTTTGAAAAAGGTCTTTCCAAATTCTGGGTCGGTCATGTCGCGTCATTCCCTTGTTAGTCTATTACACACAAATATTATATATCGTCAGTAAAGAACCAAAATGACCCATATCCAATTTAGGCTAGAATCAAAATGAGCTATGTCATAAAAAAACGAAATAAGAAACATGCGTAAAATGTTAATTAGGAGTTTTCGAAAAGTGTAAATTATTCTCTTTTAATGTTTTTAAAAAGTGTAAAATGTTTTATTTGCATGTTTTTGAAAAGGTGTAAAATGTTCCAATTCCATGTTTTTGAAAAGATGCAAAATTTACTATTTTCCATGTTTTTAAAAAGGTGCAAAATGTTGTATTTACAAATTTTTAAAAATAGCAAAATGTTCTAATTCTATATTTTTTAAAAGTAAAATTTTGTGGTTACATATTTTTGAAAAGTGCAAAATGTTGTATTTTTAAATGCTCTCAATACATATTTGAATATTTTTGTAGATAGTTGGTATTAATTTAAGGTAAAAATGGATATGGGTCATTTTGGTTCTTCACCGAGGATATCAAATAGTCAAATAGTAAGTCCCTATACCTTGCATACTCAAAAATCAATGGATTTCAAACCTCGTCTCAAGCTCAGGTGTCCAGATATTTAAAAAGGTCCACCAAAAACTTCATATTTTAAGTCATTTTTATGAGTTTTAGGAGTGGGGTAGTACATAGTACGTATATAGTATACACAATATACAATCATATTATGGAGTCAGATTTAAATGCTTACAGTATTTGTATTTGAGTACCTGAACGTATTTAAAAACCAATGCTGTGGAATTGGGAATATCAAATATACCCTTTGGAATTAAAACTAAGCCATATTGAACTTTACACTTGATTCACACGTAGGTACGTACATGCTAATCCCTGGGAGCCGAAACTTTTCCAATATCTTCATAGTTTTAATTGTTACGATTGAAAAGTTTCAACTACATACTGCATACATCTGAAAGGATCCCTGATTGGTCCGCTGCACCGTGGCGTTTTACATTCATTTTGTAGCGGTAGGAAAATAATCCTAAGAACTTGCCCTGTATATGTGTATTGGTAACGATGATGATGATGATGAGCTATTAAGCTTTGTACATAAATACCTACACATAGGTACTCATAAAAGTCGTACATTATTCGTTCAGATTTGACTGATAATGTCATTTGTGCGCAGTAAAACCAACTAAACTTCCGGTAACCTGGTCCTATATGCGCTGATTTAAATGGATAAGATCTAGTAGTATTCATAAGTGCTTTAGTTATTAGTCAATTACAATATAATATTTAGTTTTATTAAGCTCAAATATTTGGTATTTATTCACAATAAATATTCATTCTTCTTCTGGAAATTCCTTCAAATTTGTAATAATGCGTGGGAATGTGTCTTTGTGAGAAGCTTTAATTTTAAAAAATCAACAAATTTCCATCTCCAGAGAAGCTAAAAAGTCTTGCATAATATAGCAGACGGTGCGGTGGGGGTATTTTAGTGATTTGAGTAGGACGTGCTCCCCGTTATTGCTAATTTATGACTTCTTTTCTGGTCTCTTGCATTTAATGCTCGGAACGGTTTCTTGTTTCGATTCATAGAATTCGTATGTGATCCTTTATAGAAATGGGTGGTTTAATAGTACTTTTCTTTGGCACTATTGATTTTTTTACGCCTCATAACCATCCCCCTTCGTTTATAATTTTTCTTGCCACATAAGCCCTGGTATAAATTAATGATACCTATATACAAGTCAGGTTCCTTTTTCAGAAAGCTCTCTCAGAAGCTATGTCATAATTGCACACATTTGAAATTGTGTCATGTGATCCTGTCTTACAGTTGAGTTACAGTTATTCCATTATTTACTTTAAAAAGTATTTCTTATCGCGCCTTATTACCTCAGCAAAAATATTTAAAAGGAAATACTTACTACAAGCGTTAATTGGAATTGGAGGGCGTTGTGTGGGAAGTATAATTAAGTCTGAGGGGTGCTCGCACTCGAACGCTCAAAGATGTGAAGATCCAAAGGAATTTCAAAATTATATCATTATATGATCCTATAGCACCAGGGCCGGATAATGTGGCCAGCGCAGGCAGCCCACGATGCCTGAATTTTTGAAAAATTATGTAAATGAAACATTTTGCACTTTTCAAAAAATATGTAAAAAGAATATTGAAACTTTTCAAAAAACATGCAAATACATTTTTCTGTACATTTCAAAAACATGGAAATAAAACATTTTACACTTTTCTCAAAACATGTTAATAGAACATTTTACACTTTTCTCAAAACATGAAAATAAAACATTTTCCACTTTTCTCAAAACATGTAAATAGAGCATTGAGCACTTTTCTAAAACATGTAAATACAACATTTTGCTTTACCAAAGAAAACTATCAATAAAGTCAAAATGGTGGTTTTTGTATGGAAAAATATTACTGCCTAAAATCAATTCCTTCGTCCAGCCCTGCATAGCACCTCTACAAGTCTCTTGAGAAACTAATAATATCATTTTGATTGTCAAGATATTTCAGATTTCCCATGAAATATTTCAAATAAAAAAAAAGAAGATCCTGATAGCGGAATCAAGGAGAATAACTGACTCAGCATGGAGTATTGGGAGACTTGGGACTATTTTAATAATGATTAAGTGCGTCCAAACCCCCGGACATTAGAGACGCATATGAATTTATTAGTTGGTAATAAATGGGCTTTGTGTAAGAAATGTAACCAAACTATATACATATGTATAGTGCAAGTCGAAGTCAAGTCAATGTGTCGTGAGCAGAGAGGGAAGTGAAAAATGTTCCGGCGCTATGAACTTGAGGAGAGGGGATTGCTATATATATGAGGAAAACAGTGTGAAATGAAAGAGAAGGAATGATGACATTGGTCCTCACATGATCTATGTACTACCAAGGAGAACATTAATATTGCAGCTGCTACTGTAATGAATCCGGACAAGGACGATGACGATAGTTACAAGGAAAACTAAGGGACTATAGCGCAGTAGTGGCGTGCATTATGTACTCCCGTGCCCGGGGTGCGGTGGACAACATAACAAATACATGATGTCATGTTAGACATGTTAATTGAAATCAAATTAGTCATATGTAGCGGGGTCTGGATCTGGATCTGGAGTTCTAGTAGAGTGTGGGTCCGCTCTTAAACAACAAGATAAATTGTACTCAGCTGTAGGAGGAGAGCCATGCCGATGTGACACATGAAGGACTTGAGATTCACTCCCACATAGTTGGCTATGAGAGAGTAGTCGACTACGGAGACGGAGACGGGGACGAGATAGGACATGTTGTATTATTTGTAGTGAGCAGTTAGTTTGTTCCTCGTACTAATGAACGTGCGCTCAAGAATGTATTGTGTACACGGAGATTTACCATTGAGACGTTCTCATGTACATCTCCTCTCCCTGACAGAGTGTATAGTTGTATAGGAAAATGGAAGGGCTAATGACGGTGCATAATTGACTTTTGTTTCCAGGAATCCACTCGAATTGAGCATGAGGGGAGTAAAATGTCGTGGTAGCATGAAAGTAGCGGTAGAGAGAGCTCGAGCCGTTTGGAGACACGAATTCTGACATTTGTGTCAGCAGCGAAAATGAGAGCAGGAAAGAGAGAGAAGAGTCTCAGACTGAGAGAGGCTGAGCGCGGCAGCGGCATGGTTGCACAGGGAAAGTAAGTGTACACTTCAGCCAATTGCAAAATTTCCAGTTCCAGTTCCAGTTCCAGTTCCAGTTCCATCCTTGGAGAGGACTCTTGCATCTAAATAAGGGGATGGAAGTATGGAAGCGATATTAGACTGGGACTATGTGCTAATGATTAATTTCTCTTATTTACACTCAAATAAATGTTTGCCGGATAATGAAGTTGGTGAATGAGACTGAGTGGAGGTAGCGATGTGAGTCTATATATGGGATGATTGTTGGACAGGGATTCTGTGGAAAAAATGATATAAAAAAATAAGGAGTTGGAAAGGAGACGAGTGGAGAGAGAGAGAGAGAAAGCAGGAGAAAGCAAGAGAGATAGGAGAGGATAGCGTGAACTTTTTGTCCATGTTCTGTAGTCTCTCCAGTCTATGGGTAACAATGAGATAGAGGAGGACAGAGTCACGTGGGTTTTGTGACTGGAGCAAGTAGACATGGAGAAAGTGGATGGAAAGTGTGTTAGAAGAGCGGGGAGAGGAGAGAAGAGCATGGCATGGGCAGAGACTTTAGAGATTCAAAGAGGAGGAGTTTTCCCTGGATCGATTTTAACTGTTTTTCGAGGGGGCAGCGGAAAATACCGAATCCAGACGGTCGGGATCCAGACCCCTGTTCTTCTCTTCTCTCTCTCTGCCTCGCTCGCTCGCTTCCACATCTCCTCAACTTCCAGCAGCTCTGCTCTCCTCTACGTTTCTCTCCAGCATCAAAATCCTCACAAGGCACTCTGAGTTGAAGCTGGAGAAAGCAAGAAAGACAGGGAGAGAGACACACACTCGCAGACACACACACACACACAGACACACACTCGGAGAGAAAAACTGGGAAAACTTTCTTTTTCTCACCCTGAGTCCCATTCACTTTGACTCGTACACATTGGTAGTGTGGACTGGATTTTCCCGAGTCTGCCACTGCTATATTCTCCTCTATTACTACTCTCTACTACAACTGCTGCTGGCTGCTGCCGCTGTTGAGCTGTGCTGCTGCTCCTCCTGCTCCTGCTGCTTCCTCTTTCATAGAAATTCTCCAACAAACTTGAGCCAAATATCATTCGTCTTCAAATCTGGTTTTTGAATCTCTGTGGAAATCCAGGAAATCTTTTTTTTCCTTCTCTCTCTTTCTCTTCTCTCTTCAAGACTCATTGGACGGGACGAGACGAGGCTGGGAACCTCAACTACACCAAGTTTGAGATTCCATCAAGAATTCTCGAGCGATTATCATGATGGACACAAGAGGGTCGTGTCCACCATCAAGTACCGAATGTAATTTTATATCTTCCTGTCTCGTGAACAATTCTCCAATGCAGTCTCGTACAATCATCTTGTGACCCGTTAATCTCATAAATCTTCGGGAAAAAGTTCATATTAAATTAAAAAACTACGCTAACTTGTGACAATTTCAAAGGGTGAGTCTCCCCTATAAACTACTGTGAGCATCCGGTCACTCCAAGTCCGAGTCCGAGTCCGACTATAGTCAACACAAGAACGTCGCCTCTCCCCACCTTCGCCGTCTCTCTCTCTCTCTACCAATCTATCTATCATTCTTTGGATTTAGTTGAATTCTTTTGACAAGAATTATTCACTCGGCAAAAGGCAAGATGAGGTGAAATAGTCGTAGTTCAGTGTGAGTTCAGTCACGGTCGGCGGGAGCGTGGTTTGGTTTCATGAAAGGAGCGGATGCAGGATTGGGCCCTTATTGTGTTGTGTACTTGTAGGTATCTTCGTATACCTTGCTAGTGAAAGGACGACTCCCTCCAAAACTTCACGGATTAGTGTTCTCGTCGTCATCACACATGAGTAACAGTCATAATATTTAAAAAAAAATTAAAATTATTTAGTACAGACATGAGACATTGATCGGGAGGACACAAAACACAGAAAAAGAAATTACAGTGTCCACATGTATCTATAGTTCTGGTCCTGGTCCTATGGTACTCTCGGTTACAGAGTAAAACAATGGGAATAGTCAAAGTAAAGTTAGTTCAAGTAGCTGGAACTGGGCGAGGAAAGTTTTAGAAATTAAGAAAGAGTAGTGAGTGGGGAACGAGAACCTAAAAGTACGTTCAACTTGCAGTTATTATAATTAAGAGAAATTTCAAGTCCCCATTGACTTGGAGTCCTTCCTCCAGTTCAAGTCAAATTTAAACACTGAGACACACAACTGTCAAAGTCAAAGTCAAAAAGTGAGAGAGTCGTCGTCGTCGTCATCGTCTGGATGTATGTCTCTTGAAAACTGAAATTAGAATTAGTGTAGTGTGAGTTTGAAGACGGTTGATCAAAAACTTTTCTATCTCTGTATTTTCCCCTTCCCTTCTCTATCTCTCACTTTCTCTCACTCTCTCTCCCTCTCCTCCTTCGCTCTGTTGTTTCGTCGTCTCGGAATAACCATAATATATACATACAAGGACCATCCACCGTCCCATTCCCTTGTACTGTACCAGTCTCACTCACACTAATAAAAGGGACACGACCACTACGTACACTCTCTCGCTCCTTTATCTATAATAAAATATATATCTCTCTCCACTCTAGTTGAGCTTGATACAGACACGGAATGTAAAATGGTTCTCAATGGAACATCTTCAATCACTTGGTAGTATCAACCAAATATCTTATTCACCCTCTCCTCTCCACTTTTAAAAGTCGCGTCGGAAAGAAAAATCAATCTCCGGAATCGGGAAAGTGCCATGGTGATCGTTCGAAGTGGAACCCGAACCCTCTTTACACTTTTGGCCTATTTCTTCTGTCTTCCAAAAGGTAAGCAAATTTACTACTACTACTGTGTACAGTTTAAATTATGTCATCACTCACATTCCTTTTTGCTCCCTTCACACAAATTTTTGCGCTACAAAATATTTTCAAGACAAATTTTCTTCTTTTCTACGGCATTATACTTTCTCCAGACATTTCCCTTATGTACTTGTACGCCTGTACATAGTCAATTGTTATGCTCGACGGAACTCTTGACGGGAGTCAAGGGTCTGGAAGAAGGGAAGCAAGTCAACAAACTTATCACTTGAATGTGTATTTACTGTATTTATTCAATTTATTCTTACTCGCTTCCTCCCAAATTATGCAATGTTAGCCCCTGTCGGGACACAACAGTCTACCTACCGTCTACACTACAGTAACCAAGAATTCATCACAAAAAGGTTTTTATCATATATTTATTTAGTACCTTTGGAGAAAGCGGGGACGTCAGGTTGTTGGAGTTAAATTGAGCTGGGTGACGGGGGGAGTGGGGGGGGGGAGGGTTCATCTCCATAGTTTTGCATTTCTCGGCATTGTCCAACTTGAGTATGCACCTTTCTGAATATCAGTATATTGAAATATAGAAGAAATTTTCCTCTCCATCTCTTCTGTCTCTCATGAATTAAAATAAGCATCCTACGTCCTAAATGTGGCGCGCGTCGCGCCTCTCCTCTCCCTCTGTTATTATTATGACTTTTTCAGTTGTCACAAAACGAAAAGGAAGGTAGAACGCTCCCTGAAGAGACCTTCTGCACAAATCTGATTGAAAGCTCCCGGACTTGGAAACTATTTGAGAAGGATTCAGACTGGAAGATAATATGATTGAACTGTCTATAAATATAAATGGTGGATCATTTGAAGGGGATCTATGTTGTCAGGATTGTAAAAATTATGTTGTAAAAAAAAATTTGGGAGAGAATGGAATGTGGTCAAGTGGTTGATAAGAAAGTATTTGGTAAGGTAAGTATTTGTGTGTGTGTGTGTGTGTGTGTGTGTGTGTGTGTGTGTGTGTGTGTGTGTTGGAGGTTAGAGGGATGATGGTGGAGAGTTTTTTTTCGTGTGGGGGAAAGTGGTGATTTTATCTGTCATTATTATGGCGAGCCTTATCAATTTATGAGTGTGTAACTATAGCTAGGATCAATGTAAAAACATATTTCCTTCACTCCAACTTTCAAAATTTATGCTCTTGAGTATTTTCCCTGGTTTTTGGGAGGAGGAAAAAACTAAAATAAGGTACTTTTTGAGCGTATGTTGGCTTGGTTTGGCTCGTGGGTTCGGTGGGTTAGTTGGTTGGCTGGTTGGTTGGTTGGAGGGAGTAAAAGTAATATGAGTACTTACAGATTTCTCTCACACAACATACATAGAGTCTGGTTCTGGTTGATGGGCGAATGTGTGCTGTACATTAGATGAGCCTTATTAAGTATATCTCAGTATCTGTAAAAGATCAACCATATCCTCCACTCAACTCGGCTCCCATTCCCTGTACCCTGTACAATGTGTGTACTATAAAGACATTATACTGCTCGGACATATCTGTGTGCTGCGTACATGGGTAGCGGTAGGAATATAGGTATAGATGAAAGTACGCTCCACATATGTAACATTTATAGAGGATGATTTGAAAAATCCAAGGGAAAAATTGTGCTGAATGTAATGGGAATGGAAGGTATGACTGTGTGTGTGTACATCCATTGGACTCTGGGTTGATGGGAAGGAGTTCTTTTTTTAGGTTAGGTTGACAGAATTTGGGATGAAAGTGAAGAAAGTAAAGAAAAGGGAAAATTGAGAGCAGGAGCAGCAAGTTGAGCTTGCTTGAGAAATCCAATGGGAAGGAGTTCCCTACTTCCGTCTCGCCTCACTCTCTCTCCTCCATATACCTCATCTTCTTTCAACTGAGTCTTTCCTTGCCAACCGGATTCACTCACATCCTTTCCCCTTCCAACCCACTGCCTACTGTACCTTTCCTCTAAGTAAGTACAGAACTAGTACACTCCTCAGACTCTTATTCCCAGACTCCATACGCCATACAGATACAACACATAGAGGACATAGAGGAGCCGGAGCCGGAGCAGAGCTTTATAGTGCAGTCTCGAGTCCTCTCCTCTCCAATCCAATGAAATCCTACCTACAGACTCCAGATATGAGTCCCCCTCACATCCTCACAGTCACAGACACAAGTATTTATCTATCTCCCTTCCCTATCTCATCTTCTCATCTTTTTGTCAGTATCGTCCTCACTGAGGATGGGATGGAAATCCCAAGGTGGAGCTTCTCCATCATAATCAACATTACTCACTCATATCCGAACATTTTTAAATCCAGACAAACACAAAATATTTGGGTCCTTGGCTATAGTAACAATAATACCCAAGAATACTCATACCTTTCACAATGTGTCCCCTTTCTCCTTTAATTATATAAATGGCAATAGTACTATAGTACTCGCCCCCAAGACATAGAGAGAGTGTCATTGAAAATCAATACTGAAGGCTTGACATTAGTCAAGTATCTGTAGTTGAGAGTTAAAATTGTGTGGTAGTTGGAGTCAGAGCGCGCGGTTGGGATTGACATTAATATCAGGAGTACATAAGCTGTAATGGATGTGGGGATGGGGAGCCTAAGTAAAAGATTGTAGACATGTGGTTATCGTTATCATTGTCATTTGGATTGAGAAAGGTTCGAGGTTTTGGTTGACACTTTCGGGTTTAGCTCCATGCTTTCACCGTCGATGACGATAACGACGACGACGACAATATGTGCAGTACTGCAGTGGATACAAAGCTCTGGAGGTTCTCATATGCATTGGCATGCGAGCCGAGTTTGACTGTGGACTGTGGAGAAGGGACATTGTCTCTATTGTAGTATATCTGCGTACAAGAGGCTCTGTCTAAGAGCATGGGAAGAAGGGATAGAAAAAAATAAATAAACGTTTCGCTTTGGTTCTTGTGAGTCTTCTCAGTTTTCATCTAGATTGTCAAGCGAGGAAAGCATGCGGGACAGTTACGTTTTCATTCATCATGACCAAATGACATTTCTATGGTTTTCAGAGCATTGGGAATAACATTTGTCTCGCTCCTCTCTCCGCCATGATGTTATGAGCTTATTAGTTTCCCTCCGTATCCCATCCCTATCTCCTCAACTACACACGGCAATGGCAACGGCACTACAATGCACAGTCCTTTTCTCTTTCTCAATTCCATATTTTCACCATTCTGCCCTTGTTACTTTCCCTCGTATCGTCGTGCTCAACCGCCGCTTCCTTGTCTTCCCATTGACTTTCACTATACTCCACTTTTCTCACAGAGTCAGACCAGAACCAGACTACCAGACCACTTACATTCCCTCTTCTCCCTATCAGGCGATATCCCTACAAAATTCACACTAACAAATGTACGACAGGAACATTTATTCCCTCTCCCACTAGAACAATCACTCAACTTCATATCATACTGCACCACAACAACCAACAACTCAACTCGACTACTCGACCACCGCACTGGGCTTCTCTCTCGCATATTTATACGCGAGGCGAGACCGCGAGACAGGACTCTCTTCCTTCCTTCCTTCTTACCGCAGGATTTTTTCTTCCCCGAAACCACCAATAAAGCTACTTATGACTATTTCAAAACATTGTAATTTAATACTACCAACCAAGTATGACTGTACATATAAGCTACGAGCCCTGTAGTCGGTCTGGGGATTGTGTAACGTAGGAGCGATGATGCTCTAATGAGGTTTTAGGTACGAATGAGTCACTATATACTATGGCTCTTATCATCGAGAAATTCTTTCCGGTTAGATGGGAAGCAGTAAAGTAGTAGTAGGAGATATGGATATGTAAGAGGATTAGGTATTAGGAGTGAAAGGAGAGAGTCTGTATGCATTGGTATAGGTGGCTAAACTTTGTTGTCAACATCTCTAGCCCACTTCTTGAGCCTCCTCCCTCCTTTCCTTCATATTATCTGCTTATGCTTAAGCTAGATGAAATCCTACACACTATACAGCCGGGGAAGATTAGACAAATTGTAAGTAGGGACACATATCATATGGCTAATATTTCACAAGTCTCCGTAGAAGGGCTGATTATCAGCAATTTGGTGTATAAGGAAAAGCAGTTATATATTTAGTTGGAGCAGTAGCTCACGACTGTAGCCTCGTCCTGCTCCTGCTCCACTAAAGTTAAGAGCTGGAATTAGAAAGCATCAGACTATAATGGACGACAAGGGAATCCAGGAGGATGCTGTCCCTCGCCGATTAATGAATGTTCTATTCCTACAGAAAACCAAGTAATGTACTTCTATTATTGGTTTTATCTGAATAATCTTTTAATTTCTTTCTATGACCCTCAGCACGAAAAGTATATTTTCATAACCGTGGATCAAAAATACCTAACTCCTAGCCTATGACGTAGTTATTATGTAATACACTTTCCCTCACAAAAAACAATGTGAGCCCAAAGAAAAATGGGAAAAAAAAACTTATAAAAAATTTTTATCCCTTGATCTTTGGATATTTCAGGTTTTATTGAGCGGAATTAGATATTAATTTTTGCGTCTTCATAAAAATGTTGTAATTGAGGGAGGAGAGGGAGGGGGGAGAGGGAGGGGGGAGGGGGGAGGGGGGAGAGAAAGTTGTTCTTCTCACAGGATTTGGAGGGAATGCGTAGGAAGAGCGAATGTTTCAAGTAAAAATGAAGGGGGTATGTACGATGTCATGATTAATGAAGGGGAGAGAGAGAGAAAGAAAGAAAGAGAGAAAGTACAGGAGGATAAATTATGGATTTGAAGGAATGACGGTGGTCCAGAGTTGACTTCATGTGAGACCACCAAGAACTGTCTGTGCGGTTTATGAGGAAAATGAAAATCTCACCAGGAAGGAGGTGGAATGGGAAAAGGGTAGAAGATCCACGAGATCCCATGTTGTAAGAGGAGAGAGGGGGAAGGTGGCTCGAATGGCATGAAGAGATAAAATGTTAAATGGCGACTGCGGCAACATTTACCTGGAAATGTAGCTGCAGATATGCTCCAAAGACTTAATGGCACAAGTTTGGGATATTTTCAAACTTTGGTTAGTTGAGATGTAATAGGTGGAAAAAGGGAAATACGGTTGAGAAAGTTTTGTAAATTGTCCACCTGAGATTCCACGTACGTGCAATTCCTTCCTTGTACGTTAAACTGATCTCTCTTATACTCCTGTCTCTTATGCTATATTATTCGTCTGTGTGATGTGATGTGATATGATGCTGCCTCATGGCTTAGCCCCTCTGTCTCTGTCTGTGTCTAGGTCTGGTTTTGAGTTCTGGTTCTGGTCCTGGTATAGTGACGCGGCATAAGGGATATGGGATGTGATGACTGTAAGAATATGGAATGTAGTATTGTTTGGTTCCGAATGCGGTATTTCTTGACTCCTGACTTCTGCTCGTCTCACCCCCCACCCACCATCGCCCCCACCATTCACTCCCAAGCCAAATGCTACACACCTATGTATATACCCTTAATACTTTGTATATGCCATCCCACAGATGATACGATACGATACGATCCTGTTGGATCCTACGTGCTTTGCATCGTCAAAATATTTTATGTCCTCAGATGCTCACCAAACTGCGAAACAACTAGCTACATGTACTATGGGAGTCCCAGGCATAAAATTGCAATATAGATGAGTCCTCTCAAACCACATCAATATACATTTCTCTCCTTGGTTCCCTTCCAAGCTCACAACCAAAGCCAACACACAACATCATAGGCCAAGTGAAAGCTGTAGACATAGTCATAGACACAGTCGTAGTCGTAGTCCTACCAATACCAATAGCATTAGGAATGGAACGAGCTTCAAGGAGTAAATGTACTTGTGCAGGCAGGTGTAGCATATATATATTCCAAGAAATTTCTTGGGGGAAAAAATTCTTTAGTTTCTCTTTTTCTTCTTCTTCTTCTACTTTCCTACTTGACTGGGACTGGGGAGAGCCGCCGGATTTGTTGGTTTTGGCATTCCATAACAAAAGAAAGAATAAGGATAAAGATAAAACTTTGCTTTTCAAACTAATACCCAGCCTATCGTATGGTCTAGAATGGGGAAGGGGAGAGCGGCTCATGCAGTGAAAGTGTCTCGCATATCCTTCCTTCCCTTTTTCAGTCCCAACGACTTTCACTCCCATCACTTTATGCTCTCTTCGTAATCAGGATGAGCTTCATAAAAATTTCCTCAGTTTGTTTATGCTCTGAACGGACATGGTTTCAAATGTAATTTTGCTAACAATAAGTAGTCCCGAGAAGTGGAAGGGTTTCTTCTGTCGCCAGCTTTCCCAGACCAGGGCCCTGCACGTATACATACAGACACTGATAATTTGACATTAATCTGCATATGCTCCGTCATTTAATTCTGCCACTTAAGCTGAACTTGAGGATATAAACAGTACTGAGCTGACTGGATGCTAAATAAAGGGACCGCTTGAGAGGGAGTAAGTGGTAAGTACATGACTGATTTTTATCAGGGGGAGCCGGCACGCACTCTGGTCCACGTCAAAGTCAAAGTCGAAGTCGAGATCCATACAACAACATACTACATAGGTAGCGCGGGGAGATACAGATCTGTGTAGCTTGAACATGGAGTATGTGAGCCAGGATGGATGCGGATGCCGATAGGACACGTATACACTTGACTCCAGATTCCAGAAAGCCAGAAACAACCAATAAACTAACGAACCTAGAAATAAGTGTGAAATAGGCATTTATTACTTCCTCTACTTAAGATTTAGTCAAACAAATATCCTTCACCGTTTATTTCACTCCGCTAAACTTAAATTCCCCCACCTTTCCACAACTATGTGCGTGTAGGGAATGTAGAGAAAATGATGCACATGTATCCATTGGGGTCCTTATACTGAACACAAGTGGCAAGTGGTAACAGCAACGGCAACCGCTGTGTTGGAGTCGGAGTTACGGAATTGAAATTCCTACGAAATCCGATGAACGTACACCTACCGGTACCTACTGCGACATACTACATACTAACATATACATATATGTATGTAACTCAGGAGCGTATTTTCTCCGTCTCGCTCCGCGGCATAAAGGTGTGTCTATACTCGACTCTGAGGCTCTGCGGGCTCTGCCCAAGAAGCCTGAGCCAAATCCGAAAATGCACCCACCTTTCCTTGAGCATAATTGCTTTTTCCACCTCATTCACAGCCAATTCTGGTGCTGACATTATCAACATGACGTTTCCTTTTTATGTAACTTTCTTCGTCGTCCTGGAAAGACAGAGTACTTTTGAGTCCCCTACCTATGCAACCATAAATCTCACCCATATTATCAGGTCACGCACCAACCACACTACCCAAAAACCATATATATACTTGTACTTTCAATTTGATTAAGTTCATTGCCAACGCCAACACCAAGCCAACATTTATACTCCTTATATACACATATACATACACCTGATATTTCCTGCTACCCGTTTCTCTTTCCTTCCTTGGAGACTTATGTACAGTCTTGTGTGTATTATAATTATGTTTTTGATTTAAATTGCTCCTGGCATTTTATGCTCCGTAAACATGGATCCATTTGTACACCCACACACACACAGGGCATATCTCTAACTCTGACTGTTCTCCATTCCCCATCTCCCATTCACAATCATAATTGAACCCTAATCTTAACTCTTTTGTTCTCATAATAATGTTTCATTCCCTCTTCAAGCTTTAATTAGGTTAAAATCAGATTATGTTGATTTTATGCTTGTATATGCAATTTAATGACCTACACTAATTTTATTTCGTAAATGTGAGGAAAACATCAGTCAGGATTTATTTCCAAAGATAAGCGAATATATTTCTTGTTCTTCTTGGGACTTGAGATTGAATAAATGAAAATTATTTCAAGCTCAACTTGAGTCCGCGGCTCTCATTGTTTTATTAATCGTAAGAGGAGAAGGAGGAGGACAAAGAGGTCTCTTCTATCCAGCGGGGTCAGACCATACAGAAAATAGAACCAGTACCAGATTTCCTTTATCGATTTCCCGAAATACAGACGACTTGTTAGTTGTTGTAAGGAATAGCACAATAGTAATACTGATAGGAGGAGAGGAGAACTTTATGAATTCAGAGGCCGTTTTCATAATAATAGTAGCAGCAGCAGCAGAAGTAGAAGCAGGAGTAACTAAATACTGGACTAGATACTCGAGCTGACTGAGCTAGAAGAAAAACAAGGGTGCAGTATGGCCGCTAGCTGGAGGAAATTTAATTAATAGAACCCTTCTTTAGATCTTCCCCATCTTTCCTACTTTCTCTCTCTCTCTCGCTTTCCTTTCTATGCAATATTTTGCGACTGTAATATATATATATATAACAATGACATAACTTGAGGGATGGAGGGGATCCCTGTATGTAGTATGTAAATATAGAAGAACAACTTATCCCAGAGTTTCTGAGCCAGTCCGAGAAGAAGACGCCGTATGTCATTCTCTACAATTTTCAAAGTCTTTAATGAGAGCGAGAGAGAGAGAGAGCGAGAGAGAGAGAGCATTCCATCTAATTTTCAATTTTCTCTTTCCAAATCCCTTATTGCATATCATTGACTGTAAAATGTGAGGGAGTGTCGATCCTCAACTTTCACCAGATTTCCCTTGTTATCTCTCAGTCTCAATCTCTCAGCCCTCAATACTCCTCTTCAGGAATCAAACAATTATCCAAGAGAATCCAATCAACAAACTTGTAAAATATGTAATACATATAAGTACTTTCACTTTACGTTCAAATATTTCCCTACACCATAATTCACTACGTACACTTCTGCTCTTCTGTCTCTGTCTGTGAGACTCGTCTTCTCCACGTCTCTCAAATAGGTCAGTCACTTGTACTCAACCTTCACGTCCTGCAGCAAGATGGCAATGGGGAGATGGACAAACAAATTAATTTCTCAATTAGTATTCTATACGCTGCGGAATGAATGGTAAACAAATATTGACTACACTTAACTCAAGTGGAAAATAATTACTCTGTCAATCCACGTCTCAAAGCTTTTTGCCTTCTAAGTAAATGCCTCAGTCACCTTGTCTGATACCTATAGGCAATGTATTATTATTCCAATACCAATAATACGAATATACTGAGTCCAAGAAAGTCAATTGATTCGTTCAAAATTGGATCAAATTGGATCAAATTGGAAAGTTATTGCTCAAAAAAAAGTTTTTAAACGCACACGCCGACGAGGTGCTATATGATAATAAAGTTTGAAAGAATCCAAATTTAGAGTTACAAATTGTCTGTGCATTCTCAATCCCAATCCCAACTATAATTCAAGAAGATTGTTCCAATTGTAGGTAGTCGCAGAGCGGAAACATGTGTAGATGTATATAGCTGGTGAAAGTGGACTACTAATAGAGATGACTCAACATGAAATATTAATGAAGGGACTACTGAATTGTATCGATGGGAGATTTCAAGAAACATGAGGGAGGATCAAACAATTGTGAGCTTTCCCTAGCAGCCTTATCCTATTAGTATTGATGCTTCAAAAATGATTCTTCTTTAGAGAGAGAGAGAGAGAGAGAGAGAAGAATAACAAAAGAGTTCAAAAGAGAAAAGAAGGGTAAATGGAGAGAAAACTATGTGGGAGCTGCAGGAGGAGAGAAAATAGTAAAAGTTTTTCTTCAATCCTCGTATCCATTAGTCAAGCCGGGCTCGTGCAGTGTGCATTGCTGAATTATTTCATGGGGTCTAGAGAGCTAGGGAGAAAAACAGAGAGAGAGAGAGAGAGAAAGTCTAGTGATGGACAAGTTTTTCTTTACGTATTCATTGCAATTGAAATAGAATCAGTGGGTGTGTGTATGTACGTACGTACCCTCTCCCTCTACCTACCCACCCAAATTGGCATTGGCCCTTGGAAAAATACATATTTTGTTGAACCCAACGGATAACAGTATCGGATGTTCTCAAAACAGTGTACAATGTAGTGTAGTGTAGTGTAGTGGTGGTAGTAGTTGAGTAATCTGAGTACGGATACGGAAAAGATAAGAATAAGAATCTAATGGAATACTGTAGGTATCTTCTCCCGTCGTTCTCTCTTTCCTTCAGTATGGTATGGTATAGTTTGGTATGGAATGGTACATGTATATCGCATCTGTACTCTTGTACTACCAGTTTTTGTTCCAAGAGTTTCTCTGATGGCCTCAAATGGCATCGCATGACTCAAACGCAGCCAACAAATAGACGGAGTTTCCAGAGTATTAGACGGCTAAGCCCTTTCCTAGCTCTCGTTTTTTTTTCAATGTTCGAGACTTTGGGAGAGAGCGAGAAAGAAGAAGGACTGAGGAAGCGAAGGACAAATACAGAGAAAGTAAGAGAGAGTTGTGGAGTTGGTGGAGGGCAAGAAGGAGGAAGAGAGAAGAGACATTTTCCAAGAGTGTGCAATCCATGGAGGTTTCTAGACATCCTGAGTCCTGGGGAGACCTGATGGCCAAGTTAATGTTTATTTGCGTACATGGCACTCGCCGAGAGGAAGCAAGGAAACGGAGAACTCGAGCCAGAGAGAGAGAGAGTGAGAGTGAGTTCCAACAATTCGACCCGACTTCTTTCACTTTGCTCTTACTCAATGAGAAAGCTTGGGCTTGGTCGAGAGATAAAGTACCGAAACAAGCACTACCACCTTCCCCAACTACTCAACCATCCTATAGTACATTGAGAGGAAACCAAGCTGGAGTTTCATAGCTACATCCTTTACGAAAGTATATATACACAAACTGCCATAGTTTGGTCTGTCTCCTTCCCATTGGACTCCTCGTCCTGGAGAAAGCAACTCGCCTTTCTCCACATTGTGATTTCAACTCCATTGAAAGCAATGGAAAGGGCGAGATCGAGTACGAGAACGGCGGCGGCGGCGACGACGACGACGACGACGATGAGGATGACGACGACGAGAAGGAGAAAACGAAAATGAGAAGAGAAGGAGAGCGACGACAGTGCTCCCCCACTCCTTTTTCTCCTTTCCACTTTTATCCCGAGGAATACATTTCTCTCGGTCGGAGCTCAAATACTTTGCATGTGAAAGCTTCTTTGTCCATTATTTTTCATTCCAATGTTTGCATATCTACTCTAACGCCTTCTCTATGGTCCCTTCTTTAAACATACCCTCATCATAACTTTCATCATAAGAAACCAGTCAAGAGTCATCTCTTCTTCAAACCTCGTTACCATTCACAACTACTACTACTACGACGAGACGACGACGACTACGACGACGACTACGACGACGACGACGACTACACTACTTCTGCCTACTTTCACTTTTTTTTATATTTCATACAGTATATGAAGAGCTAAAGCATCCACCTCTCTCCACCCCGTCCAGTCCACACAACTATACACTCTGTCATATACACTTACCCATGTACATTATTTTTATGAGTTATACAGTTGTTATGTACTCTCCTCTCTTAGATATAAGTATGAATACTTGTTTCCGCCTCCTATTCCTACTCCTATTTCTTTGAATCACCCCAACCATTCTGTACGCAATAATTATTATTATATACTTTATACACTCTGCTTTACTCACTCAGCCTCGCCTCGTACTTTCTCCGTCTACTCCTCCTGGGCCCATGTTGTCAATCCATAAAAGAAATACATGGTGAAGAGAGAAAGCATGGAAGAAAGGAGTGCAGTTCTTTTGTAGTAGTAGTAGTTAGGATTTACTAATATTGCTTATGCTTCTTTTTATTCCCATAATGTAAGCAGTATGTTAGTGAAAGGAATAACGAATTCTCTCTTTGTCTCTCCCACTCTCTCCCTCCCCTCCCCTCCCCAGTCTCCGAGTGTGATGTACGCCCTGTACAGGGGAAGGTATGTATGTGTATGCATAAGCTGGATAAATCGGTGTAATTCAACTAAATTAGTTCAATACCAATATTTACCCATCGTTTACAAATTAACAGGACTATGATAGAGATCGATGGAGGGAAATTAAAGAGAGCTATATAGTGAGTAGGATGGGTACAGCTATACTCACAGACAGAGCTGAAATTAATCAAGAGGTTGAGTCACGTAGAAATATTGACTACTCGCTCTTCTACAGCAGACTTTTTCCTTGTATGAGTCGCCCGCCTTCCTCTCTCTCTCTCTCTCTCTCTCTCTCTCATTCTATCGTAATGTAGAAGCTTGAAAGGGTCGGGTTGGGTATAGGAGAGACGACGACGAGAAAATACAGCATAAAATCAATGTTACGGACGTGGATGATGAAAGTAAGTCAATAGAACGCAACTGCGATACAATGCTTGTGTGTAGAGAGATGAGAGAGAAAAGTAAACTAAAAAACCCTCCACAACTTTTTTCTCCATTTCTCTCAAAAGCCTTTCCTCCTTTTTAGCTTCCCATTCAGACCCCGACTTTATTGGACAACTTTCTTTTTTCAAGTTTAAATTTTGATAGGTCCCTCCAGTGTTCAAATTCAATAGGGGTGGGGGGAGGGGGTTTAAATAATTATTATATTTATACTAAATTCATTTTTCAAATAGAATGACACACTGATTTTCATTTGAATTTAAAAAAGTAAAATATATTCAAAGAATACTGTCTGTCTGTGCAATAAGCCTAACTAAGGACTAAGGATGTCTCCTATGATTAACTTTCTCGAGAAATATATAAATGTGAACATAAAAATGGATTTAATGCTAGTAAAATTTAGAGTCGGAATGCTTCATGAAGCCATTAAACGGAAACATGAGATGGTTGTATATATCAGGGACAGGTTCAGTGGTTTGTTTTGCTGCGAATGGATGGGTATGGATATGGTAAAGATGAAGCAATGTACATACGGAAGTAAAAGGCTCAAGTCAAGAGAGACTGTGAGTGAGAGGGAGAGAGAGAGATTGCTACTGAATTTTTGGAATACAGTAAAAGCAGCGCAAGTTGTGTTGAATTACTTTTGGTTCGTTTCCACTCAGCCAGACTAACGAAGGTGCAAGATGGATGCTCTTCCCTATCCTACACTTGTAAAATCATTCAGCTCATCTTCTACTATTCACTTCTACCCATCCAATGATATCTTATCTAGCCATTTTAACGATTTTCCTCTCCTATGTATGCCCCTCCATTTTTGTCTCCACTCCTCTGTATTCTGTATATCTCTCTCTATATATATATATATATCTCTGTATAGTTTGTATTGTCTATATATATTTTATACAGACTTTAGCTTTCAATAACATCAAAAAACATATACACAGTCAAATAAAATAAAAGATAGAAATGGGATAAGCTTGGTTAAAAGAAGGGCTTACTAGCTTGAAAATACGTTTTTTTCTTCTTTTTCTTTAATTGGCAAATTACCTTTTTCTAATGCGTTATTTAACAGTATCAAGTTAAGGGAAAGCCAATTCTATTGTGCATATAGTTGAACAGTTTTGAGATTACTTTTTGTTTCATAAGTTTTACAACTATTAGCATAATACTTTTGCATTATTTTATTTTTATTAGTAAAAAAAATTAATAACGTTAATAATATTTATTTCTACATATCAATATTTTAGAATGCGGAAGAACGTATAACGGAAATCTGATTTAATGTTTTCCATCAGATAACGTAATTTTCTCACTTTCTCCTCCCTTGTAATAGGTCTGCTTGGGGAAGTAGGTACGTACATCTCTATACCTCAGAGGACCCATCTGAGCACCCACAAGATGTTGTTATAAAGATAATAAAATACCCATACTTGCGCCCTGCAGTCTTCGTCTCGTCTTTCGAATTTCCCTGCAAAGACCTCATTGAGTGCATGGAAACTTGAAGATTAAAGAGTGTAAGTCTACCTAAAAAGGAGACAGGGAGAGAAATTGTGAGCATAAGGGTTGATTGCGTGCGTATAACTGAAGCCTTGAGATCCACTTACTTCCCACTTAAATTTCCATTTCAGTTGATGCATACGCTTGATCATACATAGTTTATGTGGGTGGGGGACAAAGGGTGTTATAGCACATAGTAGTCTTTATTATATCGTCTATAAGATTCTGTGGAAGGGTTAAGGGATCAAATCCATGTAGACGTTTTCTTCGTGGTGCTCACCACGATCAGTCAGATCAGTTGGTTTTGGTTTTGGTGTTGACGCGTGTATATATTTGAGACCCTGTAATGAATCCACCCGGTTTTTAGTTAGATGCTCTTGCTGTTGCGTGGATTTGGATTTGTGTAGTCTAAGATTGTTTTTTTTAGTGTATTTTTCTGGATCTGGATAAAGTTTGACCCGGCACTGGCACTAGCACTGGCGAGTGTAAGTACATGTTCGGATGTGTAGAGTTGCACATGAAAAGTTTGAGGGGTATGTTAACTAATGGAATGCAAATACGGGCTTGAAGAAAGTCCCTACGCTTACTCTCTTTCATTCCTACACATGTACACATTTTCACGAGAAACACTGACTCGCACACCTTACACAACTACCAAACCAAGTTACCTAGGATGAAACATCTTATTTCCTTCTTCATTTTACTCTCTCTTTCTGCTCCAGACATAGAGTCTCTCACTCGGACGAAGGGACGAGAGAGAGAGAGAGAGAAGGGGAAAAGGGAAACGTTGTGAGAAGGAAAAAAAATAAAAAGCTTTCTTTCTTTCTTTGATTCAAAAAGATCTGCATATAGGTTCATATTTTATGCATGTACACCTATCTCAGCCATCTCATCATGTGAAATATGAATCAACTTGTGTCGGCCAACTCTAAAAATTATTCATGTGTGCCAAAATTTCTTTCTACATTATAAGATACTGAGGATGACGTCAAGTCCCATAAGTCGCCTTCCTCACTCTGTTCAGGAGTAGATCGCTAACGTGGAGCGGGTGCCGGAGCCAGAGCCGGGTAGAACCCAGACCCAGACTATTTCTGCAAGTTGAACAAACAAAGAGACGGGGAAAAGAAAAACCCACTCGTGTCACACAACTTAAAACACTAAAGAATACATCTTCCTCCCAGTCCAACAACGTAAAAAATATATTTAAAAAGTTCTTCCTCTTCCCTGCTCTGAACCTTCAACTTCAACTACAGATTAATGCAATCCACGTATCAACATTTTTTTTTACCTTTCCTTCTTTTCAGAGTCAAAAAACCTGTATGTATATTCTACGTATATTTCCACTGAGTCGTCTCTCCTTTCATTCCTTTCGCTCCTTTCACTGCTCATGTCAATGGAGAAAGTAGAAACTTTGGGGGATGTGTTAGTTATTGCATTATACTGTACAATGCTGCCTGCTCAAAGTTCTTCTCCTCTCCTGCTTATCCGCTGCCCGTAGATAGGATCCTCAAACCCACAAAATAAGTATGAGCCATATACAAAGGGTTAAGCTAAATGGGAGGCAAAATACTCACACTTTATATTATTATATTTTTACGCTACGCAATTCTTGCCGGGAAATTTCTTTTTAAATTCATATCAATACGTTATTACTTATTCAAGGTTCATTGGCAGCATGGCGGTTATCACATTTCTATTCGCTTTTCGATTATTTGAGCCTAGATACTTATTTTATTTAGGTAAAAAAAGGTAATTCCTGGGTGCAGACTACTGCAGACCCACTCAGACCCTCCACTGTACAAAGTACAAAGGACAAAGGGCACAAACCAGTGAGCCACATGGGTGAGGTGAACAAGGTGATAACTGTGGGAGAAAACCGACTGTAATTTGTGTGCGGAGTAACATCATTCATGGGTCTGGAGTTCTGGAGAGGAGAGTTTCAGTTTTCAAAGAGTAAGTTTTGAAAATGTGGGAGAGTATAGACTTTCACGTAGACGTTTCCACAATTATCGAGAACAGTTAAACTGTGAAATAGGTGGATAGGGAGACGGAGACGGAGTTGAGGGAAGAATATGAAAGGAAAAGAGGGAGAGAGAGGATTTTCTGTGGTTTGCTCTTGTTTAGTTCAGCTTGGTTTGGTTACGTGTGGTGGATGGGAGAGTATTATATTCAGGTTGTTAGGGAATGGTGAAAGTTACAAGGTGCATTAATTCATAGGATTTTACGAGGGGGCCACTGTGAATTTGCAATGGTGTGAAATAAGTAGAATTTAATACCAAACATAGTTGTTCCCGAGTCGAATTAAATGTCATCACAACGGGGGAGCTTGAGCATTCGTCAGCATTTTATTAGCTCTGCTTAAAGGATAATCCCTTTGAATGTGCACACAATGTCAGCCCGGGCTCGGTCCTGGTCCTAGTAGTCCCGGTCCCGGTGAAAATGATGAAACTCGTCTCTCCGTAAAATTAAACTGAACAACACACACACACACACACACACACACAGTGAGAGAAAGGGAGAGAAAGCTCAGCCCTTTCCTATTCTATGAAAGAAGCAGACTAGACAGAACTACAGAACTACAGACTAGACATACAGACACAAGTGGACGTGGATGGTGGATATGGATGAAGTGCGAGAGGAAGGCAATTCAAACTTTTTAAAAGCCCAAACACATTTCTCTCTAAACTAATAAGCATCCAGCTCCAGTAAAATATTTTACACTCGTTCAAATACACAAGAATAAATAAACTTCAACTTTATACCTAGTACTCCATCTCTCTGTCTGTCTATCGGTAGTTATTTATCAGATAATAACAAGTTTGAAATTTTCAAAATTTTACTGAATTAACGTTGTCGTTTTTGTTTCATATATACTGCGCCTCAGACTAAAGGATGATATTGAGAGGCTCCTCCTATATACACTTTTCTGAATAATTATTTCCTATTTCCAATAAGTTGTTCACTTTAATCGTATTAAACCATATACGAACTTGGGATGACGCTCTTGAGAGTTTGATTAATTTACAAGCTGAAAGTTTGTTAGAGTGTACAGTACACATTCACATATAGAGATGTATATAGTTCACTTTAAAAAACATGTATCGGAGTTGAAAAAGTTTTGTTATAGGGAGCTAGTTTACATTTTTAGGCTGAATGGCTTTATTCGTCCCTGCTCCGACTCCGACAAAAATTGATTGTAAAAATAATGAACTTAAATTTGAGATAAAATAAAAAAGACAGAACACAACACACAGAAGATGACGCCTTGTTTTACAAAGTAGAAATATTTTCAGCTAAATCCTACTGACAATTATTTTCAATAGCGTAGAGATAGGCACTTAAATAAAATTCTTAAATAATAAATATATTAGTTATATACAGCAGTAGAGCCACTGTGAGTCATACGATAAAAAGAATTATTATCTACTAAGGATTTATGAGTGAAAGGATTAAAAGTATTGGAATGAGAAGAGCTATATGAAATAAAAGAAAGTCAAAGAATGACTTGGTTGACAGCTTTTCTCTTTTCATTTTATTAGCAGACTCCTTTCTCCTTCGCCAAAAGATGCGTCCACACAAACTATGTTATTTATTGAATGCTTATGGTCGGCGTTCGGTCTATTGGTAGATCATGAATGGGTCGTTGATTGGTTGGTTGGTTTTGGCTGTTAGGTATGGGCAAGTTTGGTTTAGTATATTTTCAATGGGTCCCTAAGTTAACTAGGAGAAAGTTTTGATGATTGCAATGCATAAAAATATATTTGCTTGGCGCAAAAAAAAAGATGGTGGGACTTATTGGCGGCATGAGGCTGGGAGTCTGGAGCTGGATATTATATTTTCTAGAACAAGGCCTATGGGTCTTATACGGCTACGGCAGAAGGATGGGAATAGGAATGCTTTCCCCTTTAAAATCTGAGAGTAATGCGATGAGGGGAAGTAGGAAGATTCCGATTCCGCATATCTTTAACTTCTTGTGGTTTCTGGTTCTGGTTCTGGTTCTGGTCGTGAGATGCATTTCTGATGGGCTCCCTTTTGCTCTCTGCGTATATATCCCACTACCCTTTTTCCCCACCGCCACCCCACTACTTCGTTTCCATATTCGCAATAGTTTCAGCATTTCTGAGCTATCCTCGATCTACAGTCTACAGTCTACAGAACTCACAAAATAACGATCAGGTGCAACGGGTGCGAGTTGGGGCCTACACGTTATATAGAGGATAAAACAACTGGGAAGAAATGGTAACGGAGCAATGTTCATTTTACATTTTTACGGCATCGAGTAAAGTAGGGTTCATTTTTTTTTTGTGTGTGGGAGACCTGGAGGAAGCATCCAGTGAAGTGTTAGAAAAGGAAAAGAATGTATGCTCTAGTTGTGTTGTATTTGTATTTGGACGTAGGTAGATGTGTACCATGTAGAAATGTTGCACATAGAAGTAGATGATATATACATCGTGCTTTGACTGCATTTGTCCCTAGCTCAAGTATCCCGTACGCTTTAGGATATTTATAATATCTATCATTTATCCATGCATGAAATTTTGTTTTTCTTCATTCCCTCTTTCAACTCTGTTAAAGTTGGTAGTAGTAGTAGTAGTAGCAGTTATAATATTCAGCCTCGTGTGGTGTAGTAGCAGAGGCGAGAGCGAGACGGATGAATAAAGCTCCAAGCCAATAATGGAAATATTTTAGCTCACTATATATAGTATTGCCAAATATAAAATTATGTGTAGAATGGAGAGGAAGGGAACCACGTCTTCCCATTTCTTCTCCGCTCTCTATAGCATCCACTCCACGTCACGTCCTTCCCTTATCTTTTACGTTACGCCGGGGCCGGGCCACCCAATGACATCCTACGCGAATATTTATTTTTTTTCCCTCCCATATAATAATATAAACATTCATGGAAAAGTTGTGGGATCTCCTACAGCAACAGGGCCGGACGAAGGAATTACTTTTAGGCAGCAATTTGTTTTCATACAAACACCATCATTTTGAATTTATTCATGGTTGTCTTTGGTAAAGCAAAATTCTGTATTTACATGTTTTAGAAAAGTGCAAAATGTTCGTTTTACTTGATTCAGAAAAGTGCAAAATGATCTATTTACATGTTTTGAGAAAAGTGTTAAATATTTTATTTTCATGTTTTTAAAATGTGCAAAATGATCAATTTACATGGTTTTTAAAAAGTGTTAAATATTTTATTTGCATGTTTTTGAAAAGTCTCAATATTCTTTTTACATCTTTTTGAGAACTCCAAAATGTTCCATTTAAATTTTTTGAAAATTGAAGCAGCGGGGGCTGCCTGCGCTGGCCGCATTATCCGGCCCTGTACAGGAAAGACTGAAAAATCTATTCCTTAATAATCAAAAATCATGACATCCAGTTTCAGTTTGAACCAACGGACATATACATACCCTCCTACCTACTTACCTAAGAGCCATGACCAGACCATATGTCCATGTACATTGGTTTGCTATATGCGAGGCGAGGGAGGGCATAATCATGGACAAATAAATAGTGATGCTCGTGGAAACTCTTGCCGATGCCAATAAGGATTTAGTATGTAATTAGATACTATGCTTTTACACGGAAGTTGATTTTGATTTTGGTTTTCAAAGTGTTCCTCGTCAATGTAAAGTCACGTTCAATGTTAAATACAATATACAAAATCCCTCATCTCCTGGTCCTGATTCTGTGCTTGTAGCATACAGACCTATACTTATGATTATGTATAGGCTATAGGGAACACTGTATATAAAATGAAATTTTGTGTAATCGCGTACTACTTTCAAGTTTGTGGTTCTCATCTGATCTGATCGTGAGTTAAGTAAAACCAAAAGGCTAACCCACTTTAGGCTCCTGGAGATGATTTTGTAAGTTGAGATTGAGAAAAGATTTCGGGTGTATAATATGTATGGTGGAGAGGGCGGTCTGTATCCAGTTACGTCCGATCAATTAAGTCCAGCTCACTTGATTTCTCCCATTTTCTCCATTCAACTATTTCAATCCTTCGTCTCACGCCTATCCTATAACCTTGATAGCCACATAGCACATTCATTGAAGTTATAGCAGTTTGGGTTTTAGACTATAGAAACTTAGAGAGCATTAGCATTAGTTGCACCATGAGTCGCAAGATGCAAAAATACATTTCTCCATTACCATTATTATGGTTTTATGGTATGTTGTGCATTGGTAGTTCAGTGTATGTGTGTGTCTGTGTGTGCATGCATTAATACTGAATGCAGTGATGAAGAATGTAGAAAGAAATTAAAACAAGGACGAATCTTTTATCATCTTGATTGGGCTGAACTCTCATTATTTCGGCTTGGGCCAATTTCATTTCCCTGACTCACACAACTCGTCGTACCTAAACCTAACCTTGTATGTAGCATAGCTGGAATTTGGAATTGGAAGTTGTGTGTATTTAAAAAGTATGAATACACATAACTATACTGTACCTATACATACATACATTCATATCGTCTGTGAAGAACCAAATTGACCCATATCCAATTTATGCTAGAATCAAAATGAGCTATATGTCATAACAACAAAATGAGAAACATGCGTTAAATGTTAATTAGGAGTTTTTGAAAAGGTGAAAAATGGGCTGATTCCATGTTTTTGAAAAGGTGCAAAATGTTCTAATTCCATGTTTTTGAAAAGGTGCAAAATGTTCTAATTCCATGTTTTTTAAAAGGTGCAAACATTTCTAATTCGATGTTTTTGAAAAGGTGCAAAATGGGTTAATTCCATGTTTTTGAAAAGGTGCAAAATGGGTTAATTACATGTTTTTGAAAAGGTGCAAAATGTTTTAATTCCATGTTTTTAAAAAGGTGCAAAATGTTTTAATTTTATGTTTTTGAAAAGGTGCAAACTGTTCAAATTCCATGTGTTTGAAAAGTTTAAAATGTTGTATTTACATATTTTTGTAAAGTGCTCAATGTTGTATTTAAATGCTGTGAAGACATATTAGAATATTTTTGTAGATAGTGGATATTGTTTTTAGCTTAAAATGGATATGGGTCATTTTGGTTCTTCACCGACGATATCACCAATCCACCTATGTGATTTTACCTTTTTGAGCCAGATATTTTATATAAGAATAAGAACTGCCTCTGCACCACCTGGCTCATTTCCCTCATGTCAGTTTACACATAGTTTCTAATTCAAAATTTCCGTCTTAGCGTTACCACCATGTGAAATCTAAAGTTGGACAGCAGACGCTGCCGGAGTGGAAGTTGGAGTCGGAGTCGGACTGGGAAGAGTCATAGAGTTTTCTCCAAAGTAGAAAAGTATGTAAATGATAACTTTCGGAAGCCTTAAAGGAAAAGAAGTTAATTACTTTTATTTTACAGATATCTGCATACCTTAAATGCTCTTTTGTGAAGGTGTCTTCTCGCTTTCTCTTTTAAGAAAGTTGGCAAGGTTCGTCTAACCTGAACGAAAGCTGATTTACTCCAAACTCCAAAAGCAGAGTCTAATTTTGTTTGCTGAATTTCTATTATACTCTGTATAATCATAATATTATATAGGTATATATATTCCTCATCCTCTCGTAACGCTGCCTTAATGCATTAGTTTCAGTTGGTGTAACTATCACTAAAGTTCTAATTCAAATTCTAATTCTAGATTCAGAGTTGATTTTGTCTCTCAATTGAGGGATGCTGGTAGAATTCTAAATCTTGGATTTAAATATATAACATCAATAATGTTCCTGAAGAGGAACTAATGCATTCAGTTTAATCTTTGTCCTGTATATTGTGGGATGAATTATATTAAATTTTGACAATTTAATGAATTAATTCCAGGCTGAATTATTTATAAAATTTAAATTACAGGAATTCATTATTCAAATATGTTTTTTTTCGTTTGTATATTTTTATACATTTCTTGTTATTACTGACGCAGCAGTACTGCTATATGACTCATCGTACTTTCTCCTAATGGGTTTTTGTGTTAATAAGGTTAGTGAATATGTTGGTATGTCCTTGGGGACTCCTAGTTAGTATATGTAGAACAAAATCAAACATTGTTCACTAAATGGAAATGATATTATTTTTACAATACGTCATGTTCATTTTTCTTGGGTGTACGCGCGGTGTGTGGTAGTGATAATAATAATAACTGTAGGATTTCGTTAATTGAGTGGATATTAAACCAAAGGGTGGTCTATTACTTATTATTACACATGGCAAGTTGTGTCGAGTCATTGAGTTGTGATTGAAAAACTTTGCTTATTGCTATTGTTCTCGCGTGTGCTGTTCAGCCTCACTGTGCAGACTACATATATATATTACCTATATCTACCCTGTATTATATAGTCTATGTCTATATGCTCTCCTATGTTTCTATATGGTGTCTATATAAACAGTCTACAGCCTACATTACCAAACCACCATGCTTCCCATGTGCATTGCGGGAGCAATGGATATTTTGGTATGTTATAGTGTTCATGAGCCCAATTTATCATTTTTTTTTGTCTTGCTCTCTCAAGTTTGGAGTGCAACGCATTTCGCTTTATGATTAGTAGCAGATTGTTAGGTGGGTTGAAGTTGTCCCATGTTAGGTTGTCCGCCTGTCTGCCGGTAGTTTCAAACTTTGGCTGTATGAATGAAATATGATTGGATATGACAGGAAATCTATATGTCCAACACATGGAGTCTTTAAACTGTATATAGTATATATAGGGTATTTCTTGTACTGTATATTTGACTTTATATTTTCACTTCCCTTATATATCTCGAAATACATATCATCGTCGGTGAAGAACCAAAATGACCCATATCCATTTTTGTAGCTAAACACAATATTAACTATCTACAAAATTATTGAAACATGTCTTGAAACCATTTAAATAGAATACTATGCACCTTTTCAAAAACATGGAATTAGAACATTTTGCACCTTTTCAAAAACATGGAATAAGACAATAAGAACATTTTACACTTTTCAAAAACATGTAAATAGAACATTTTACGCTTTACAAAAACTCTCAATTAACATTTTACGCATGTTTCTCATTTTGTTTTTATGATATAACTCATTTTAATTCTAGAATAAATTGGATATGGGTCATTTTGGTTCTTCACAGACGATATAAGGAAAACAGTGCAGAATTTAGTTGGATTGGATTGAAAACGTGAAAGCTATATACGTATTTCCTTTCAAAAATATTATTCTGTAATTTTGGTTTTCTAAAATGCTCACTGGCCTGTATCGAGTATCCAGTTGAATTCAGGAAAATATTAAATAGGGAATATCTCTCTTGTAAAATATAGATAAGGATAGGTCTATTTAAAATCTAAAATAAATGATGAATTGATCATTTTAGTTATTTAATAAAATCTATATGTAGTTGGTACTCATATAGTTGTCCGCTACACCATATTCAAAATTAGGTCCGCATATAAAAATTATCATGGGAATGAAAGGATGCTCAAGTAAAAACTTACAATGTGTTCAGTGAAGATTAGACTAGCGATAATAATATATAAAAGGACCAAAAACACACTAATATATCCTGCATTATTGATGTGAATTTCCTCGTGTAATAATTTGAGAGGAAATCAGTACAAGAGTTGACACAGTTTGTAGGTTGTTGGGAAGGGGATGAGTTCTTCCAAGTTTGACTTGTCCGTAGAGAAAGTACAAAGTATGAGTAAGGTCGAAGCGTAAGTGAATTAATGTTCATATTTATGAAAGTATTTTGAAGTTTTTGAGCTCCCAAGTTTGGGACTATGTATGTATGAGGTGTATTAATAAAATAGTTAATGAGGAAAGGGATAATATTATAGCTCATGGGGAAACATGGGCGCTGAGCTATAGCTGGGCTGCTGTGTGTACAGCCTTTCTCTCAGAGAGAAAGACAACAACAACAAGAACAGACAATGAAAAGGGATCCGTAGAATTTCTGAAGGACAGAGCTACATAGTGCGATACACGATGCTCAGTCTTGATTACTCGAAAGAAAGTTCCGGTTCTCATAATTTCCACTTAAAAGTTTCCTGCTCATCTGTACATCATATCACATCCTCTGGGATATCATCTCCATGTATAATAATGTGGGAGGGCGTGAGATATATGAACAGTTTAATATGATGGGTTACTCTTTGAAGAAAAGGCAGAAGACGAAGAAGAAGAGGACCTTGTTGTTGTTCGAGTTGAGAGTGAAAGGAGGGAATATTATGATATATAATATATATTTCATGCTTGCGCATGTATCTCTCCCCCCCCCCCCGTATGCATCTTCTCCAAGCTCATCCTATAGGTAATATTATGAAAAGTTTTGTTTCCCAGTCCCAGCCAATTTGAACGTTGAACGTGTAGCGTCTCGTCTCAAAGTCTTTAGTTTAGAATGTTCTTCTATGCCTTGTCTTCCATTGAGCGAGTGTGCGAGGGGTAGGAGCGCTTCGTTGTACATATAGATAGTTGTTTGATCCATCTGGTTCATGTCTTGTCTTCCTTCATTATTTTATGGATTACCCACATTCTGCCTAGTCATCCATCTAATTTGTTCCCTTTCTCTGAGCGAGAAGACCTTTTGGTGAACATGCGCTCTTGGGTGAAAACTTTCTTTTCAATTCAATATCATAATTGGTCTCAAAACCATGTCATGTCAAACACCCCACATTCTTCCCTTTCACCTTGTATCATTATTTACAAACATACCACATTTGCAATGCCATAGGTGCAGCCATCCCACCCACACAACAGACGCTCCAACCTTTCCCGTTCCGAAAGGCCGCGGCTACTTAATCCTGAGTACTGTAGACTGTAGACACACACACACACACACACAGACATGCGGTATATTCATACTCACAAAGAAATTCACACTTTCACCCCATGCTTTCTCCGCTCACTGTGTATTGGCATCTGTACTGTAGCTCAATTTCATTTGTAATTTTGTGTTTTCCTGGCCAACTACTATGTGACTCGGGATGAGTCGATAAGGATTTCGAGGAGGAAAATGGGTTTTCTCTAAACTGCTCCCGACATCGATGAGTTATTATGCTAATAAACTATGAGAGTTGACGTTTTCTGAGCAGTCAAAAGAATCACAAGAGACTTTCTTCCCCGTATTATTTCATTCAAAATTTGAAATATGAACGAGAGCACGTTCACACCAGCTGACACTCTAATTTGCGCCAAATCAATCCTTCATTTCTTCCCCGTCTTCCTCATGCATACCAAGTAGGGAGGAGGAGAGTAGACGAGTTTCCCTGGAACCTGGAACCTAGAAAGATCGAGGCTCCGAGGCCCAGCTTTCACTCCCTTCTCCCTACGTGGTCAGTTCGTGATGATTTATATTACTGTCCACTCCAATTATTTTATGGAGCTGGACAAAAGTGAACCAGGTTGTGGAAGTGGTTTTTTTGTAATATTCATATTAGCAGACACTGCCTGTAATTTTAGAAACTTTTCTGTTCATTTTATAATTATTATTACAAAAAACAAAACTGCTAAGTACTTGGGCAGAGCCGAGTAATTATTATACTTGAATTAGCTTTAGCCAACTTTCACCAAGTATCTATTTAGGAATGTATTAACCTCCTTGCTAAATACTCACACTTGATATGAACTTATGCATAAATGAAGGCAATAGTAGGAACAGGGCCGGACGAAGGAATTGTTTTTAGGCAGCAATTGTTTTTAATACAAAACCCTTGTATTTTGATTTTATTAATGGTTTTCATTAGTAAAGCAAAATGTTGTATTTACATGTTTTAGAAAAGTGAAAAATGTTCTTTTTACTTGATTCAGAAGTGTAAAATGTTCAATTTACATGTTTTTCAAAAGTTCAAAATGTTCTATTAACATGTTTTGAGAAAATTGGAAAATGTTTCATTTCCATGTTTTTGAAATGTACAAAAATTTTTATTTTCATGTTTTTGAAAAGTCTCAATATTCTTTTTACATATTTTTGAAAATTACAAAATGTTCCATTTACATGTTCTTTGAAAATTCAGGCAGCGGGGGCTGCCTGCGCTGGCCGCATCATCCGGCCCTGAGTAGGGAGTGGATTCTTCTTTCAAAAATTCTTATTTTATAGGTGTATAGGTGTGTGTAGTATCTGAATAGCTGTTAAGAAAAGTGGGCTGGAAAATAGGGAGTTAAAACCACTTGTGAGCCATCCATCGGTTTAAGAAATACTTAAGTGTGAGGGAGAACGTCAGACAAGGGAAATACTCAATCCATCATAACATCACTTGATCATACATAACAGTCATGAAATATATTTGGGAATTGGATCGATAGCAAAGAGTTATCTACACGTCCACCATTCATACTGTATTCTTTATAGAGGCATCCCAAGCGGAAAGAATGTATTCTCTGCTCCCTCTCTCCTATTACTTAAGTTTACTTTAAACACACTCATCCAAAGCATATGGGTTTCTCCTATAGCTTCTTTGTCCTTTGGCTACACAACTTTCTTTCATTTCGATGACCCTTGAGCATTATTTACAATTCATTTCGTTAGTCAGTCACATTCAAAGGTCTAAGCTATTTGGACAAAATATTGGTAAAAATTTACACTTTTCACTACGTTTGCATTACGTGTTCCTAATTTCCCACTTATGACCAAACAAAAGCTTGTTACTAAACAGAAAAACTTCTCAAGTTCCTATTATGTAGGTAACAAACATAGGAATTGTCTGGCATAAGATTTTTTCAGCCAGAGTTGAAGTTGATTTAGTCAAAACGTGAAGCCAAAAGTAATAACGTGTAATTAAGAAATTTGATATCTGATTGTTTCTTAAAATAATTTATAGGATATAATCAGTGTGTACATAGTAAGAAATAATTATACGTATTTCCCAAGGTGAAATTTGAATTTTAAACATTCAAACCTGACAGCTTGCGCTTATAGAATTTGTCACAGGTAATGTCCGACGATTAAATTGAATGGGCTCTGTGTAAAAGGTTTCTTTGAAAGGAAAATTATTTACATTTGCTTGACATTGCATGTTTAGTTGAGATTAGTCTCTCATACCATTAACTGTTCCTTGACCTACAGTTCGATCCAGTTTTGGTGGGCGGTGAACTGACCGAGTACAATAGTTTTAATAGTTTTTGTTTTATATTAAGTACATACAACCTTCATCTTGAGACGTCGTTTTTTGCACTGCAGCCAATGCATTTCTTGTGTCACGATTTTTGTATTTTGTTTAATATTTTCAATTGGAAGAAAGTTCATTGTGCCTATTGGTAGTGAATTATTTAAACTGGTGTTTCTAGTATTAAAAGAATTTTTCCACCAGCATATGATAAAAAATAAGACGGTATGACGGAGAGGAGTAGCAAAAGATTCTCCAATTTCCAATTACACTAAAGAAATTAAAGTCGTATCCATACTATTAGGAGCTCCTATTTGATCTGCTTGGTCCTATGCTATCACATATATTTTTGGTTATTGCGTTTGAAGTTTATGAGAATTCAGAGTGAGCTTGGAGTTCGGGTTCTGGAAAAATAGAAAGGACGGAGAAAGTAAAGGTTTGAATTAGGAAACAGTTTGGTTTCACTACTTGGTCTCCTCATTAATAAAATAAGGGGAGCGATAGAAAGGAAAGAGAGTGTAATACATCTCTTTTGCATCATGAAAAGAACAATGATGTCGAAATATCGATCCGCACATGCTTTACACAACTGCTCTGCATTCCATCCCGCTTGCTTTCTCTCTCTCTCTCTCTCTGCCGCTCTCCTTGTCGTCATGGACCAGTGCTCATTTACCTCTTCCCACATCCGTCTCCCTTCCCATCATACACACACAACATTACATGTTGGACTTTTACGTGCTAAGCTTTCCTCTCCTTCTTTCCTTTCACTCCCTTTCACTCGCACTCTGTCTCTCTCTCTCTTTCTCCCTCCACATCATTTGTTCTGGGGAATAAAGAAACACGGAGACTTTATATCATTTCAATGCGACAGAACAAGACAAAATGAGCCAGGGACGAAGAGGTGAACAAGCACTTATCTTTCAGCTAGTGAGAGCTTCCTATTCCTATGAGCAAGGAACATGATGAGTAGAGCTATTACGGGGTCTTACTTTTATCTCAGTATACAATTTCATCCCATCCTATAGTCCTACTCCGTCATTACACCCGTAAAAAGATTGTTCCGCTGTGCTTTGCATAGTACAAGGTATTCACTTTACTACACAATAAAGATTGAATTAATTTTGTATAAAGGATAACGTAAATAAATTATACACTATAGTTTCTAGTCGTGCTGCTGAAGTAGTATAGAATTATACTCAACAAACTTGGACAATAGTATCATCATGCTGGCTTGATTTTCCATGGATTTCAAATTACAAATTTCAATGGCACTGCCAAAGAGTAGCAGTGAAGCTATTTAGGTCCACAGTGAATGCACTCACTGAATCTACCGCTGATTGAAACAAAAAAAATACCTGCAAGGGAATTGAGAGTAGATTCTGAGCTTTCTCCTTCAGTAAAAGCTCATCTACATTTTGAGCTATGTTTGCTCTAGTCAAATTGTGTCTACGTTCTGGATTGTACAAAGTTGGTTGTAAAAGGTATATATTTGGGTCTGTAGTCTGTAGCAGAAGGGAAAGAAATATTGTAGTCCCGTGCAGGTACCACTACTGTAGGTTAATATAAAGTCATTGTGTGAATTAGGAGAAATATGACTTTGTATTTTATATTCTTTAAAGCCCCGCGAGCACCTCAAGTCTCAGTGGACGTGCAGCTCAACTACAGTTACATTTACAGTACAGATACTTATGGCTTCTCTTGTTGTGCTTTCCCCATACTTTGGCTCTTGTATGCGTACTCAGGAGATGCTGGGTGTTTCCGCCTGTCTTTTGGGTTTTTGTCGCTCTAACTGTTATTGTTTCATTAGTGGTGGTTGGTGGTGGATATAGTCTCGGAATTTAGTTGTGCTTTGCTCTCGTAAACTTTTGAGTATGCTCGGAACAGGACGAGAAACGTACGATGCCATCACCAGAGTCCAGAGAGAAGTTTGTTCTCTATATTTATATACTCTGTCGTATTTCTGAATTTGTCATTGGGTCCGTGTGGAGCGGACGAACCTATAGAACGGAAAACGAAATCATTGGAGTGAGACCGGATTCAACGTCTGCTCTAATGAATTCTTCTCTCTCATAATACTTTTGCGGACACAGACGTAGTACAACATAATCTGTAGACTTAGCATCACAGTAGAAAGTAGAAGGGGATTGAGGAACCAAGACAGAGTCTCAATTTTCTATCTTGTTCTCCACGTTTACTTTCATTTATACTCCAGACCAATAATGCAATAGAGAGGAAATTCATACAGTCGTTTAATTTCTTATTAACAGTAAGTACTTTCATTGTTCAAAGTATTAAAAAAAACCAAAAATCGTTAAAAGTGTTCCTAAGTTTAGCTTAATCCAAATACTATGGACATAAATATGTACAGAATTGAAATGCACTCCTATATGCCTACACATACATGCGTACACTGATATTAGTCAATTTTTAATGAGAGTAGTACTAAGCATTGAAATAATTATTCTTGCTACCAAAGCCTCAGCTAAAACCACTTTCCCTTCCACTTTCACTCGCAACAGTGGCGAAAGTTTTCCATGAAGTTTATTCTACTCATGAACCTATATTAAAATTTGAAATGTCCATTCAGTGGTACACATTCTCTTCAAGTACACTTTGTATAATTCGATAGGTCTTAATAATGACTGGAATAATAACGTATAAATGGGTACTGTAAAGGGATATTGTTGGAGGCTGGGAGGAGAAGGACGAGAAGGCAAAATGGTTTTGAATAGCTCGTTTGAGAGAGCAGTTACCGTAGCCATTTTGAATAGAGAATGAAACGACTCTCATGGATTGGCTCTGGTTTCTCTCTCCTTTTGTAAAATATGGAAACTCAATTCTTTTCCTTTTGAATGTTCCTTTTTCTTCTTCTTTTTTTAGCCATGCATATTCCATTCTGTACATTTTCAGAAAAAAAGAGATTTTCTTTTTAGAAACTTCGCGACTCCAAATCTACAACATACATATTCAGTAGGAATATCATCCGCATGCTTCCTTCCCCCTACATTTTCTCCATGTTCAACTTGGGCAAAGCGACAAAAATCTTGATGACCATCTGATTTGGATTCCATGACTATCCTATCTCTCTCAGCCTCAGCCTAAACATCACATCAGGAGCCGAGTAAATTCACGTAGTTTGTTAGAATCCATGTTGGAAATACGATTGTGGGGTAGAAGAGTGTGGATAGAGAAAGTCGGAGTATGTGGGGAATTAGCTCATCTCCTCAAACTCACACGTAGGCACTATATAGGATAGAGTATTCTTGTACTTGTATTCCCATTAAAATAGGCACATTGAGGAGCATCACCGACACCGACAGCACTCACTTAGAGCTAAATATTCCTCCTATGTACATATGTATTTTTACATGCACTAGAAGGAGATGACTTTTGACGTTTTATTTTTATTTTGGACGCTCTCATTTTCTTTTTCTTGAAGACGAGAACAGGGCCATTTTTGGAGAGGAAGACGTGAGGATTCATTCCTATCCTCACTCAAGTTCCTTTAACGAGATAATCAATGCCATGGAAGTACATTTCTACAGGAGCGCAAGTAGATGTGGTCATGTGGTAGTCACATAAACTCTAAAACGTTTCCCTAATAAGTCCCATTAACTCCCTCACTTACTCACGCACTCCGTCAATTTCCTTTCTTTATCCTCAGTCTTCTCAATAGTTGTTACAGTAACTTGAGACGACAATTGGAATTGGTTTGTGGGAGTGGGAGGATTGCCCTTATTTAATCATCTAATTGTGAAGTGAAAACAAGAATAGATCTGATAAACTGTAGGATGTAGCGTGCTAGTTTTTAAGGAATTCCTCTTGGTCGCTACTACATACGATTAGGATATTTGGATTCTGGATTGAATTGGCGTCGAAATTGCTGTGTAAACGTACACAGCAGATTGTAACGTAGTTCTTGTAAAAAAATGGAGAATCGATAGAACAAGAATGAAAAGTGAAAGTTTTTTTTTGAGGCAAATGAAATTTAACATTACAAAGGACGCTTTCACTCTCTTGCTATAGCCTCTAACGCTTGGTATAGATATATCGAGGGGTTATATACGGCGCTTACAAGAACTGTTGCCATTCACACTAGAAAATTTAGTACTGAAAATTTGATTTTGCGCATTGTTAAATGTAGTCAGGAGCTATAAGTCCAAGTTGTCTAGAATCGTTACATTTGACATGTTGTGCTTTCTCCCTCTCGCTCTCATTTATATGGATATATGGATCCTATATTAGAAGGAGAAAGAAATGATAGACTTTGTGTATATTTATTGGAATTTTCTCCCCTTCCCTTCTCTCTCCCCTTTATTTTATGATTATTTACAGAATGAATGCACTCCAGAATACAAACTAGATAGAGACAGAGACAGGGAAAAAGATGTTGAAGTTGTACACAGCGCTCTTGGTCAGAGTCATCCAGAATCCAGAGTCGTCATGGATGACCCTCGACTGTGAGAATGCAGGGAGGACGAGATGTGATAAGGATGAAAATCTCTGTTATCTCTGTATGTAATTCATTGGAGGCTTAGAGAGTCCGAGACAGCGGAATCCTTTTGATGACACGGCAGAAATTTACACAAGTCATAGAGTTAATCCCGCTCCTATTATGTGTACGTTACATGGACAATTCCATGTAAAATTACTGCTCTCCACACAATCAACCACTGTGTCTGTGTACACTCCACAGAACCGCACTGGAGCTCCTCAACAGCAATAGCGTATTTAAAAGGAGAGGGAAAGCAGAAATGGCTTAAGCAGAGTAAGAAATGGAAAAGGGGAAGATACAAACGAAAATCAACAAAAGAGCATGCGAGAGTGAAAGAACATTCTCTCTCGAGTTTATTTTCACAGACCACATACACATTCCGTCTCTAATCTACCAATTTCATTACCAATCCAACTGTACGTTTATGAGAAGAGGAATTTGCTGAATCTCCCGACTAACTCACTGAATGGTTATGACACTAGGACGTAGAGTATGCATACATTATCTCTCATATCCCTTTTCGACTCTGACGAGCTAGATCGTCATCAAATCTAGGTCACAAGACTGTAAATACACTGCACCGTATCCTTACAACTTTCGCCACTTGTGTGACTACCGACTACTGACTACTACTACTGAGTGAGTATATATTCTGAGATTGAGTTCCCGAGAATGGACGAGAGAGTCTGGGTCCCAGTCTAATATGTCAACGAACCAGAACAGAGACATCACTTAATGAGAAGAACCCAAGGGATGCTTTCGGTTTTGCTTTCACTAAAATCCACACTGGTCTGGCCATGGTATGGTGACAGAGTCCTGAACCTTTTTGTAATGTAAAAGGTCGCCATGTTGAGTGTAGAGAGAGAATAGAGTTGCTTAGCTTTAACCGTTTCATGTTACATTTCACGGTTCAGATTCACATCTTGAATGTCCTCCGATGTAATGGTCTATGCACATTTTTTTTTGCTGAGCAGAGAAGAAAATAAATTAAATTTTCCATGTGTACGAAGCCATGTAATTAAAATGCAGTCAGGAACATCAATCTTCATATAAAGCTTCTGCCAATCCTTATGGTAACGCACACACATGTATATATATATAAATGCACCTACAGAAAGGAATATTCATCCTGGCTACTTTGCTTTCTTCACAATGTTACAAAATTACTATTACGACTACAAATAACGAGTAACTAAACTTTGATTATATTTACCCAAACTACAGTGAAAATAACGCCTTGCATTTATAATTGAATTTGGCTATAGTTAAAGGAAATAATAAATACATTTAAAATGTAAACTAAACAATAGGCCAAGACAAAAGGAAAACCCTCTTTTCAATAAGAAAAGGTAAAAAATTAATATAAGGAGATACTTACAGGGCCAAAATTAGAAAATGAGATGGTTCAAGAAGAGACAAGAATTTTGACTTGATATTGCTTCTAAGAAAAATTCTTTTGAGAGTAAATTCGTGTAAGAAAATGGGGAGATACTTAAGTTAATTCAGTCGAGCCCGTTCAATGATGTCATTGTTTTATTCGTACAAATTTGTCTCTTTCCTTAACCTCACCTTTCTCCAAAACGCCCTCCAACTTATATAACTTTGTTTCATCTGAATCGATTTTTGGCGATGATTTCAAAAACTCTTCACATCGCTGAGTCTATTATTTCTCTCTTTCCTTCTACTTTCTCTTCTTCATCTCTCAGCTCAGGAAACTTTTTCTGTCTTCTTCTTCTTCTTCGTCCTACTCTTGTACACCAGACATCTCCCCCGATGCTTCCCCCATCTTGTCCCTTCCCTGCTATAGAAATTCCAATGCTTAAACCAACTCTTCTTGGCTGCTCTACAGCTCGATTTTTTGACTCTGACGAATTTGGAGACGTAAATGAGATGATAGCTTTCCTAACTTCCGCTCTGTCTTTCCCTCTCAGAGACAGAGACATTCTTGTAGCCACTATTCTCTATTCCATAGCATTCGCAGTATTCTCTTTCTCGCAATCCCTAACTTTCTTCATATCAATGTCGATGTGGATGTCGACTTTCACTTTTATTCTCTCCCTGAGCTCAACTACGTGGAGCATTGGAAATATCCTCGGCAATAAAATCTCTTCCTTTAGAATTGAAACAATACGCCTTCCAGATTTTCATTAAGTTTCCACATTTGTTTCGCAACCTACGTCAAATTCTCCGGTATGACAATAAGTGAGACTGTGATTTAGACTCTATTAACACGTACGCTGGTATGTATATACATAGATATATATAGATTGATTCAGCTTATAGTATGGTTCTGCTGCCCGTATAGTTCAAGATTCCGGAACCAGTTTATCAGAAATCAACTAACTGTGAAGTATAATTATAGGAAAATGGAAACTTTCACCATAAAATGTACTGAAATGTGCCGCTGTATCTGATGTTGATTTTACTAGAGTATTGTACTATGTATATATGTATATATAGTTATTACTTTCTATTTATTTGGGTAGAATGTTGGTAGAAAGGTTGGTAGGTAGGTACATTGCTTTGAAAATGGTGAAAGCACGAAACAATCTTGCTACATATAAGATTGAATTGAAAATTGTGTGAGTGTCCCTTGGGACTGTAATTGGAAAAAATGTGTTCAAACTTTCCTTTTCTTTTTATCTGCTTAACTTGTGCTTTGATGGCTTTCATTAAATGTAATCCGATTCGTGGTCGTTGTCGTTGAGCTTGGGAGGAGAGAGGATGTAGATTCCAACTTAGAATAGGGAGTTGATTTAATGAGCTAATGAGTATTTATCTTAGCCTTCAAACAACTTAATTTTTTTTAGCTTTCTCCACTTTCTTTCTGTTTAGTATAAACTTTGGTGACAAATCACACTTAGGATTAGATGTTTTCCAAAGTGCTAACATTTTATGATTATATTTGTTTACGTACAGTTCCTTACGAGGGTATTTAGGCAGAGTTCGGGGAAGCAAACAAAAACAAAGTGTTGTTTCTACAGTAAAGCATCCGTATTTTTTTCATCGTGGAACAAAAGACAAAGAAATAAATTTGTTTGTTTGAGGACAGTGTGGAAAGGAAATAGAAAGTAAAGCATGTCCAATGAAGGCGTGGGTGAAAGCTTATAAATTATTTTAAGTGTTTGTATATGCGTTTCATTGTGAGTGATCTTCCGTTGCAAATTAATCATTCAAGGGTTTTGTTTTCTTTTTAACTACAAGAGTACCTACCTACTTTCAATTGGACAGGGTGTAAGTATGAATGTAAAACAAGATTTTTTTCTAGTCCCACTTTGGTCATTATTGGAACGTGTGTCAATATTTAGATGGCACTCCATAGTTTTATAGTCACACGAAAAATATGTGAACTAGTCTGTAGTTTTGGGATGTGAGGAAGCAAATAAAAGTTGTAATGCAATAGCGATACAGACAAATTAAGTAGCTGTATTTTTTTGTCGTACTTTAATGCTGGAGCTTGTTGCATAGTTCAAATTCAGTATTCTACTTATCATTTTTGAATGTGAGGGAAGAAGGCTCCTTCAATTGAATTTTTGCTCAATAGCTCTGCAATAGACTGAGAACATGAAAACAAGGTTACTCTTTCCATTCCAAAATCCAAAGTCCATCCCCAAGTATTTACCCATCCATTGTATGTATTTCTGTTTTCTGTGAGTTTGGTGTCTTAAATTCATATGCAATAAAAAACAAAGTGGAAACGATTTGCGAATTCCTTTTCTTATTTGGCATTGGCTTTGACTTTGGCATAAGAATTTTTGTTGAGACATATGAGCAAATAAGGGGATTCATTTGATGGTCAAAAAAGGGTATAGCAAATATCTATTCACAATTTATATTCAATCATATTTAATACTTTGAGCGTGTGATTTCATTGTATATCATATATTGTACTAACACTCTCGTGTTATTATTTTACCTTCACTTTGTTGGCAATGTCATGTCAAAGACTCCAATGAGCCTATTTCTTCCTTTTATGTTGTTTTCTGTCTATAAGAAGGCTTGCTCTCGTATGTACAAGGAAGTACACATTTTAAAAATGCAACTTCTTTTGGGGATTTTGCTATGGCTTCTTTGGTTTCTGTCGCTGCCTTGCAGAAGGTAGGTATGGAGTATTCTACGTTTTTCCAATGGAAAATACATGTCTCTAACATTTGGGAATACTTTCTTTTCTTCTTTGTGTAATAAAACATGTAAACGTCGCTAAGGAAATTTATTGGCCTCGGCTTCTATACCAAAAGAACCGGGCCCAGGAACAGAAAACAGAACCAGGAAATACGCACCGTCAAAAAAGGGGCCAAACATAAATGCAATAGGAAGTTTGGAACTGAGGATACTCATGGAGAAAGCAAGAGCGAAAACGGCAGTGGTTACAGTGGATCACATGAATAAAAGGTGTACAAATATTACGTTAGAAGAAAAAGAATCTTTGCGTATTTAGTTTCCAACTAGTATGTCCGCAAAAGTATATACAGGAGCATGGTAGAAGAAAGTAGGTAGGTAGATGCTTCAAGAATTTATACAGATATTTAATGCCGTGCAAATGTGGTTATGGACATGTGATTCTTTGTGTGGGCTGTTGGTTGGATGAAGGGAGGGAGGGAATGATATGCATGGAGATCTCCGAATATTACATGAGGGTGAGTGCTTTATATGCTACAAAAGAAGATGGAGAAAGTCTATGGACGAGGACGACCGCCACCGCGAGAGTGAGGCTACCATACCATATATACCATATATAGGTTACATTTAATTCTGGACAATCCAAGCGGTCTTGCAATAAAACTGTTGTAATGCTCCATCATGACAGTAACTGCAATGCACCATAGGAAATAGTTTCTGGATTCCAGATTCCACTAAAAGTTATTCCTTCACGAATAAAGTACACAAAGAGATGGGGCAGATGGACCCAAGACTTTTAGCACAGATCGTTCAATTCAATCCACCATATACTGATATATATTTAATTATACATGTACCATGTACCTAGGCACATATATTTTCGGACGGCTCCCTTGACTTGGTTACCATTTTAGAGAGAGTCGTTGGAGCGTAGTCGTAGGTTTAGATATATAGTACCTACTACTGGGATTGGAAATGTTCCTTTTGGCTACTTACATAGAGTCTGAGAGCGTTATTTCTAATTTAGTGTAATATAGCCCTCCTAGTGACGGCTACATCTGACATTTTCAAAGCGTCATATATACGTCAGGGAGGGTTAAAAGAAAAAGCGGAAGGTTGTACGTATTTATTTAGACGAGAGAAAATTTACCTTCTGTGCCATGTTCAGGTGAAGGCATGAGTGAAAATTGATGATGATTTTCTCCTTTAGCATTTAGTATCTTGGCGCTCTCTCTTCTCAGGAGATGCAGAGCTCCCTGTCCCATCAACTATGTTTACATTGATTCCCTTTTATATCATTCACAGATCAAACTAATTCAATTACGGCTCGAGTGAGACAACCAGTTCATGTTTCCAGTTCCAGTTTCTTTTCCAGCAACTCCCCGCATTACTAAATAGTCAAATGAGGCTCCTTTCTTTCGTCCCTATTGGTAGAGCAGCTAGCAGGTGTGGTTGAATTTAACGTAGTCCTCGCTCCCATCCCATTTTCACAATATGTCTTTCACCATTCGGATTCTAACTTGGAATGCCACAACACAGTCAAGTAGCGAAATAGGATAAAGCTCCTCTCTCCTCTGTCCGCCTCCGCGCCCGCAACATTGTCCCTCATTCTCCTATATATCGTAGGTACTTATATAAGAAAAACCAAAAATGGAAGGGGGAAATTATATCCATAGGATATATTATTATAGAGTGTAGGAGTGAAAGGAGAGAAAGTAAAATAGTAGAGAGTTCCAAAATGTACATTTTATATGGGAATGGACTTTTCAATGAAGATGTATTAGAGCCAGCGTCATCATCTATTACCCCTATTTCATTTGATATCTTATTAGCCTCCTATACCCATCCCACAATTAACATCAACTATAATTTACAATACAGATAACTTATCTACTTCCCTAATCGACTCATAACTTAAATACGAGCTTTAATAGGAAACATACTCTATTCATTATATAAATATATATGAAGACGAAGCCAATTACATTCAATGCCATTTGTTTTAAATAATATTGTAAAAATATGTAATTCTTATACTTTCTTTTTGAATCTTTTCCCACCGTATTAGTATTAGTTAGAGTTCCCACATTCTAGCAAAATACAATTAATCTAGATAAATTAAGTAGGTACGTACAAAAAAAATGTTTATGACGAAAAAATGTAGGAATATAGGTAAAGCTATATAGTATTGTAATAACACCTGTTGTGATCCGAATCCTAGGAGCTCCCAACATAAAGTGAAAACACTAAATCCTCCTTAAGTATAAGATCCTTGACTTAATCTTAATGAGCTTTTACTCTCACAAAATTAAACACTGTTTTAAGGTATTTAGCAGAGAGGTTGATACGAATTCAATGGTAGAGCACTGAACTGCGTTACGGGTTCCTGCACTCGCACTCAAGGTATATAGTCAGGGGGACACACGTCCTATATATATTTTCCTGGATTAGCTCTCCTATTTTTTGTGTAGTGTTTCCATTACACGTACAATACACAACAGAAAGAGGAGATCAGAACGGGGAAAGTGTAAGAAGAGTGGAGCTAAAGGGAACAAAGGAAGAATGTTGAAGGTGAAATGGATAAAAATGATGGTTAGTAATGGGAGAGCACGGCAAGTGCTTTCTCTCTAATTGACGTGGGTGTTTCTCCGGGGTTTACTTTTTCAATAAAACTATGTTGCATCATGAAAGTTTTCTCTTGTATTCAACAAAAAAAAAGCTTGCTTCATACAATTTTCATTTTCATCCCAGAGTCCCGGTCCTATCAGGGGATTTGTGTGTGTGTGTGTGTGTGGATGTGTGTGTGGTGGTCCTCCTTATAGCTTATGGTCTTCCGATTCTAGCTCAGTCTCATGCAGCTCTCCTATATTTTCGATCTTAAAGACAAACAGCTTTGTTGGCTGGCGTGAATACACTTTTCTTCAAACCAATGAATATACGCTGACTGAGCACAGTATGAGTAGAGATTTTACGGAGCCTTTGTTCCTCCTAAAATACCCATTGAGCCGACGACTACCCATAGCATCTTCTCTGTATGGTAAAGTGAACGCACTAAAGAAAGTTAAGCCTCGCTTGTTATGAGTGGAAAGGTAGACGGTAGAAGTACGAGAGATAGGAGCTTGTGTCATATGTATCGCCGTATGAACCTCTCTAGTGTGTTGGTATACAGTCCTGCCTTTGATTTTACCTTTTTTTAATACTGTGGACTGGAGTACTGTAAAAGAAAGCAAGAGAAGGTAATTTACCCGAGGAGACATGCATAATGCAAAGTATGTAAAGGAGTGACAAATGAATTTTTGTGAGTCCCAGTGAGTTCCTTTCTCAAATGACAGGGCTCCTTTCTACCATGGCTATGGGAAACTTGCATTCCACAATGACGATGTCGAGGACGACGACGAGCCTACGCTACAGCATCATCGAATGCTCAAAACATCTCTAGTTAGAGTAAAGTTAAACAAGTTTAAGTAATTCACAGAAAATGATTTACACACACAGATATTTTTTTTGTATATTCTGCCTTTGGGAAAACTAGATAAAGTTTCATTTACTCTCATTTCACTACTACAACTTTTTTTGAAAGCCTAACGAATGTATATTATAATACGAGGCATAGAGACTCTCAAAGTTGACATGGAATCAGTTTCCAAAAGAAACTCTAGAATTCTAGTCAGTTTACGTTTTTCTTTCATGAGCAGCGCCTTTTCCAATTCCAAAGCCAAATACGACGACTACAAATAGAAAAAGGAAAACAGGACGAGAGATCTGAGAACGAAACCATGGATTACCCGTTCATATTCTCCATAGTATGTAAATGTATACATTCATCTTCAGTGTACAGATAGTAAAATGATAGGAAAAAAAATATGAGTCTATTACTTCATTTCTAATTAATGTACTATTCAATTTTCTTTTAATTCTCTAATTGATGAAGCTGTTAGATGTGGCAACAGTTATTTTAATTATACAACTATTCAAATATTGAGTTTTCACTAGCTTTGGGGACACGCTGGAATACAGGTATATGAGTTTTTAGCTCAGTGTAACATAATGAATATTTACTTAGATTTTAGATTTGTTTTTAAAACATGGCAGCGACTTAACAAGGATGGAATGCCGAGTTTTCTGTATTTATGTAACTATGTACAGTAGTGAAAAGTTGTGATTGTGTCGATTTAATGTAGTGATCAAAAACGTCTGGTGTAGTAATAATTTTCTTTGGACCAGACCAAACCTTTTTATTTAATTTGAACCGATAAATAAACTTCAAAAAAAAATGTAACACGGAAGTTTAACTTAAAATAAATTTTTTAAAGAATTTATATAATATTAAATATTACTGAAAATAAAAATGTTATATACGTAATTAATTATTCTACCCATTGATTCTTACAGTAAATGCTATGTGAAAACATAGTCGCCTGGCTATATAAATACATTATGTAATGACTAAAGATTTTAGAAAAACTTTTATTTGGAGTGATGGAGTGATACACCCAGAAAAGTGAAGCCCTTCTATCTTAGAGAGAGAGAGCCCAACATGCCATAATATTTCTGTTTAGTTGTAGTTGTTAGTTAATGACATTGTTGTCTATGTAATTTTTCACATTGTTTATTCTTTTGGTAATTATGCCCTCACACGCATGGCCCTCCTGTCCTGGTCCTGGTCCTGGTGTGGCGTGGTAGTGTAAGTAGAGATTAATATTGAAGAGTGTGAGAACAAGAATGATTAGCTCTCGTTCATCTAATTAATTCATCCATGCACGCTTGTCTGCTCCTCGAGCTCACATGCTCACAGAAGCGTCTGCACAGAGGTGTGTGGGGGCCACTTGTGAGTATGCCCGTCGAATCGGCCATGCTATTTAATGCTGTGCACAAACCACACACACACACACAAACACACACACGCTTTCTCTTCACCTCAGGTGAACACAATGAAAAGGGATTTTACATTAAGCCTCACAATCAATCATCCAACCATATCTGTACTTGTCTTTCCCTTCGCCTTCTTGTCCCTCCCGTCCTCTCTTACACTAAGCCTTTTCCTGGGTTACGCGCTCTTTTTGAATCAATCTCGTCTACAAAAGAAATGTATTTCCTTTTATCTTTCATATCTACAATGCCACTTTACTATATATATATATTATTTCACGGTTTCCTATCCAAACCTAATTAGCACATTTCAACTAACTTACAATTAATTTAGAGGGAAACTATAGGAAATAGATCACAAAAAAAAGTATGATAACCCAGGAGAAAGTATATTGCGCGACAAATACTGAATGAGTATGTGGACGTAAACTGGAGAAAGCAGACCGTATATAAAACAGCGTGCGCCTGAATAATTAGCAATAATGTATACGATTTTGATTTATAGTCAACGGACGGTATTTCAGCTCTTGTAAAGGGAACGATTCCAATAATGATGAGAATGACGAGTGACGAGTAGTGATAATGAAATAAAGTGAATTGGACAGTTAGATTACAGTTATGGCTCCTAGTGTGAAATTGAATGTTGAGGGACAAGAGTTGATCCCAAATGTGTACGCAAGAAATCCTGTATTTCATCTTCTAGCTCTAACCAATATGCTGAGGTAATCAGTATAGTGTATAAAGTTGTAGTTTGGAGAAAGGAGTTCAATAGTAGAAGGTTTATCTCTTGTTTCGTACGTTTAACGATTGCAGACAGCGAGGCTTAGTCCAAGGAATTGTGGTCTCTTTCGTTTTGGCTCATTCTCGTATGAGAAAATTCTTCTGATTCTACTAGCTTGTCTTTATTTATTAAATAAAATCTCGGCTGTCCGCTCACTCCTTGAACATAAGCCCCTCCCCTCCCAATGTAAGTTACGTAAAATAATATAAATCGATTTTATAGATCACATAATATGATATAATTAATGTATTGTTCTGTCCGTACTCTAGTCCTAAGTGCATGTAATGCTCTTCAAGATTTAATTGAAACTTGATTCAGTCATTATTGATTTAGAGCAGAACTAAATAATTCGAGACCTACTTGATTCCGCAATGTTTACGACTAAATATATGTGTAATCAAAATCAAACTTTCACTCTGTGAAAATAGGAAATATTACTTCTACAGATGATGGGTCCTACCACCACTACAAAGTACAAAGAGACTATGACATATCCTTTGAACTTTCACTTTTGGAGTAGAGAAAGTTGAAAAGTAAATAGTGTGTCTAAAACAATAAAGTAAATACAGATGGGACTGAATTTTGATATTTATACAACCTTTATTCCTGGTTTTTGAGCAGATGATTACAATAAATCATTCAAAATGGCTACGTCTAAAACCATTCAACTGTGGTGTATTACAAAAGAGCATAGTATGAAGCTGGATGTCTCTATATTTCTCTCGCTTTCATATCAAGGGATGGAGGCATTTGTTATAGGTATAATATTTTGAGTTTTGAGATGGAAAGTTCATATGTACGATGATTAAGTTACCATTCCAGAGCAGACTCAGCCATGAGAAATACTCTGATGTACATTATCTAGCTAGGAAATAATATCATATCCGTAGCGGAGCATGAGGGAAAGTCACGCAAGTTGGATCATTTTAAATGCCTCTCTACACCATGCCCAGTTCAATAAATGTCTTGTAGAATATTTGTTGACGTTAGTCCCTACACATGAGTCACCACACCACGGAACTAAAACTATATAGGCCCCAAATTCATACACTTTCCAGTCAACAGTTCACAACAACAACATATTATGTATGTAGGTACATACATAGTCAGCTCATTCCCCCATGTACTTTGCATGGAAGCCAAGGTACGTATATATTTGTTTAATAATATGTATGAGCGTAAAGAGTAGGAGGACCCATTTGAAATTAGGATATATTCTTATCCACATTGAAAATTTATTATTATGTCCACCATTCATTTTAATGGTGGGAGATCTACTTCAAGGGAACTGTACAAAACAGTCGAGTCAATCCTCCCGTATTGTTTTTATTATTCCTAATTACGGCATCAAATCATTTTCATTGCAGTCGTAACACAGTCGGATTAGTTTAATGACAGCTTTCTTTCCAACTCATACGACGGGAGCCTAAGTTGTGGTCAGTCTAACCAAACTAAAAATCCAATGCTGTACACAAATGACATCTTTATTAATACATTCCAATGATGGGAGGATTCTGGATATTAAATTTGATGTTTTGTTTTGCTAGTATTGATGCATGCTATTAAGCATGATATGTACATGGTGCAATTTTAAAATATTACAGGCCACAATTTAAATATTTTGAATTTTTCAAATGAATAACCAAATTTTATCCTTTCTCTTTTCAAAAAAGTTTAATTTAAGCACATAATTCTTGTTTTTTAAAAAATTGAAATTTGAGTATATTACAGCTTAAAAAATTTTTATTCGAAATTTGTACAAATTTTAAAAAAATGTTATTTGAGAAATTTACACTTTTCAAAAAATTAAGGTTCAAATATATTGAAATTTGAAAAAAAATATGATATTTGACGCATTTAAAAACTGCAATTTAAATATTTTATATTGCATTGAAACCGTAAGTAAAAATATTTTTGCTGTCGCAATCGACATTGAATGATACGGGTTTAATACATTCCCTTAAAATCTAGCTAACCTAATTGCTGCACAACCTTGAAAAAAAAACTACCCAGGTGCGTATACTTTCAAAATGTTTCACTGAAAGCAGTAGTAGGCACTACAAATTAGGTGGCACAACGTACAACCTCCCTCTTGAATGTATTTAGGAACCCAAAACGACAAATGGCGATGGGAAATCTCTGCGTATCCAATGCAGACATATCTGAAGGACCGGGGTTAGATAAGTTTCCTAAACTTCCAAACGAGTAAATAAGAGTAAAATCATGGTAAACAGTGGCTGTAACTGGCTACATGTGTAAGCGCTCCTTTACCAGAGACCAATACCAAGTCCACGATAGACTCCACGGAGGCTGAACGAATATCTCAATCATATACGCGACGTGTGCACACTTGAGCCTTGAGACAGTATGAGGTTAGGATTTTCTTCATGTACCACACTCTCCCGTACGTTGTCTTGTAGTTGTGCTCTAAGTCGGTACATGCGGATACTCGTATAGATAGGAGCTTAAATGAGCAGAAGACGAGAGAGAAAGAGAGAGAGAGGAGAGTGTAATGTTCGCATGACACATATGTATTACATAATTCCACATTGACTTTGACAAGTTAAAGATGCTACTGATCGTATGACATTCATTGTAACTGAGGGAAAGCACCTCGACGAATGGAATTCCATGTCATAGACCATCATTAAGAGGAAAACTCCTTTTCTGGATTTTTTGGGGATGCTTGGTCTGCTAATATGTGTGTGTGTGTGCATGTGTGTGTGGAGAAGCTTATTGTTAGTTGTATTTGTAGAAACCATGTTTTAGTGATCCTGGGAGAAAGTAGTTCAACGGTGATGTTAGATGTTGGGAAAGACGAAAGAAGAAGACGAAGACGAAGAAGAAGAAAACGAAAAAAAAGGAACCGTGTAGCGTATAGCGTGTGGTACGAGAGCGAGAGGAGGGGAGAGGGAGCTGTTTCCTCAATCGATTTTCTTTTCTTCCTCTGCTTTCTCTTCCTTTCCCTTGTCAAGATGCACTTTGAGCTATGTTAACTTGAGCAGTGCTCGCCTCCTATTCCAAATGCTAGTTTTCCCTCACTTTCCTTTTTCTATATACTTTCTTTTCTTTTCATCCTTCCCAGTTCATGTTTCAGGTGGTCGTGGTAGGATCTTCTTTAGGAGTTTCTCTTTCTTTATGCTCACTGCCGCTATTCCACATCCTCACACACACTTCTTCCTTTTTTCCCCTCTTCGGCTTCCACAAAAGCTGGCTCCTGGTCTAGTGTAAGTAGATGTTTCTTGTCAAAAATTTCTCCTTGACGAGTTCTCTCTCTCGTTTTTTTTTCTTCATCCAAAGATGTGTGTTCTGCTTCTCCGGTCCTGTGCATTTGAACTACTCTACAGCATCAGCATCAGCAGCGGGCGATGTCCACTCAAACATGCGATTGTGTTCGTTTTCACTCCCTCTCTCTCTCTCTCTTCCTTGCTCTCTGGATCTTTGGCTCTACTATTTCGTTTCGTAAACAGTCTGAATCATGTGGTCGTAGTGTTCGTCCTCCTCGACCATGTCATGTTGTGGACGATGACGTTTTTGAGATCCCAAATGGTTTTGTCATAATCTCCCCTATTCCTCCAAATCAGCTGTCATGAGCAATATGATTTGACTCAAGCTCAGAACAGACGAATTCTATCTATATACATACAAAAAGATATAACAGAATTTTACTTGCTTTCTCTTTCTTTTTCACTAGTCTAGTCCAGACTTTAGACTTTATTTTAATTCCAATTTCAACCTAAAGTGACTGACCAGCACCAGATATTCAACAACCTATAGTAACCCAAAAGCAAAAAAAAAATAATATTACAAGCTCCAAGAAGCTGGTCAGGAAAATCTGTTATTCATATTATATATCTTACATTTTTGCATCCAAGACCGAGACAGGAATGACAGAGAAATGTAGATTCTAGAATCTTCGCCGCATTCCCGCTCTCTCTTTCTTTCTCAAGGAAGTTACTTTGAAATTTTAACCACAATCATTTTAGCATGACATGGAATGGAAGGGACTGTATAATTCCTCATGCAATACGCACATATGTGTAAACTCTCTGCTGCAGCTCCTTCGTAGTACAGTCTATGACTGAGTGAGTCAAGATTGAGGGGGTAAGAACCTGAAATTTTGTGAAGAAGAAAAATTGAATTTATTTTACAAGATTGCATTCTGTAGAGCCTCCAGCATTGTTACCACCAACCTATCCACAAGGAAAAATGCGGTAAAAGCAAGAGTATGGAAACTTCTTGACAAACTTACACAAAAAAAAACTAATCTGTATTTCACTTATTCAGGGAAACGTATTTTTAACACATTCCATCCTCAATCCATCTTTTAGATACAGACCCGCCCCGGCCCATACTCTATACCATATTCATGTGTCCATATTGTGTGTTTTTCACTTTGCACTTTTTTCCCTCTCAATACCACGAACTACCAAAAGCAAAACCAACACTATTATATACATAACGTCAACGCCAAGAACCAAACCACTTCAGGCACCACACAAGGATTCCCACACACACACACACAAAATAAACTATACTTTCTTTTTGATTTGACCATGTCTGTGTTGTGGGCCAAGTAGTTGCTGGAGTGTTTGTATTTCTTGTAGCATTTCCAACAATTATTTCAGTATCTGCAGTGAAGCTGTATTGGCAACGTCTTGCACTATAGCTATTTCTACTAAGACAATACTTGCACCACAGAGCAGCACACAGCCATACATGTACAGTATGTCCAGGTTGACCTAATTTATTTTGAATGTACTACATACTAAGTAAGTACAATTCTAACCGCCCGTACATTTTAATCATGATGCAGACTAGACTGCAGACAAAAGTGTAAGAGAAAGATGCACAATCCAATGGATACAAATAAACTTTATTTTGTCTTCTTTTTAGAAATTTGGTTGAGAGATAAAAAACAATTTACCAACAGTTACCATGGTCCTAGTCCTATGGCTGGACCATGTGTTTGAACTTGAATATGTGGATATGTAGATTGTAGATTGTAAATGTATCATCGCATGTATTCCTGACTTTGATTCCCTCCATACGTCCACAAGTCCATAATTTCATACTCACAGTCCACGCCAGCAAGATGGTTATTTAATAGTAAAAAAAACAGGACATGTGTTCTAGCTTCTCTTGTACGTTTGCAGTTAGAATTGGAAATTCGTGGAGAGGATGCATGTATCCTGGTGCTCCTAGGGCTCATATGCAAACAATACAGCAGACATTTGTGAATTACAAATGTTACTTATTCTTAATTTTTCTCCGTACCGCAGACCAGAACCAGAAGGCAGAAGGCAGAACTAGAAGCAATCTGTATGGGGCAAACAAATTGCTTCCAATACATTTCCTACAAGGTCCATTCAAAAAAATGGACTCAACTGAGCTGAACAATATTGTACACAAATCAAATCACTCTCCCTTCAGTACAAGTGCTACTGTGCTACATTATACATACGTTGACTACCACACTCACGACCATGGACTCGAATACATCAACATTGAGCCTCTCATAAATGGCTTAATATACTTCTTCTTTTTTTCTTTGCATCTTTTCCTTCTCTCCATCTTATTTTACACGTAGGTTTTTTCCCCGTTGTTCAGTCAAAAATGTTTTGAAGGGAGTACTTGTATAGATTCCAGATATTTGAAAAATGACTTTGTATCATCTGCTATTGCTCAAGGATACAGAGTCAATAAATTTGTTAGTCTCTCCCTCTGCCTTCTTCTTCTCCCACACGAAACTTATTTCTTCACTTCTTTCTCTCTCTCTCACTCTCTCTGTATCTTGGAAATTTATTTGTGAGAGAAATATCCAAAGGAAAGTATGTGGAGAAAGTAAATAAATAAATTCAAAATTTTCATCACGTTGCTTTGTTTGACATCTTGATTTTCTCTCTTTCTCTGTCTCTCTCTCTCTCTCTCTCGCTCGCGCTCTCACTCACTCCCATTCTCACTACAGTAGAAAGAAAGAAAGCAGAGTCAGAATAATAGAAAGAGGAGAAAGCATTGGTTTAACTGCCAAGAAACTTTTATATGTATTGAGTTCCTTGGCCCGTCGTCCTTTTACCCCTTCAATCTTTTCTCTTTTTCTCCCTCCATTTCTCTACATTACACTTTTCCGCATCAGTCACAACTTGTTCAGTGTAGATTTAGCTTATTATATGTACGATTTTTTCTCAGCATTTTGTTCACATTTTACTAAAAAAAAGTTTGAGATTCTTTTTGTATGTGTATAAGGAAAAGTGGCTTCAAGCGGAATCTCAATCTCCAATGGAACATGAGATGAGAGTATGAGAGTCGGAGCAAGAGAGAGAGAAAATACCAAAGAGATCAGAGTGTAAGTTGTTAGGAATGAATTCACTTCCTTCGCTATATAAATAATCAATTACAAGCGCTATAATCTCCATCTATTAATATTAATAGGCGACAGAGTCTTCTTTGCATGCTTTTCCTCTCTCTCTCTCTCTCTCTCGGCTATTATTTAGCATTGATGATTAATCTCCGAGGCATTGAACTCTTCATTTAATTCACACAAAGGATTTTACCAACAAACATTTCTCTGTATGCGATTTACGAGTAAAACCACTTTAGAGCTGGAATTCAAAAACAAAATGATATAGCTTAGCAAGACTTATATTTTAAACCTGTATAAGATTTAATAAATTCCAAATTCTGGTACTTTTAGCCAAGATTGAATTGTAGAAGTTGCAATACATTCTTAGAATTAGGGCGACAGTAGTTTTTTGAAATGTGTTGTTTGTTATTTACAACAAAGAAGCCAAAAATAAGATAATTACCGACTGTACTACGATTGTTGTAATTTAAATAAATGGAATTTATAATCAGGCCTTCAATTTTAAGCCCAAAAGGTTAACAAACTCGAAAATTAAAAAGATAACTTATAGTGAGCTATATACATAGCTTAATTACTAGGTACGTTTTAGATACACATACCTAAATTGTATGGTATTTAGCACAGATAATTTACCCGTGGCCGTATGTATTAAAAATATTAAAATGATACGAGAAAAAAACTAGACATAGAACGTATCACAGTAGAGTATTTATTAAGTCTAAATATGATAGAACATCTGAGAGTAGTAGACTCTGTAGTGATATTGTTATTGTTGAGGAAGCGGATATTATTAATATTGAGCGTGAGTTTAAATCCGTAATCTGCATAATTCTATCTCTTTCTATTTAATTTACCCAGTTTACCTTGTGTCACGCTTTCATATAACGGAACGACACCTGGTTGACATATGTGTGTGAAATGAAAAATTGCCTAGTTGGAGACGCTCTCAAGACACTCAAGTGGTTAGAGAGAAGAGGTATGTAGCTTAAGTTATGCAAGTTGTTCTTGCAAAATTTCCTCCGACCTACGGTTTGGGGATTTTGGAGACGGGAGATGTGTGTAAGAGAGAGAGAGGGAAAGCGAGAGAGAGAGAGAGAGAGTGAAAGTATGCAAGTAGTCATATCCTGCGCCGAAGGATAAATGGCAATTTCCTGTCCCGGACGGAATCACAACTTTGCTCAGCCTACCGACTTTCACTTTTACGCTATCCAATCCTACGGAAGAGTCTGTGAAAAGTAGCAAGTAGGAACACACATAGCGCTCTCCTCCCTGTATCCATTAAACTGATTTTCTAAATATGTGTCTATACCTCCATGTACGCCGTACGCTGCTCTGCTCTGACTGTCACTCCATATAGGAAACTAGGCTAAACTCCCCATTAACTCATCCTCTCACTCTCGCTTCGGGTTGGCAAATGTCAAAATACAGATATTGGCATCGCATAAAAAATAAAATTAGGCAAATAAGACATAGAGATGGAGATAGGTTTAGTCAAATCAAATGTATAATTTCCGATCCCAACCATTTTAAATTGTTCATTCAAGAAAAAAAATGATATAACTATAACTTCATTCGAAATTTTCGAAATTGAACTGATGAAATAAGGTTACTGGGAGATAGCATATTATAGATATGTAATGTAAATTACGAACTACAACACAAAAGGACAGGTACATATAGTACCTTCATAATAAAGATCTAACACAACCTCATATTTAGGTAGGTACTTGGGCAAGAATAATGGCTTAGCTCAAAGGAAATACCACTCGTTCAGAACTACGACACAGGACGGGACCTTTGGTAGCATGAAAACACACATTGTTAAAACATGCATATTTAAATTTTAAATTTATATTCAGGCATAGGGATTAAAATTAATAATATGATCACCATTTCTGGACTAATGTTTATGTAAAGTAGGGGCAAAGAATTAATAAGGAAGTTGGGAAGTAGATTGTGTGTATGTAGTCTCAATGCATGCCCCAAGGTACCTATACTTGGCTATACATTAGTCATGATAATGTTATATGCTTGGCAAGGATTAATTACTAGTTAGAAAATGTCCTACTAGCTAGTTTGATTGCCCTGTCTGGTGATATACTGCAAACCGTTTATGGAGAAAGCATATAATGTATTTGATGACAACAATTTCACCAGTACCAGAAAAGTTATGGGGAGACGTAATTAAAACTTTGGCCACACTTGAACGTTGAACCTACCTATATATCATTGAGTGTGCTTGAGATGTACCAGAGAACCAAACCAATTGAAAGTCCAATCAGCAGTCTGTTTTGAAACTAGCAAGGGAATGACACACGGGTAATAGTAGAAGTAAAAGAAATTGTTAGGTAGACTCCTGAGTGATTCTCCTCCTCCTTGTATATAATTTAAAATGTAAATTTGAAATATGAAAAATGAAAAAAAAATTCAATGTTTTTTTCATACTTCTATCTCTCGCTCATTTACATATTCAAATAAAAATAATCTTTTACATCTCTGCTCTTTCTCTGTACACATGGAGGGGATGACGAAGGAAGGCGAAGGGAGAGGAGTTCAACGTGTTCATTATTTGCCACTTTGCTCATTTTCAACTTGACTGGAAAAATAAAGTAGTGTGACTGGGACTGGGAGACGTATAGAGAATGGGGGGCGGAGCACCCATTCAAATTACACGGTGTAGATAAATCATAGTGGGAAACACTCAGGAAGATTCTGAGTGCTCAAGATTACGAAGCTACTTGTGCATGTAGCGAGACGTCCTTGCTACGGCAGTACACACACACACACAGACAACGACAGTATGACGCTGATACTCGGATGCTCTCAGAGATTGGTGGGTGCCTACTTAGTTAGAGAGTTGGAGTTGTTGGGCTTGATGAGGAAATGGTCGAAGTAGATGAATGGATGATCTTGGTCTGATGACGTGAAAGTAATCTAGGGACAAAATACATAGCTGTGTTGGGTTGCCGTTGCCGAGGGAGTAGTCTAGACGAGACTCCGTAGAGTCGGCGTGGAGAGTGTAGGGATTTAAAAAATTCCGTGGAAGTGGAGGAAGATTGAGCTCCATATATACTGATAATTTGGGCGATGTGAAGAAAAAATGCCCTAGGTCCAATTCCACTGTCGCATTCATCATGAAAGTATACTCAACTAAAAAAACGTCACCATGAGCTATCAACGACCAAATCCAAATCCTAATCCTACATTGAGCATCTTACATCAAAATCCAACCCACACTGCAATGCGTTTTCTATCAAAAACTATATATAGCAGTAGCAGTACAGTTCTAGTAGTTCTCACCCTGGCACTTGCAAGGAAAACGTAGGAAGTGTTGAGGGTATAATAGATTTAGGTATATAAAATATATTTTCTAATAATTAGAAAAGAATGTACTGGGAACATCTGACCAGACGGCGACTGTGACTGTGACGGTGACGGTAATTGTAAGGGGTATAGAAGGAAGATCGATTTTAGTTTCGATTTCGATATATATATATTTATATATGTATACTCGAAAAACTAATCAAAATGAAACTTTCTCTTAAAAACAACTTTATCTATCTCTGCAGCTCATTAATTAGATATATCAGTTTGATCAGCCACTGTCTTCGCCCTAATTTAAGTCGCTCAGGAAATTTCGCAACTTCTCAATCCACCCTCTCCAGTTCAGCCATGTCTATCTTAAGTTGATGTAAGCCTTTCCTTTCTTCCTCAAAAATATATGCACTCTTCGCACGGATCTGAGAACTATGCCTACATGTATGTATGCGTGCATGTGTGTCAACGATAGAGTTCAAAAGTTTTGCAAAACGCAGAATGCTTCAGGATTCCCAATTCATCATTACTGTACATTTTGTTCATCTTTGTCAAAATCTGTGAGATCTTTTTTAGAAATCAAACAAAAGAATCTTTAATAAAACATTTTCAAATTTTGTCTATTTACCTATATAGTCTTCCTTTCTTCCCTTTTCATCCTTTTTTTCCAAGCAATATTATTTGTAATTCTCAACTTTGTACTGTTTCACAATGGCTCTCTCGCCATGAAGGAATGTTTCAATTTTTTTGCTCCTTTAAAATGTGTGTTGCAACCTATAGGCTTGAGTATGAATAGGAGGGAATAAATGTAGAATGTAATTACAGGCAGAGGAAGATTAACATAGGGAAAAGCATTATTATTGAATTCCTGAGAATTCATTTGGTCGTAAGTTTATTTTTTTTCGGTGCTTGAGTCATCAGAGAAAGGCTTTTGCTGGAACCTGTGCTACTGGAAATTGGGATGTTTGGAAGAGAGCTAAATCATGTCTGCGCTGCCGTTTCGTTATGATTATACCAGAGCCGAGCCAGCTGAGTACAAGACATAAAAGTCTCGAGTATATACTATTCTTCATTCGAATTTTCGTATTTCCTCGTAAAAGGCTTTACTGCAACAACTCACAGGAGTAAATGCAAACTTGTGTCTGTGTGTGCGGTTCAGGAACGAAACGTTTATTTATTGTGTTTGGAGCTTTGATGTTGAGAGAGAGAAAGTAAAAGTAAGAAAGTCGCACGTGTGTGCAGAGTGCATATGGAGTTTCATAGAGAAATACATCAAGCGTCTTAGGGAAAGTTAGTGGAAGGGCGTGGAGATAGGAAATAGGAATTGGAGTACTATAACATTAAAAACCTAGTGATTCCTTCTCCAGTATCGTTTAGTATGTGTAATAATAATATTTCTTGGACTTTCTCCCTCTGAGTAAGCCATATAAGAAGATGCCATGTTCAATACACGAGGGTTACTTTTACTTGTGCAGTCCTGAGTTCAGCCTCAGCTCGTTCTCCTTTTCTCTCGTACGCCTATCGTTCTGGTCCTGATGATGATGTTGCTGTGGTGTTGCCGTGGTAGTCTATGTTTGTTGCTGTTGGGAAATAAACATAATTGTGGGAGTATCTCTCCTTTTAATGGGCACCCGGTAGATCAGTATACGTGAGTGTGGGGCAGCTTACCATATAGAGACTCAAGGAATATTCTGCACAAAAGAAATGAGCTGGTTGTATATCAGTAGTACTGTAGTCGCAAACTGTGTACTAATACTTGTCTCGATTCTCGATGGAAATGGAGAAATAAAAGTAGAAGAAATTATTACAGATAAACTCTGTGAGTGTAAGGTGCCTTCCATACAACTCATGAGTCATGGATGGATAGAAAAATATGTACAATGTTGTACTTTGACTTCCTTCCTGTGTATGAGTCCGTGAGGCGGGGATTTTAGGATAGCAACAAAGACAAAGTTTGTATTAGTGTAGTCACGGAGTACATTATACAGCTATTACTCAACTATTTTCTACCATTCTAACTTGTAGATAAAAACAACTATCAGTACAATATACTAGGTTCCTTCTTAGTTTCTTGTTACTTGGGTTTGAGCTTGTACGGGTACTCGTCTGGCCGTGGTTTTTGGTCTGCTTTAGTTTTTGTTTGATTTTGCTTGTTGAGTTCAGTTTCATTTTTTATTATTTTTGTCTCTCTCTCTCCATCTTCCCTCTCTATTTTCCCCTGGATTTGGCTTTGGGTTTTGACTGGACTCTGAATAAGAAGAAAAAAACTCAAAAGAAAACTTTCTCCAATTGACCTTCCGTAGAGTGAAAAAGTGGGAGAGCAAAAGGGTAAAAGTTTTGTCGTTCTGCTTTCGATTTCAACAAGGCGAAGCAGATAGAATAGTTTGTACATTCAGGAGTGAGACAGAGAGATACTTGGAAGAGAAAGGACTGTTTGTTTTATCGAGAACCGCAGAGTTCATGTTGAAACCATTACGAGTACAATGACTGTATGATTCTCTCGCGTATGAGCTGCAACAATAACAATCTTCCATCTGCTCAAGCTTTCCTTATGTAGTTATAGTCCTACCCAACCTATTTGTATATACATAGAAACGCTCTCTAAAGTTCTTGACAAGTCCAAAAACTCGAAAAACGTACGCTCATCTTTTATCCCTACCACTGCACTGGCTTCATCCCGAGCACAAGGCATTGGGGACGGCGCCCGGGACGGAGGTGTGCGGTTAGGGCTCGACACAGCAGTGGTGAAAGTAGAAGGTAGCTTGGAAGTGGGTAGACAGTCAAGGAATAGAAAGTACAACGAAAGTTAAAGTGCAATCATTGTCAAAAAGTAAAATAGATGGCAAGAGTATATGGTGGAAAGAAGTGGCTCAATAACTCTTTGGAGTGTACAGATATCTGATATGCATAATATATTACAATATTTTGTGAATTTTGTGACGTTGTATATCCATCTCTGCTCTGTACTTCCTTCTCTTTAAACAGAAATGAATCTACACAGAACAAAACATTTCTAACGTGAGCACAGCTTTGAGAAGTTTTTGAAGGTACAGACGTACAAAGAGGGAGGAAGAGTAAGAGCGAAGATTTTTGAAGGAAATGTGACCACTGTGGTTGACTTGACTTGAAAGGATGACTTATTATTTACATGAGCATGTCACCTACTTTCTCTCCACATTTCAGTATTACCAAGTATCTCAAGTCGGGACTTTTTTCGTCCCTATATCATCACCATATCATAAAGATGAGCTTTCTATGTTCCCATATATCCATATTGTATCCTTTTAATACACTTTAAAGAGTTTTTCTTCCCTCCGACATTCTAAAAAGCCTTTTAAATCCCCCCTATAACTGCGATGAAAGCACCTGGAAGCAAGAGTTAGCACAGGTTTCCGTCTTAAACGTATATACTACGTGGCTGTTAGTATGTTTTGACAAATTTAAATTTTATTCTAACGTAGCGAAGGCTCATACAGACCCTGTAACGGCAGCACAAGCACCCGTACAGAGTGCGTGCAGGAACCTAAAAGTACACTTTACATATTATATTTTTATTTCGAAACCTATTACATTCTGTCACGAGTTGTTGAGTACGAAAAGCATCTACCTACTACCTACCAACGTAATAGGATTTCAGAGTTTCAATTCAAAACTGGAATATTTGAAAAAGTTCGCTTCAGTCATAAATAATGCTCCATATTTTATTTACAAATATACAAGTGAAAGTGCTTAGGTATTTTGTTTAGTGCAATAATATTTCTACTGCCAAGCCACAAGAAGGAAGGACGGGGATATAGTACAATTTGAAGAAATTTAAGTTGAAAAGGTAAAATAAAGAATGAAACACACGACTCGTCCGACGGTGATAATGAAAAATCTGATAAGTAAATCTGATAGGCTTTCAAATATTTCAAATTCAGTTTAACAGAGTCGGTGGCTCGTTAATAATTATTTATTACGTGCATATCTTTACAACGCATGCTTTTTTAATTAACTAGGAAAATTGCCAATTATAGGGCTGCTAGGACAACGACGAAATTGCGATTATTTATTTACTAAAGGTTGTTTTATACATCAAAAATGTGTGTAAATATTATGGAAGGATATAAAAATTGCTTCAAACGAACGTATAATAGGGTGACTAATATCAGGAAATATTGTTACGACTAAACTAGACGGTGGAGACGTACAAGGGAAAAGTGACAGGGTCTCAAAAGTCTGAGGCGTGAGACTTGTACTGTGACAAACTGTTCACGCTACTAATTACTTTCTCTGAGAAATTAAATGTTTGATGGAGAGCACTTTATGTGATTCCATAACTATTTCTTAAATTAGTTCAATATCATTATTCCTCGTTGATACTCTACTAGAACAATAGGAGTAGAGAAATCGGGGAAACTGTGGAGAAAGTATATACGTGTTTTCCAAAGGCTTCAATTTTCATCAAGGAGTAAAGTCAACCAACCCATAACCTCAACCAAATCATTGAACCTCAAACCCAAAAGTCTCCAATACTATATTTCCATCTTCTAACTCAAGTTGGTACATATAGCTGTCAACATTGAGTTGATGACTAAACCGATTTCCAAACCGACTTTGGGACTATTTTCAACTCCACATCTTCCCGACATTTATCAAACTAGCATTCATCATTACATGATATGAACCGCAGAAGGCACAAACTGAATGACTCAAAAACTCAATCTGGATCCTTTGGATTGGACACTACTCCTGTAATGTACAATCTGCAGAATAGCAGACTGTATTTTTTATTTTTACTCAAGAATTCGAGAGCAATTTCTACACTGCCAATGCAGCTTTCTCTTTTCCTCGTACTCGTCCTTGTCCTCGTCCTCCGCAGCTGTTGTGTACATTCTTTATCTAATAAATTCACGTCGTCAACATCCCATGTCTATCTCCGTTTACATTTTAAAACAATGTTTTTGTGCGACGTGCAGGCTTCTGTTTCTGTTTACTCAAGAAATAATACAAGTATGTATATCGGCAAGTAGAAATTCGTACTGTTAGTATTCTTCTATACCACTATTCTGTTATTCTATCTTCGAGGGCGACTCGAAAGCGTAACGAAAAAGTAACGATGCATGGCCATGGACCAGTAGGCACTTTAGATAGATAGCGGCTGTTCATTCATACACAAGTGTTGATGTTGGATTCCACGTCACGGGATTGTAGTTTGGTTTGTGTAAACCGAAAATTATACAAAGTGGCTTCCACTTACAATGTGGGTAGGTAAAATGTATGTGTATAAAAGCATAAATATAAATCTGTCCGTATCCGTAGGTGTTAGCAACAATAAGGTAGGTGGAAAGCATGGAGAAAGTAAAGCAAGATTGCATGGACACTCTCTGTATGAATTGAGATTGAAAGTGTAGTTTGTCAGGGAGATACCTGAAATTACTGGGACTGGAAATCAGTTCTGGAAGTAAAACTAAAATAGCGAGCATGAAACATTTTGTGAGTTTTGAAGAAGATGGATGAATATGGTTTTTTGAACATTTTCCATTCTTTCCCTTTCTCGCTTACTTTCTCTCTCTCTCTCTCTCTCACTCTTTTCAAGAATAATAGTCCCATTCTTATTCTCATTTCCCGCATGAAGTACAGGCACACCCACTACTTTTCCGCGCTCGACTTCGGAACAACAAAAAATGTCAGCACTTCCGCAGGAGCTCAAACTCGAGAAAGAAACTGTCAAATTGAGCAGTTTCAAATAATCATCTATGTATTTAAGCTTGGGGAAAAGGGGGCATGTGATTTGTATAATGCCTCTCAAATTTTACATGTCTACATTCTACACATATTCATATAGTGAAGCCTCCATGTTGGATTGAAAATTAATTGCTGTAGTCAAAATTTGTAAATTATTAATTGTATTTGCTCCCTATTTTCGTGAGGGTTTACATGTTCAATAATTTATTTTCCCAGCAGACAGTAGACAATGGAAATGTGTGTTTGCTCACTATGTGGACATAAAGAAAGGAACAACGGAGGTATGAAGCCCAATGACTTTATATTTGTGTGTTCTCTCGTGCCTCACATAATAAAACATAGATACATAGCTTGTGGGTCGGAGAAAGTATAGTTGTAGTAGGAAGAAGGGAAAGAGTGCATAGTATATAGTAAAGCTATGGTTTTGAAATATGGTGATGTAGATGTTGATACTGATTAAAAAAGAAAGAGTGGCTGTGAGTGGGACAGACGTACTCGGTGGGAAGTTAATACACGGGATCAACTTACTCTCGCACGAAAGGACGGTTTAAATGAAAGCAGTGAAAGTGAAAGGTGAAAGTCATCGTCCTCGCCGCGCTCTCCGCCGAGTTCTCTCCTCCTATCCTGCCTGTAAATATTATGATGAGAATTTTGAATGTATAGTCTCTATAGAAGTAGAAATGTGAACAAGGAACATAAATGCAGCCCATAATACAGATCTTAAGTAATGCATTCAAAATTGAGTGTAGCATGAAAATGGGAGGGTGGAAGCGTTAGACTGGGAAGGTGATAATAGAGAAAGTCTCACTGGTCTCTGGATTATGCACATTTATTTTGAGATGAGATCAAGACGGAGACGGAAGAGGCTCTATTCCATTCTCATCGTCATCTTCATTCTCATGGGGTAGAGAGGCTGTGGTGGCTCTTGGACGGGGCCTTGTGCTGGTGCTGAGTTCAAGAGAAAAAAAAACAGATGATGGGTTTAGCTGATACATGTACAAGGATAGAGTCCTGAGGAGAGAGAGATACAATAGTGGATGTACCTACATATATGTGTGTGTGTGTGATACATTATGGAAAAGGAGTGAATGGGGAGGCAGAGGCATTGTGCTGGAGGTGGCTCTGGGCTGTGGAAATTTTTGATGGCTCGGAAATGAGATGCTTCATGTCAAACGACACCTTATTCATCCTTGGTTGATCCTTAGCAATTTATACTCATATCCCTTCCACTTTCACCTCAAGTTCCTTCACCATTCCTCCAAGACGATGACTCGCTTAAACAGACTCTCATACCCCCCATCAAATCCTAGACAAACTACCAACACCATTTTATCTCCTATTAATAACAGCTCTTCATAAATATACTAGCGAAACGTGTTCTCATTCTTTCTTTCTCATTACGTCTCAACTGAGTCTTCCGTGAGCCGTTAAAATGACGACGGCGACTTCAAACACATCAACACACATTACTTCCTAACCCCTCTGAGTGACCACCTTTCCCTGTTCCCACATACAGACTCAGACGGAGCCAGGGAGTACCTACCTACTTACATAAAATCCTCATAATAACAGTACATACTGCTCCCTCTCTTGTTCCCTTCCAAAGACCCTCACATAATCATTATATTTTTTCCCCTTTTCCCTTTTCTCTTCACTTCATCCTTTCACTCAACTTTCCACTCCCCATCACATTCATATAGAACATCTTTTTTTCCCTATTCCTCTCCCCCCACCATATCAACTCATGACACTTAGGATTTCACATCTTTCCATAAAACTTTATTACCTCCAAATTGACTTGTGATTTGAGGAACAATTTCAGAATTTGACTTGCATCAATCTAATACATAATAGTATGTGATATGAAGATGAACTGGAATTTTATGACACTCCTATTTTTAAGTATGTACCTACTCAAATATGCTTTGATTTTAATTATTCCATCCAGAAGTAAAATTACAACTCTAAAAGTAAAAAGCTTCCCTTTAAATTAACTGTGAGCTAGCATGTAAATGATTCCCCTTCTGGCTACTACTACATGAAGTAGAAATTGAAACTGATGGTGAATAAATTGAGACTAGATACATATTTGTGTCTCGTATAGAATTGCCCTGGGATGGGAGCACGCACTGAAAAATGCAGCGGAAGTTGAGTGAATTATGGGAAGTGATGTTCATAGATGTACGAAGCGTACGAGGTGGTGGCATGCTGTGTTATGAGAACTGATGATGAAACGAAAAGAAAAAAACGACATAAAAGAGTCATTGCAGAGTCAAGTCCGGGTGGACATGGTTTAAAGTTGTTCAGTAGATAATAGTGGATTGGATAAAAGTGGGAAGATCAAAAGGACAACTTGGGTCTATGGGATGGGAATGGGAGATGTAACTCTGGGAAATGTCAAATCCTCATGCTACACTTTCTCTTTCTCTCTTCACTTGACCGACGACTGTATCATATCATGACTGAGCATGGAGACATGTACGCGGCTGCTTAGTTCACTTCCCATAGTCTCTTTTCCCCATCATCTTCTTCTTCTTCTTCTTCTTCAACTTGAAAATCACAGAGCTTGTATCTCTCATGAGTTGTACTTGCTACTGTAGTATTTATCTCATTTTTTCCATCTCTCACATATAAAACTCCTATCCTCCAGACTGCCTCTTTGCCCAGACGGACTTAACAGGAAAAGTGATAGGTTCAAAAATAAAGTATGTCCTATGTTTCTGTCCAAAAGGAAAAGCGCAAGATATTTTTAAGGGGTATATTTTATCTGTCCCTTGTCGTGGTCACTATGTCCGTCCTGTAGAGATAAACGGGAGCGGAAGTAAGTTTCATGAAACATGACGGAGAAATCTAATAGTTTCTTTTATTTCCCTTTCCATGTTTTTTTTGTTATATCCTATATATGTATATCTATGTCCTGGTCCTGTACTATAATAAACGAAAATGTTAGAAACGATAACGATAAGTGATACCATCTGTAAATAGCATTGATAACAAAGGAATCGAATGGACTCCGGTTATCAAAAACGTAAAGTCATGTGCTTTTCATTTTTATGTTTACTTACCCTCCCTGGTAGGTTCTTCTTCATAGGTCGTTGCATCGTGTCGTTGTCGTTTTCCTCGTAGTGATTCCTCTTTTCTAAATTTTAACAATGTGGTACGTTGGCAGTTTGAGGAAAGAGACTATATAAGAATTTTTAAATTTAAAACATGCGCTGGATATTATAGATTCTGGGCTTCTGGGACCTACCAAGTTTAGCATAGTCAACTCACGACGACAAGATCATCTCATAGAAAGAGTTTTTTTATGGTGGAGCTGACGCTAGTAAATGCATTGTCAAAAAATAAAGGTTAAATGAAAATCCTCCCTCTTGGCTAAAAATGGATAGGGTTGACAAATTCAAATAATATTCTTCATAACAACAAGTAGTTGCTTCTCCCTTCCTAACGTCCATGTCATAGCCACGGTGAAAGTAGAACATGTGAAAGGCTATACGGTGATCAACATAAAACGTCTTGGCTTGTGGCTTGTGGCTACTATAAGAGACAAGTTGGAAATTGATATTTTTGGTTTTGACTCCACAGGATCGATACATCGAAAGGCATATAGGCTAACCTATAGAGCCCAACAGGGATGTGACTGTTGAATGTAGATGTAGATGTAAAGTATGCTCATTATACGGAGATAAGAAATGGATATGGAGAGAAAATCTTCAATTACATACCTAAGCCCAAGTGTATTTGCGGACTGACATATAGTTCCTCACCAAATAGCCCTAGTGGATTTCCATTAGCATGTCCTTTCCTAATCCTAAGATATCACTATTATCACTATAGTGATGCAGTCTGTATTTATGTCTACTGTCTACTATAGACATAAAAAATGTTCTGTTGGCTCAAAAAGTCCTGAAAATTCGTAGTTGAGATTTGTCTAGGTAAAATTCACTTGCTTCACTTGCTTTTAGACCCAGCTAGGGTACGTACGTAATTTATATAATTAACATAATAAATAATGTTGGATATAATATGTTAATTTTATTTGAATTAATATGGGAAATGTATTTTTGGTTTGATCGATTTTGTAGCTAAAATAATAATTATTATGATTCCCAATTTCCACGTAGACAGCTAAAATGTCTTTGCCTAGCAAATAATATTAACAGAAGTAATGGTTACCAAGGGAGGCCATTACAGTGCCTATAAAGTACACGCATACAATGGGAGACTGGAGTCTAGATTCTAGCTATGTGTTTTGTAGAATTTTAGAAATATGTACCTATGAGCATCATGAAAGAAGGGCTAAGCGAATCCTTTACCCTGTAGCACACGGTCAGGGCAGGCGGGTTAGACTTATTAGAGACAGAGTTAGCGTCCAGACCAGACTCATTCAACGGAGTGAAATCGAAGCGAAAGAAAATTAGACCTAGTCAACGGTAACGGTGTAGTATAGTGACTATGTAGTGCTGGTACTGGTACAGGTACTGGTGGTGGTGTGGTAGAATGCTCATAGTCTATTTTGTATTAAGAACTTTTAGATGGAAGGGGAACCCTAAACTGGAGTATACGTGTGTGTGTGTGTGTTACGTATGTAGAACACAACCTCGGTTTGCATGTCCAATTCAAAGGAATTTTGAAGTAACAAAGAGAAGAATAGAAACATGAGGCCGGAGCCATTTGCAATTTAATTTGGCTCCACTCATCCTTTGGGCAATGATAATGATCTCACCAGGTTTTACTCTATCTCCTCCGTCGTATCACGTTTCTCCCGCTTTCCCCTTTCCCTTTTCACCATTATCTTTATTTTCAAATCCAACTCCAATTCCAAAACTCTACCTTGTACTCGCTCGCACCATCATTCAACAACTATGCTGCTGCTTCCACTTCTAAAAGAAAAAATACCAAAGTAGAAATGTACACACAGATATAGAAAGAGAGAGAGAGAGATACAGATACTGTACAGATGAAGCAGACGGTGGTTACGTGGAGTCAAAGGAAAGAAAAATGTTTGACTCTCTTTTGTGCATTTGGGCTACCAGAACCAGAAAACGGGGAGGAGAGTGAAAGTGGAAAAGTAGAAGTAGAAGCTTGGGGTGGAGAGTGTTAAGGCTTTAAACTTTCATCATCATGCTTTTTCATCCTTCATAATATTCTATTTGTGCTTTTTTTTCTGTAGTTTTTGTTGAAAGGCTTGAGAATTGTATGTAAAGAAAGAGAGATTAAAATTTCATTAAAGAGGATAGATAAGTTACAAAGACAGAGAGAAAAGAGAGAGACTTGTTACTTGAACAATTGGATCTCGTCCCAACTACTGATAAGTCCACACACACACTCACTCCCTGAGCCATGGCTTCTCTTTATTGTGTGTAAGTATGTGGACTAAGACTTTTGAGACTGTGGATATGGTGGATGGTGGATAAGGAGTGGAGAAAGAACAAGGGAGACTTCTCCATTTGTATTCCACATACAATGATCAAATGACTATTGGCTATTTCATCTTTCATCGGGGGCAGTGAATGCATGTGTTGAACCATAAATTTGTTATAAGGGAGCTACACTTGGTAATTGTACCATTGTACGTCTTCAAACATTACTCTTTTCCTCCGCGTTTTGTATGGGAGAGTATTCTGAAAACGTTTGCGTTTTACAAATTCAATTCTATTCAAGTCGTCGCCATCCTCCTCCTTCTCCTTCCTCTATGCTTCCCCCATTCGAATTCTCACTCCCTTCGTACTCTGCCACTTTCCCCACACTTTCACCCATATCGACCACCAGGACGCCAGGATCCAACCTTCCTAAAACATAGCGATATAGTAGTAGCTCCAGTTCCAGCCTTCAGTATGTACGACCTGGCCAGCCCAGCTCCATATGACAATGCTTTCCCAGGTAGTCTACTCATTCTTCTGAGTCAATTCCAAGATTCAGAGATTCTAAAGGGATACTCTTTTAGACATTGCTTAGTGAGATGATCCAGACACAGCTCAAGTATTTGACGAGTGTCTGGGATACGTGATAGAGTAATTTTAAAGATTAGAATGATTCCAGTTACGACCCTCATCATGGGCTGATAAAGTGAAGAGGGCACCGAAGATTTAATGTGTAATGTTCTTTTCCCCCACTAAAGTCCCATTACCTTCACACTTTCACTCCCTATTCCAATTCTTTTCTTTTCCAATTTCATGCGAGCTGAAAAAAATATTTCTGTTAGACATTTTGTTTTTAAATTTGATATCCCATTGCATCATATAAAATATCATAAATGGTTTCTATTCTCGACGCTATCACATACGTATATGTAATTTTTATTTAATTATTTATGAAGAAACCTTGCAGGAAATAATGTGACATTTTTTCATCTTGCCTCTATATTATACAATACAGGAGGCTAAATATTAGGAAACTAGGACCATGAGTGAGCGACTCTAGAAGTCCCTCAGGATGAGGAAACATATTACAAAATGAAATACTTCCAGTGAGTTACCACACGTAACTAAAATATATGACTCGAGGGAAGGGCCTACCTAGTATATAGGACTGAAGACTGACACTGAACGGTAGCAAGAACAGAGAGAGAGAGAGAGAGAGAGAGAGAGAGAGATGAACTTACGTTATTTTATGTATGACTTCTGAAATACAAAATTCTCCGGATTTTACCATAGTCTAATGGGAGATAGATGAAATGAAGGAGAAATGAGTGCAACTGAACTAGAAATAGGGACGGCAGAGAGAAAGAGAGAGAGAGAAAGTAGGAAAGAAAGAGAAAGTTGGACTTGGTTCTAGTAAAAAAGTGGATACGTTGTTGCTTTTGGATTGGAGCATTAGAATTCAGAGAGGAACACAGAGCGTTATCGAAACAAATGAAATTGTTTCCTATCACGCAACCATCAAGCTAAGCTCAGGAAGAAAGTTATTTGCAGTCGACTAGAATACACGAGAAAAAAAACAGTAGTTATCTTTGCATTCCAAAGTACCCGCTTCATTTAACGACATCATCCCCATATGTTTAAAAGCTCATAGACATTCTTCCTTTCTCTCTCTCTCTCTCTCTCTCTTTCTCTTCACGACTGCATACTCGTGCTCGTTCTGAGACCGACTGACTCAGAGCCGGAACACCAGAACAACGGTAATGAGAAGGACACATTCACATTAAGCTAATAGATTGATCTTGTTTCAAATTCTCGTACTTTAGATACGTATATGTGTACACGGACAGAAAGAGAAATACGTGTCATATGAATTGAATATTAAATGGTCCTTAGCTCGCTAACGGGAGCAATACAGTGGAAAATAAAATTTCCTCTTAATCTGTTCCCTCTTTCTCGTCTCCTCCCTCCCCGCCTCGACTCATTGAGTAGGTACTGGAAATAATTTATCAGGGAAAAGAAAAAGAGAAAGCCCATTTTGTATGATGTGACTAAGGAGACAGACTCACTATATTAAATTGGGCCTACTAATAAAACAAAGAGTTGCAGGTTTTTTCAGACGTTTTACTTCTATAATCTTTCTATTCTTGATGACAATAAATGTGGGAGGACAGAAAGAAGAAGTAAAAAAAAGAAGGAAAGACGACACTGGCGACATTTCCGTTGACTGTGTAATTCAAGGAAACAACTCTATCGTCGATTATGTCAACAGAATAAAATATATGGAGTCAGAGGTCTCTATGGACTCACTATATTCTCTCTCTCTCTCTCTCTCTTTACACACACACACATATGCAAACTCACAAAAAGTCTAGAGGCCTAGAGTTAGAGCTTAGGGGTGTTGGAGTCGTAAGAAGGAATTCCTTGAATTGAGTGAAGGGAATAAAAGAAGATTCGATTTACTTTTTCTCTAAGACCTTTACCTCTCCCAAAGTCCTTTTAATCTACATTATAGAGTCTTAACCAAATCTGAAACTCCTTTTACACTCTTTTAATATTTATTTTTACTCTTGATAATTCATTATTTTTTACAACACTGATTTTCCCTCCCTTATTTCTTTCCATTCCTCATTTACAATACTTTCTATCCCTTCCATACTTTCTTTGAGTGAAAGTATGGAAAGTTCACATTTTTCCCCTGGATTTTCGGATGTGTGCTGTGAGTGGAGGCGGAGTGTGGAGAGAGTTTTACATTTCTCAATGGAGCTCTGAGCTCAAGCGTCGCAGACAAAAGAAAAGAGAGAAGACTAAGAATGCGAGTCGGAGTAGTAAAGGATGGGAGGTAGTTGCTTCGACACTAACAGAGTCGATATTTTCTCCTAAGGGTAGCGAGAGAGTGAGAGAAAGAAAGAGAGAGAGTCTAAGTACATATTTCATACGGAAGAGGTTTTCACAAAGAACTGGAGTGGAACGAAAGAGCGAGGTGTGGTGTAAATCTATATAATATTCATCTACGGTCTCTGGCGGCATACTCGTCATACTCGCAACTTGCACTGCACGGGCAGAGCAGACAGATGAAACTCCTTTCCATTTTCTTCCCTTCTCAGTCCTCTCATCTATCCCATCCATATCGTTAGCTCAGGAGAAATTGTTCAAGAATCTCAGGGAAGCATGAAAATGGTACTAGAGAATGGGACGGGAATGGAATCAAACAAAAACCTTTGTATGTAGGTTCCTTGTGAATGTGGAAGCGTACATGTGTGGATTCAGGATTCTTAGGCACCTTCTCCTCCCGTTATTGATATCATATGCATTTACGTGAATCGTAAATTGTCCAGACCAACAAGAGCCAGCGAGAACCATTGTTAAATTATACTCTGAAGCACACGGGGTTACATCTACACCATGTCTAAATGTCTATCGGGGGGTTTCGTGGTAGACAGCTAAATCTAAGTGCCTTCCCTTTCTCCACATGTAGCGTCGTGTAATATTATTCATGCGTAGAACCTTATATATGTAAATGCATTGTGTGAAATTCACCACTACCTCCACCACATCCACCACAACCACCACCACCACCACTACATCTACATACATGCTTGTTCAAGGCTCAAAAAGTTGTTACTCATGGAGCATTGTTGTTCATCTCTGGAATCTGTATGTAGATACAAAGGAGACAAGTCATAGAGAAAAAGTGAAAGTGTCCTTCAAGTCGATAAATATTGGAAAACATACGAGGAAGGAAAGCAAGACGTAGAGGAGAGAGTCTCGGATCTGTATAAATGGAGTTGAGAGGGTGTGTAAGAGAGAGCGAGAGAGTCAAAATATGCAGATGAAAATCGATTGGATTCTGTCGTCCCAAATTTTACCTCTTCCCTCACTTTCTCCCTGACTTTCTCCTCATATGCATAAGGCTACCTGCTTATTGAAAAACCCAAGCGGGCTTCCAAGCTTGTAAAGGTTTTCAATAAAATGCTGTTTGTAAAAATAATGTTTAGATATTTCCTTTCTCCTTCTTTCCCTCAAATACATTTTTCAAGAGCCCAGTATAACTACATTTATACATATGACGCGAGACGAGACAAGAATGTCTGTTTATGTTAACCCAAGACGCTCTATATTCCTGCATACACAGACGCAGAAACGGAATGCATTGTGGGTCGTCCTTTGAATCCGTAACTTTTGCCCGTTTTTTTTTATTTTGCAAATTTAAAATCACATTTAACTATTGCCGTCGTATAAAATCCTCAATTTCTAATGAAAACACATGATCCATTCTAAAAAGAAAGGATTTAAATGATGAAACTGTATTAAAAATAGCTAGAGCCAATGGTGTAGTGTAGGAGTGGGCGTATTTATTATCTATAAGCTCAAGTCCAAGCCAAGGGTTTGATATATTTACTATGACAATCATCAGTGGAGAGAGCGAGAGACTGGGTAGTGTGGTAGTATATGATGAAAAATATTGGAGCTTTTGGCACAAATAACGATGTGGTGTTTGAATTTATTAAATTTTGAACTTAAAGTATAGTTTAATGCATATAGTAAAATCTGAAACTCACAAGTTGTGTGTGGAGTGGTAAGGACTATATATATGGTGTAAAAAATTTTAACCAAACTAACTCTCTTGGTCTTGGAAATGGTTGAAATCGGAATTTAGGAAGCATAACCAGCACCATGGACCATAGTCAAGAGAGCCAGTGTATTATATCATAAACTTAATGGTCTGGAGAAATTTCTTTTTACTTTACTCTTTCTCCTATCTACTTTCACTCTGATTTCTATACCCAGATCCAGATCAAGTCTGTGCTGTGGGAGGATGAACATAGTCGAGAAACTGAACTCTACGCGTCGTTACGCCGGAGTATATATATATAAATACGTTTACTACGACTATACGACAATATAGTTCTAGTATAAACTATTGTGGAGCAACTCTATATGCATGTATACATTCTACACTAAGTACAATATGCATTACAAAAAAATCGTCACGACAGACAAAAGTCTATTCTCCTTCCCCTTCACAATTTGTATTCGTTCCTTTTTTTTGTTATATTTTTGTTTCTTACATTATCCTTGATGGTTATACTATTTCACTACTTGTTTTCATTCTCTAATTTTTATTTAGTATTTTTCTCTTACAAAAATAGTAAAATCTATTTATTTTTAAAATGTCTCTACAGTCAACCCTCCTTATGAAACGAAGAGCTGAGACCATAAAAAATTATTTACTAATATTGTAAATTTTTTCCTGAAACCATCTTGACTCTCGGAACATTGTCCCTTTTTGATCTGCCTTGCGCAGAACCAAAACAGACGTTGATCGGGTTCAACAAGGGACTTTTCATGTTGACAACTTCAATATAGATTAGTTTTTATAAAAATTTATACATTTATATATGTATAAGCATTTAGATGATGCAAGTGCTGAGCGGGTTTAAGATATTTTATACTAAAGGATATTGACTTGTGTGTGTGTGTGTGTGTGTGTGTGTGTGTGTGGCTGACAATGTTTGTTTCGTGATCACTAAATTTATTGTTATCCGTAGAAGAAGAGAAAGAAGAAGAAAAAGAAGAAGAAAAAAAACAGAAAAGAAATGAAACAAATGTGAGAGCTCTTCACAAAAAGAAAAATCATACACTTTTCATACATTTCCACATCTACTCTCATTTCTTTCCCTGCCCTTCCCTCCTTTCCTTAGAGTTGAACCATTATTTTCTATGTCAAAGTTTTTTTTTTGTCCAAAAACTCCTTACGCCATTTTCATATAAATATATATTTGTGTAAAACAAACATAGTGTATATAAGAAAAATGTAGAGAGTTGAAGCATGCCGCGGAGAATGGAAGACTTTTAGTTACTCCTCCGTACAGGCAAGAAGCCAACTGAATGTGTTCAAAATATCTTGAGCCTATTTTCACATGACCACTCACAGTCTATGGTTACTATACTGTATTAGTTGGACAGGATTGTGTGTGGATTGAGTTAGTGTGGGATATATCCGATATAGATAAAGATAAGGGGGAGAGAACTGCCATTATAGCTACAGAATTCAGTCTGGGATCTGGTTGGAGTTGGAAGGAAGAGGACGGAAGACAATAAGGTATCTAGTAGGCGCCGTCGTTCGGGTTTCGGGTTTCCACTCTTAAAATATATAACAAAAAAAAAACAAAGATTTGTACTTGTACATGATTCGTTCATATCTTATCGTTAGTATTGGTATTTGTATAGCTCTGTCTGCACAGCGTTAAGTGGTCATATGTAGACTATATTCAAGATGACATATTATCTGTGAAAGTCAGAGGAAAAAATTGTATAATTCTAGATTGTCATAAAAAATAAAAATTGGGTAATATATATATATGAAATGTGTCTGTGTGTCTGCTGCTTTCTCCTTATCTGTAGCTTCCCCATCTCCCAATCTCGGGTATGGGATTGGAATTTGGAAATTTAAAAAAAAATATATAATGAATTATATAAGAAATGTCTAATAAACTGACAGAACAATCAAAGAAACTATAATAAGCAAAGTTTTCTATGCAACCCAGTTCCCTCTTCTTTTTCTGTACATTATTTCTCTTGTATTTTTGTGAACGAGTCGAAGCCGAATGCAGCAGAAACTTGCATGACTGGAACTCTCGTTTCTTTAATTTCCTGAACTCTATCTTTTCGTTTGGGTGGTCCTTGTCTGTCAGTCTATCTCCTTTCTCTGAGCACTTCCTCCACTCATTACGACGGATTGTGAAAAGTTGTCGGGGGAGAGGGGCTCGGGGCTAATTTTCCATATTAGGAATGATAAGCATAATGTTGAGATGTCTTTGCTCATGACTGTGGTTCATACGCGCAGGCCACAGCCACAGTTCCCGTTGCTAATGAGAAGAACCTTCTCTCTATCTCTTGTTTTTCCTGGAATTTCTAATGCTATGATGCTGCTTACAGTACAGTCTGTCTCGGCTTGAGTAAACCAATTTAAATGTATTCACAAAGACAGTCTCTAAAACCTAAAACGGTTGAAAGGGATGTTTGGAGGTAGCTGAGCCAGGACCAGGACCAGGACCAGGACCTAAGCAAATAGTAAAAATAAAACTGTGCACAGAGTTGTAGTTAAGTTTGAACCTGAGTTCCTATCTAGGCTCGGTATCATTTAAAGTTAGACTGTTATACTGTTACAGAAAGCACATTGGTATCACTGCTAATTAGCTTTTCAAATAAATGAGGTTGGAGTGAAATTGTAAATAAAATGTTGTCTAGTTTCCTTTTACCTCCACTCACAGTCTCACAAAATCCGATTTGCATTTTTCCTAATATTTATGAGAGCTACTTTTCCACCACTTTCTCTCTCTCCCTCTCCCTCTCCGTCTCTGTCTTCTCTCAATTTAAATTTTGCATCGGTGCTCCCCCGTCCATTTACCTAGGTCCATGGCCATGGCTATGACCCCTTCTCTCTGACTCTATAGCTCTGGGCTCGTTTAGTCTTCGTCCAGTGGACGTGACTGATCCCTATAGCCTGGAATTCGTTAAGATTTTGAGTAGGAAGAAAATGGCAAGTTGAAGTGTGTAGGAGTGGGAGATGGTGTGTAGTCGCAGAGGGATTCGGATAGAGCGATAGAGGTATTGGAAATTTATGACAAACATTTTACATTGCCTGAGTTGGAGTGGTGCTGGGAACTGTGTGGTTGTCAGTCAAACTGACAATTGTGCCCAACATGTCTGAAACGTACGACGCGTCGGTTCAGGAACGTGACCACTGAGTTTGAGTAGATGGAGTGAATTACGTACCGTGTATATTTGTAACATGTGAATACTTGATCGTGTCTTTATGGTAGTCTGGTCGTCATGGAAGGGACGATACCAGACATTCTCAACATGTTTTACTTTTCAAAAATTCGTCCTACTTTTAGCAAAAATCCCTTCCTAAAAACCCAGTTTAAGGTGGGAGCATAACAATTGACTCAAAAATGTACAGGAAATGTATAGTGTTAAGTGTCTATCTAGTCTTAAGAAATGATGAGCTGTATGCCTATATGTACTATTAAAATGAAAAAAGTAATAAATTATGAATTTGATCTGTTTGTCTGATTTGTGCAGGCTCACTACAAGGACCCCAAGAGAAACGGCTGTTGCATCACTTACTCGATAAGTACAATACATTGGAGCGACCCGTTCTCAACGAGTCGGATCCACTTCAGCTCAGTTTTGGCTTGACTTTGATGCAAATAATTGATGTGGTAAGGATTGCACTTGTACCATACCATTTCCTTCTCTCATCTTGTCTATGCCCATTACTACTATACTACTACATTCATACATTCTAACTACGGATCCAAACCTCTTACTTGAATTTTCATTCCAGGAAAATAATTTTGATTATGCTCATGATGATGATGATGATAATGATAATGATGATGATGATGATATAAAGTTTGTATATAGGGGAAATATAGTGATTCTAGTACAGAGTATATAGATATATCAGTGGAGAGCACACTCTAAAACTGTAACACATTCCAGAGCCAGAGAGCGAAATGTATCAGTACAGCTCGTCCTCGTCCTGCATAACTTTATGCCCAGACTAGAGACAGACATTAATGTATTTCTATTACGTCAACTCTCACTATAAATCTTGTACAGTGGCATTCTCAAATTTCTACACGAGAACATAGAGCGAGGCCGAGAAGGAAAAGAAAAAGGAGAACCTCTTTAGTCTCTTCTCTCTCGACAGCGCAACTAAAAATAAAAATTATTAATGTGTATGAATTCTCTCGCATGTTTCATTCACCGAAGCATTTCCTTCTAAAAACTAACAAAAACAGATAATATATAAAATATATGTACATAAATACATGACTAAAAATATAAATATATTAGTATATATGACTAGCCGGGGTACATGCGTCATTTTCAATTATTTTAATTACCACGTTCTGTCTCTGTATAGACAACTACAGATGTGTAGGTAGGTAGGTAGGTAGGTGCCTACAATATGTGCTCAGAATGAAATGGTAGTTTCCACATGCTCAGAATATTTTAGAGAGGCGCGACTACTGATGCTGATATATAGGGGAACCTATTTTATAAATGATTAAGTTTCACTAAATGAACCCTCGCTCCTGTAGAGCATCTATATACATGGCAATTTTTGTCCACAGAAATAAAGAAGAAACACAGATATAAAGGGAAAGTGTGCGTGTATTATTCGGAAAGTCACAAATATTTATTTAAACTTCGGCTTTGGCTTGAACAGGGCCAGGCGGTCCTCGTCCAAAAAACAGTATTGTCTAAGGGGAAAAAGATTGAAATTGAAATTGATTTATTGGTTAAAGTAGTATGTAAGGAAGATATTATAAGTATACCCTATACAGACTACGCTCCTTGCTCAGTTCAAATCTTGTACGACAAACAAACTTTTCTTGTGAACTCGTCACATACTGCCAATATAAAATATACAGCTGTTATATATATGGATGTAAGTTTTATTTTATTTTATTTTTGGACTCGAATATATTGTTTATAAGATATGGACGGGAACTAAAGAAAAGAACAGACACACACAAACATAATCGGTATGGTTCATAGTTCATATGTTAATATATAGGATGGGTTGTGAAGGTGACAGTTGTGCAGCTCTGCCATCATGCTATACATGTTACATATATAGGCTACACTGAATTTTATTTAGTATTTTTTTTGTCTTTCTAAAACTTGAACATTTGCATTACTAACCTAGGAATATAAGTTTTGTATTTTTTGTTGGTTACTTTGAGTTGAGAGTTTATATATGTTGTTATTCTGTACAATTTTTTTTGTCTACTTTAAGTTTTATACACTTTCCACAATTCCGTTCCTGTAGGATTATATACTGAGAGTGTGTTAGTCTGACTGAGTAGTGAGCCTGCTGCTGCTGGCAGTATAGAGGGAAGTAAAGGGAGTTCCACTACAGAGATGTCTACTTTCACTTTGTGGATATTTTGGTCGTACAGTATTGGTTACGCTCCTTTCTTTCGTCTTGGTCTCTTCGTCTCTCAATAATATTATTCAAAATAAGATAACCGTGTAGAAGGAGGGACTGTTTCCCTCATACCCTCACCGGTACCGGTACCGGTACAATACAGAGTCTACTTTCACCCCACGGCAGTACTTTCTAAATCAATACCATTTTATCTTGTTAAACCTTTCTTTCTCCCACTCTCCCTCTCCACCTTCATTTCCTCTACTTTTCCTCAAGACAGCCACAATGAAAACAATTGAACTCGGTCGGTGGCAATTTTTCCTCCTTCACTTCGAAACCTATAGTCCTATTCCAATTACTATTCCCTACTCCTACTACTCTACTACTACTACTACTACTACTACTACTACTACCACTACTACTACTACTACTACTACTACTACTACTAATACTACTACTCGATAAGGACACAAAAAATCCAATACTGCAAAACAAAACAGGAACGGAAATGGGAAATGACAACAAGAACCACGCTGTACTTTCTCCGGATTCTGAAAAATTTCACATGTACTATAGACTAAGAACGAGTCCGTGTTCGAAAGAATACATGTATTATTTTTTTAAATTCTTAATACTTCATATACGCCTTAAATATTTGTTTGCATACTTGTGTAGGTAGTCTTTGACTCTTTTCTTTAGTCCTTTTTTTGTTTCCCTTTCCTCCTGCAAACCAATTTCAATAATCTTATTTTCATACGAAGCCGTAACAAAAACAGAATATCTTTTTTTAAAAAACGGATTAGATCGAACCGACAAATAGATTAGCAATTTACCTACCTACGGTTACGGTATACAAGTCCTTTATCCAACAGTCAATGCGTAAACAAGGAGCATATATTCATGCATTTAAATATTCACCAATATGTACATATAGAATTTCGTGTACTTTTATTGTAACTACAATTATTTATTTATTTGACAAATATGCCTGAAGTTGTTTTTTAAACTATAGTCTTTTGTACTTTAGCAGTAGTTTTGCAAGCAACAAAATACATACAAACACATTTCTACTTAATTTACCCAAGAGACATGCACCGTATATGCAAGACCAAAATTTTGAGTGTGTGTAATACTTGCTACGGAAAAGACTATAAGAGATGAGGGAAGGATGTCGATTAAAATACAATGTTGGAATTGAAATTGAAAAAGAAATTTAAAATTTGAGTTGATAGCATCTTGAATTAAATAAAGTAAAAAAAGGGAACTGAGAAAATGAAGATAGTTGTAGTAGATTTGGAGAAGAAGCTGCTATGGGCTGAGTTGATTTCTCTTCTTTGTACAGAACGGAGGTATTTAGGAATTGGGCAATGTCAGAGCGACATAGAAGGTAGAAGAAGTTGGAGTATCATCCTGGTTTTTTTCTGTGTGGTTTTTTGTAGGTTTTCATTTAAGTAGGAAGATGCGGGGAAGCATTAGGGATGTCATTAGAAGAAAAACCTGTAAGCATTAGCTATTCTCTCCGCTCACTTCTTTCTCTTGCTGCTGCTCTAGGCTTGATTTTCAATGACTTGCCTATCTATCAAACTGTTGAAAGCCAGCGCCAATGCCATAACGCTCATGCCAACAACTCGTCTTAGCTCCACAGTTCCTTTTCAAAACGTACAAGAATAGTTTCCAGCTCACGAAACTAAATCCACATCATCGATGATAGTAACACGCTCAGTCAGTTGGTTTACTGTCGACATCTCATCGTCAGTCTTGAGTCTAAATATATATATCTATGCATACTTGAATATGTACATCTCATACTTGGGTATACAAGGAGCGGTTCTCACACTTTCACTTATGCTTTCTCCGCCGTCTTTGTGGTTTTACTGGAACATGTAGAATGTGGGGAAGTAAGGGAATCGTCCTTTACACACACACAACATATACACACGCGGATACGGAATAACAATACTATCAGTATCATTCTTATAAGAAAATGTATATACACAGATATGGTTGGGTAGGTATTCATGACTATACACTCGTGGTTTTAGTTTTAATATGTATCAATAACATAAACATGTATAAAGGAGCTAAACTTGAACCATCTGTAGTCTGTAGTAAAGAGAGAGAGCGGAAGAGGACTCATTGTTTCCTCATCTATCTTGTCTTGAGTTTCCTTCGTTCTACTTTCTCTACTCTCACGTTGCTTTCGTTCAGACTCATTTTCTATTCTCCGTGACTGCACCCATATAAAAAATTAGAGAGTCAAATTGTTTATTTACTTTATTTAGACGAGGCTTACGAAATTTCATGTAAAAAGAAGGGCGACTCTGTCGCAAGTCTTAAGAGAATTTTTAGTTTCCTAATAATTTCTTTTCAAGAGTTTACTTGACTGGAAAATTAGATAGACTTGTAGTCTCCATCCCAGAATCAATTATGTATAGTTACCTCCTCTACTTTTACTTCAATTTTTCCGCTTTCCTTTCTACTGATCAAAATTATGATGACGATGATGCCCAATTATGATAATTATAATTTGACATTTATATTTATTTTAGTTTGTGTGAGCACATTCAAATGCTTTTTTTTAGAATTTCTAGTATAATACAAATAGCCATGAACATGAATTATAGTCTCTGGTAGAGGAGGAGATATAAATTTCACCATTTTTGAAATGCAGTGTCATAACTTTATTTTTTATTATGTGTATACCATTCATTCTCAGGTTTGATATAATCCAGACAAACCCTTGATGGTATATAGCAAGGGCAGATAAAACATTTCTTATCGTAGAAATATTTTTTTCAAGGCGAATTTAAAAAAATAAATATAAAAAATAATAAAAATATAAAAATATTATTTGTTGGAGTTTTTACATTCTAAATGAGGGTACAATTAGTATTTGAATTTATTTCTGCCTACTGTGTAATGCGCGATTTGCATTTCTACTAAACAACCCACCCACGCACATTTTTCATAATGAGGTTTTTTTTAATTAAAAAAAAATACCAACAGGTCACAATTTGCTCCAACATGTCTAGATACAGTTGGTACAACATATCTCCTTGAGGCACAAACTTCAGTTTACTAATTGAGCAATCAACAAAACATGTATTGTAATGATGCAATTAAGTATAATAATGACCTTATTTGTACTGTATGCAAATATTAGCACTTTCAAAATACATATTACTTAATCGGTAAAAATGTTTAATTTTAATTATTGCAAAAATTAGCTATTTCATGAAGCGTATAAAGATTTTAAAAGATAGACAAAAAAATGCAAATCTGAAGCTTTTAGATGCACGAATCACTTTCACCCGCTGTAATACCTACTGGGACAATAGGAAATGTGTGATAGTATAAAATGTGGGATTAAAATGATACATTTAAGGAATTCCGCAAAGTATGGTGTATTTAGTACTACGTATTTTTACTACGTTGGAGTATTAAAGGAGAGTAAGAATAATAATAAATACAAAGGATTAAGACCACTATGCATGTATATAGAGCTCACACAGTTGAGGTGAAAGGAAGAAAGTGAAAGAAGGAAGCTGATAAATGTTGACCAAGTTGTAAATCAAATCTGTAAAATGTTGGCTTGAAAATGAGCAGTTTGAAGTAGTTGAGTACAAGTAATCCAGACTAGGCATCTAATGAGATGAGTAGTAGAATCGGTCGGGGAAGAAAGTTACCTCGTACATTTTACAGCCACTGAATAAAATGCTTCAACTCCAGAACCGAAGCCAAAACCGAAACCAGCCGCATCACCAAGACCATATAGCTCCAGATCCAGAGCACTTCTTTCATTCCTTCTTCCTGAGGCATATGGAGAATGCTCAAGACTGTGACTTATCAGAGAAGTAGTAAAGAGAATTTCATGAAGGCAGAAGCTGTTTCATTCTTCTCTCTTTCCCTCCAAACCCAAACGCTCTGCCTCTATGCTACTCTATAGCCAACATCCAACTCCAACTAAACATACCTATATACAATTCTCAGAGTCAGAGTCAAACCCAAACCAACCAACCAGCGAACCATCCATCCATCTATCCCTCGTCTTTTACGTTGACTACGTTTCTACACTTTTCTTCTTTCCAGAGAGATATTCTTTACTCAAAACTTTTCGCCATGTCGCATTGCGTCTGTTCTCCAATTTCTAGCCAAGGATTTTGGCTCTTCCCAAAACCATCCATTCAACTATACAACTACAACCAAACTAAACCAACCCGACCAGTCCCAGTCCCAGTCCCAGTCTTAGTATATAGACACCATGGACCAAAAGGAAAATATCTATAAGCTCATATAGCACACATGCTAAATCTCTCACTCAGCTTCTCTCTCTCGCTTTCTCTTGCTTTCTCTCTCTCTCTCTCTCTTTGGCCATTTTACTCTCGCCAATCTTCTCTCGCAGCAAAGAAGGGAAAGTCATTGAAAGTTTTCAAACAGCAGACGAGGAGACAAAGCTGTAGCTGTAGCAGTAGTAAGTTGTGTGAGAAGAAAGACGGAGCTGTACACACATCGCCTGTCTATCTATCGTTCAACCAACTCTACTCTCACTCTCTCTGTCTCTCTTCCTCACCTTATCCAACCTCTTCGCCTCCATGCTTGTCTGTCTGAAGAGGTTCTACTACGAATAAGTTAGACAAACACTCACACTACTTTCATTACTCTATTTCTTAGGCATTCTTTCCTCTTTTACTCCACCCCACATAGTCCCCTTATACTCTATACAATCTCGTTAATCTTTACCCGCGGCTTAGCCCTAATTTCCCATATCACTTACCCTCTGTAACTATTACCCCATTAACTAACACTCAACTTCTTAAAGTGATCACATTCCCATATCTTCTTTATCAATATACCTACCTTTAATAAAATTCTAATAAATAATCATTTACTTAAAATAACATACCAATGCGTACAATAATGACATTCAAAACTTATTTTACATTCATGTAGAATTATTGAAATTATCATTTAGGGAGTTAATCCTCAATAGTGTCGTACGTCTAAGAACAAATTTACGCTGCTGATGAAAACTTGACAGGAAAATAACTCTTAATTTTATCAGTTTTTTTTTGTATTTTTGAACAGAATAAATTCAGTTTAATTTTAATGCTTCCCAAGTAACATAGAAAAAACAAATCAGACGGTTAGATAGTAGATGAGGGAATCTGTACTTCAACTATAGCAATTTAAAAGTGAGCATTAGAGATAGTTTCTATATAGGGATAGATAAATGCCCTGTGGAAGTAATATTGTTTGTTTTTATGAGTGGTAAGGATTTGACTAGATAAATATATCAATTTAGTAAATTGCTTCAACATTATGACTACTTAGGACTTGAAATATTTAAGTAAGAATGAATTGCTTCGAGTATTCTTTCAGCTGTTTGGAGAGGGACAGTTATTCATAAGATGTTTTGAGTGGTTGCCAAAGAAAAGAAAAGTCCTCACTTTCCTTGGCTCATGTCATGGGCGTGGGAGAAAAAGTCACAAAGTCGGGAGATAGCAGCAAAAAAAATATAGTCCAAGTCTGAATATGTGAACAGTGACAGGGACAGAGACAGAAAAAACGAGAGCATTACGTCGAAAGTAGGGAAAAATAGACAAAAACTTAGTTGGATGAGCGTTGACACTGCAATGGTCTTTTTAAGTGTTTCAGGGAATGGGAGTAAAAAAAATATGACTGTTGTTGTGAAGGAAGTGAGGGAGGGGAAGTGTGTCCAATTCTGTTGAGGGAGAACTGAGGCTAAAGTGGAAGAGGAGCTTACTTAGTGTCACTTTTATGAGCGCCAATGTATACGAGCTCATCCAGAGGGGAGGCACACAGAGAGAGAGAAAGAGAGAAATTGAGAGAAACTTCAATAAAAAAGAAAGTACGGATTGTTCACAATATATAGAATATAGAGAGAAAGTCAAAGGCATGGAAAAGACTGGTGCTGTTTGTAGTCGTTGAGCCCTGAATGCAGTTACTTATCGTTAGATTAGCTTAACATTTCCCATCCCTCCTATGAATCCAATTCAAATGTAATCTCTGACAATCTTCAAATCGTAATCAACTCAAGTCATGTCTCCAAACTCTTGTACTCAACACTTACAATCTCTTCAATCTACCATCAGCCTCCTGCCTATTTCGTTTTACTCTCTCTCTCTCTCTCGTCCCAATCTTCTATGAAATACCTTAAATCTGACAACTTGTCACATTTCTACATTTTTCTATTAAGAGTGACAGCATTCATTCTTCTTTCACTCTCATTTCAATCCACATCCATTTTCTGGATTTCTCTAGAGTGTAAATATCACTTTTATCATTTGTTTTATTTACCTCTAAGCGTCAGGGATAGAGTGAGAGAGAGAGAGAGAGAAAGTCAAGTCTTGTACAATGAACATTATGCAGAATTTCCTTCAATTTACATTTAAACACATTTACCCAAGTTTCATTAATGACAATTTGAATGTAAATAAATGTTGGATAGAAAGTTATAGTATTAATAGAAAAAATACAACCTATTGCCGTGAAGCAGGAGCAGTGTACAGTTTAGATAAGACACGTTTAATTGGGTTATAATATAATATTCAGACAGAATTGGAATTTTTATAGCGCATAGAATGGGAGGAGAAGGGGAAAAAGCATTGCTAACTGTCTGGAAGGAAAGGGTTCAATTAGTTGAAATGTGAATAAATATCATCACAAAACTCATTAAAAGAGTAGCTACTAGCATGCTGGACGTAGACTTTGACTGTGAGTGGAAGCTAAGTGAAAGTAGACTTTTTCTTCTCAACACGTTAAATATTTGATAGAGACAGGATTAATATTCAGACGGCGGCGGCTTACTGATATTTTACATTGCTTCATGCTGACAACATAATGAATACCGAATGTTATTTTTTGTGTGTGTTCCTCAGCGAAAGAAGAACTGAAGAGTCCATTCACGTCGTTAGAGTGAGAGCTGAGTGAAGGTACTAGAGAAAGTATATCTTGAAGCTTATGTGTAGCGTCACTCCGTCCAAAGACTTGTTTTCTCCTTCTTTTTTTTCCTTTACTAAGAATTGAGTGGAGAAGGAAAGGAAAGAGAGAATCGGAGAATATAATGTAGACGAGCTGCATTAACAATGAGGAATGTTTTAAATGGTTACTTCTACTTCCCTCCTCACCGGCACCGGCACTGGTCCCGTTGCTGGAGCCGGTTCGGCCTCTAATTTTAAAAATCGAAATAAAGTTGAGAGGAAGTGCTGCTGCTATACTTCTAGGGTAAACTTTACAGTATACGTCTAAGACGCTCCACTCATTTCTACTTTCTATTCCTTTTCTCTCTCTCTCTCCCTTGTTTTTGTTTAAATCTTAAACGGAGTTCCTACTGATGCTTTAGATAGATTAGTGCAGACAAGAAATATGGATGGTGTACATAGTCACGAAATCCCATAACTTCTTTCTCTTGACTTTCTCTTTGAGGTATCCATCAGCATGGAGTTTTTCCTCTCTCACTCTCTCCCCTTCCTTCCTGTATGCTCTTTGATTTTGTTAGGTGAGATTCAGAGATTTCCTCTGCCTCGTATCATTTACTCATTGAAAGTCAAGGAAAGTAGTGTGAGTAGCCAGATGCTTTCCTTTTACGTACATCTAACGTTAATTTTCTACCCCTTTCCTTCCTCTAAGCATTCTCTCTTATGTTCTTTATATAGAAGGAAAATCAAATACTCAAAACATAATCATGTACACTCGTCAGCTACTTTCTCCATCCTCAGCTTTCTCCACTCTGTACATATATAGAATTTATATATGTGTGTCTATAAAAGAGATAGTGGTTTCCTTTCCCAACTAATGTCCTTTATGACTTGCATTTAAAAATTCCCAAAGCAAACTAAAAATCATCAGGATTCTGAGCCATGGAAGGATAGTCTCTGTAGCTAAGCTAATATAGACTCGTAGAAACGTGTGTTTATCTCTACTATGCTGTTTCATGTGTAGGGGAGAGGTAAAGGGAATTACACTAGAGAGGAAAGGTGGAGTATAGAGTAAAAAGAATAAAGTAAAAAAAAAACTAGGATGTGCTGGTTTTACAGAAAACAATTTCACGTCTTCCGTATCCGTGAACATCTTCAATTTCACTCTCGCAGTCCATGTACATACATGTATAAATACTGAATTAAAAAGTGGGAAATCCGGACTGTGCTCTCTTCCTATACTATTTTACCCATCCAGCTCATAAATCTCACACCGTAATTTTTTCAATGATCCTACCCAATCCCTCTCCTGGTCTGTTTTCCAAGCTACACTTTCTCTATGCATCTTCTTAACTCCGAAAAAACCTCAGTCTTGTCTGAGTAACGGGAACGTAAATGGCTAGATTTGTATCTTACTAAATATGCTGCATACCTCTACCACACAGCCTCAGCGCTATGCTGAATCTGAAAGAACGTTACGTACATTTTCAATTTTCACTCTGTGTGTAAAAGACCAAGACGAGCTATCTCAAACTCAAAGAAAGTATCAGTTACGACATTCTTTCCTTTGGTTTTGGTTTGTTAACAAGGACAGGAACTTTCTTTATGACTTTTTATTTCGCAGTCAAGAAGAATTTATGATGGCTTTCTCCTGTAATGTGCCTCCAAGAATTTCTTGAGTTTGGAAAGAGAAATGTGTGTATCTAAGAGAATGGAGAAACACATATATAAATGTGTATACGAATTTTTTCTATGTAAGTGTCTGCATTTAGGGAAGTGACAGTGGGTTGTAATTCAAACCCTTCACTTGAAACAATAACACTGCTGCTTCCTGTTCTCTCTTCTCTCTCCACATGAAAAAAAAATAAACAGTGTACTTTTGTGTTCCTCTTCAGAAAATATATAATTCAATGACGGAGAGATAAAAGAACTTCAAGTCCAATTCCATCCACTCTTCTGTCTCGTGTAATTTATGGCATTCCTTCCGTCAACTTCTTTGTCTTTTTTTTTTGGTGTGTGTCTCTTCCGTCCCCCGATATGCCGTCGTCCCCGTCATGATGTTAACCAATCAATTAGTCTTGCCATTACTTTCAACAGTCAGTCATTGTTTGAGTATGTCCACTCTTTCAGCTGTTCAGGCTCTTGTCTATACATATATACTATATGTTCATAAGTTTGATCGATATACTCAGTATAACTAATTTAACATCTATACAATTCACAAAAAAATTGTAAGCTAATTATAATTTATTAGAGTACGTACCGACCCTAAACACACACATAAAGAACCAATGAAATATAATAATATATATTTATTACGAAATAATAATACATACCTACCTACATTAAATTTAAAAATTCTCAAAACTACAATGATAAGAAGTTAGTAGAGCAACCATATGTCTAATCATTTGGAAACAAAAACGTAACAAAAATTGATGAATATATAAAATATATAATGTGGGCATTATAATAATAATTATATTATTGACAATAATGACAATTTGATGTTGTAGGATGAAAAGAATCAAATTCTTATAACCAATACGTGGCTAAATTTGGTAAGTAATATTTCCGCTCTGAAATTTGAGCTTTTGAGAAAGAAGTGGTGAAATCTTGACCCTTACCTTAAAACTTTACCTACCCCCACCCCCTAAAACAAAAACACCTTATATAACCAAAAGTATTACCCACCCCTCAACCCCCTCAAAAAAGAATTAAAATATATTTTCCCAAAAAAATGCGAGTTTTTTTTCTCTCCAAAAGTAGTTTATAAATTGCCTTTAGATTTGACACTGCCACATTACTATATATTATGCTCTAGTCCCCTATATAATTTTTAAGTACGCAATGCGGTTTCCCTTTTGTTAGTATCAAAATATTTGTCACAATTTTATTCCTCATCTCTTTTTTTTGTGAGCCAGTGAATCGCTCTCTGTTACTGATAGAAAGCTCAAGTATAATTATTCCACCATACGTTCGTTTTTTTTGCTATATATATTTCGTGAACTGTTTAGCGCAGTGTGTTTTTTCTACATTGTTTTTATTAATTATACATACAACTTTCTCTCTCTATATATATATATTTCTCTGTACATCTATCTGTCTATTATTCCGTTCTGTTTTTTCGTTAAGTTATGTACTCTTACGTTTCTTATAGCCAAAGCCGATTCAATGTATTCCTATTATTATTATACATTATAATTATCTGAATGTGATTTGTCAATGTTTTAACGTATACTGTTACATGATACGCGCCTTTATATTTCAAGATGTTGTCTTTTTGTTTTTATAACCATTATGCCATTTTTGACCATTTCTACTCTCGCCACCTACCACCACCTCCACCACCACCACCCACCACCTTGACAGTGTTCAATGTTTAATAATTATTTTTCCAACTTGCAAAAAAAAAACACAATAAGTTTAAAAATTATTTTGCTCAAACCTTTTGTCCATGTTGAACCCATTCCTTATAGTTTTTAGTACTTCTCTTAGGACTTTCCTATTTATCCACAAATAAATTCAAAACACATGATATTTACAAATGTCAATGTCCGTAATAATGTCCATGTGAAATGTGCGCCTATATACCAAAACCAAAAAACATGAAACCTTATGTAAACCTTCTCACTTTGAATTTGAACCAACAGATATATTTCGTTGCTACTGCCCCTCTCTCTCTCTCTCACTATATTATATATAAACATCTCTATATAAATATAACATCTACAATATATGCCACTGTATCGAAATGGTCAGAATCTGTTTCTGTGGATTGACTTAGGTCGCTCCTTCTCTCTATTTCTTTCTCTTCTATCTATCTCATTGTTATGTATCTTTCATTGTCGTACTGTAGTTATTTTTACACCCTTTCTTGGCTTTCCATCTAGACGTATGAAATTTATATATGTTATTACTCATAATCAATATTACACATTTTTTTACGGTTAAATATTACATAATATATATTGTGCCCGTTTCTATATTTTTATATGTATATTTCTATTTACATAATTAATTATTATTGTGTTAATTGTTCTTGTATACTCGTTCTCCACACAATCTCATATAAGTTAATAATCTAATTGGTAGCTTACCATTATCAATTATCCATTATCCATAAAAGCATCCAACAAGACAGAGATGTTTTATTTTTTTTTTTTGTTTTTATTTTAAATCTATACCTATCAACCCTCTACTAATTACACATTACAAGTACCTACTATTTAATTATATTTTTACAATATTATTTGTATTGGTAATCGGTATATATTTTGAGGCACTTTACCTTTTTGAAATCTCATCTCCTCATCCACCCACAGTCACAAGGGGCGTCAAAGTTTGTACCTAGTTGGTTTTTATTATTTGTTTTTTAATTTTGTATTCTTTACTCACAACTTCCTCATTTACTTTGTTGTTTACTGTATTATAATTAATTTGCAGTCTTTCATATACTCATTCTTTGATGAACAAAATACATAATATATACTTTTTTAGATAGTAGAACGACTCAGAAGTGTTGCATTGAGGACAACCCTGTTACTGTTTGCCGTGCTGTTAATCCTTTGTTTTCTTTTTCTTGTTTCTTGTACTTGTGAGTTATTCACTTGGCTTCTGACTCGTTACTTATAAGCAATAGCACCAATAAATATATGCGTAAATTATTATAATAATTCATTAATTATCCGTAGAGACACGTGTTACATAAGGGGTAAATTACAATACTGCAACATATATAATATGTACAAGAGCAGATATAGGCACGCTACATTTACTGATAATATCAACTGATCATATATCTTATATGTTTTCAATTTCAGCACTGCCATTTTACATGCCCAGTATTTTTGTTATTACGGTCGACATGATCATATATGAGTACACTTAATTATGAGCTTCACGTAGTACACAAAAAATCAACATGTTTCACCTTTACTAAAAGCGATTAACATAATTAGAGAAGCAAAAGCATGCCATTGTTAGGATTTACAATTTAGAGGGATTGCTACATGTTACGTCACTTTCTGTTGTAGGTTTTTTTTAGTTAATTGTAGACAGCTATATATTATACAGCTATATAGACCAATACTATTTACAAAACTGCAGGCAAAAATCCAGCCTAAAGGCACCACACTTAATTAAAATGAAAACATTATGAATTAAAAGTACCTATATAAAAGTAGTAGGTTGTTGTATTCCATGTATTTAGATCACTTGCACACACGACGTCGACTACATGTCTACATGTCTACACACAACTACAATGAATGCTACTATAGTACATACTACAAATATACCTATAGCCTATATAGTATATTAATTTTAATTCAAAAGACTGGGAAATTGAGATTTCATTTTGACTGAGCCAATATAATGACGTCAGACTTGAGGTACGATTCGTGTACGATTAAAAAATCAAAAACATATATATGTTTTTTACAGCTTGAAGAAATAGAAAGGAAATCATTCATGTTTGTTACCCCTTCCGCAGTGTCTGCTGCTGCGCTACTCTCAATTTAAAGAAACACCGCTCCTGTTCCTGTTCTTGGGTTCAGAGTATTCAGGCAGAGTCAGAGTCAGGTAGGGTACCACTACCACATAGTTGACGACGAAGAAATTGATTGACTGCAGAGATTCCCTAGAGACGTGTGTCATATAAAATAAACAAATATTATTATAAAAATAGAAAAATATAAATTGGTTGTTCCTTCTTACGATCCAAGTCAATGTCGATGTGTATGCCTCGCCTTGGTATGGTCCTTTATGACAGTTCCTATATGTTTGTTCAGAATGTTCAGTGTTGTGGTGCAGCCAAAAAGACGCTCTGTTTACTACTATTACACAAACCCATACCCAATAAGTATACAATTTTACAATACGTTCAAATTTTATGTATATTTTCTTTCTTACAAAAGCAGCATTTTTTTAAATTACCATTATTATTATCGGTGTCACTATAACTATAAGAGTATTCAGCTCATAAGCGCCGTCGTTCAGAAGCAGGCGGGGCACGAAGTCAAGGCGCTGCTTCACAATATTGGAGTTTAAAAAAAAAATTTGGCTCATTTGATTATTCAACAGAATTACAGAAGACGCTTTTAATTAAACTACAATATTTTTTATTTTTTTGAGTGTTTTTTGTTTGTTTGTTTGTTTGTTACGAGACAAAAAGTTATGTGAGTACCGACGGTTTGATACGCTACAACTGAAATGTGACTCATCAGCTACTCATAATTTAATTGGACTATACTATATACTAGTCATACATTGAATTAGTATTATAAGTAAAATACCCGAACAGAAAAAAAAATAACAAATATTTACTATATCATTATTACTATATTGATTATTGTGCCGTCGTCCGTATGTTTGAATGTGTATGCTTGAAATTGATACTAAAGAATATTTTTGTTATAGTGTACGTGTACAATAGTCTCTCTATTATATATATATAGTACCTATACTTGTAACAGTCAGTTATGAGTATAGAAGTTATGGACACCACCAATGACAATGACGGTTTATGGCTTTTTTGTGGTTATCGTGATCCTCTTTGTGTCATTAATTATCTATAAATATATAAATGTCAGTCTGTCTTTATTGCTATGGCCTCTCCTCTCTAAAAATTAATTAAAAATCTATTTATTTGTTTTTTTCTCTCTATTACATTGCCAGTGCGAGTGCGTCTACCACTAGTCATAGTCATACAACCATAACCATAACCAAACCAAATCACTCCATGAAACCCCCTGCAAAGCTATACCTTTGTTTTCAAAAATATTATATATGTACACCCTTGAGTAAATGGCTTTGAAATGCTATATATTAGATATAATATTATTAGAAATTATGAAAACCACTCCACCAGCCATTCTATATATACCGTTCTGAAATCATTAATTACAAGTTTAATACGCCACACGCGCTCCCCCCACCCCCCACCCACCCACCCAGCCACCCCCTCTTTTTGATGTATAATGTCCGTTCCGTACCTTGTCATTAATTATTACCTCTAAATAGCTCTCTAAATATATGAATGGGTAGTGAATGTTTGTTACTGTTTTGAAATGGCTATAGTTTGTAAGTAATTATGTTTAATTATATATTAATAATATACCACCTGTCACAAATTATTTACAACTACAAAAAAAAATAATGACATATCTAAAACAGAATATTAAGGAAATTTAAAAAAAAAGGAAAATATTTTTGACCACTTTTAAAATTTTTTGTATGTGCCTTAAATGGTTAAAGGACGAGAAGAATCAGCTCCTAACCACGTCAACGTGGTTAAAGATGGTGAGTGTTTTCACCCTTCAATCAAACACTAAACTTACTCTCTATATATCTCTATATACTTATACCTCAATTTCTATAACTTTACAACTATTAACACCCTGTTATTATTATACCAACCACCACCACCACCACCACCATCAACTAACCATAAACCAAAAAACCAAAAAACCAAAACCAACCAATCATTCTGTATATAAGGAATGTCTTGCACTCTAAGTTCTAAGACGTTCCTCAAATTAATATACTATTTTTTTTTAAAAAAAAAGAAAAAAGTCTTTAAACGACTTTGTCTCTACTTTGTAAAATATTTATTTATTATAAGCAACCACCATACCACCCTTACAGGTCATCAAATTAATTCCAATTTAATTTGAGACTATGAAATCCTATTCCAAAGTATTGTCCAACTCCTCTCTCTCTCTCTCAAAAATGAATAACCCCCCTTGATTTAATTTTCTCAAGTGCACTTTTTTTGGTTGCAAATTTTCTAAATTTTTGCAGTAGAAGTAGCCTTTCTATTATATTATACTATATACATACTTTAAACTAACTTTAATACTCATCCACCTCAATAATCATAATATATTTAATATAACAAGAATATATTTTGACCTTAAAAAATTTTACTTCTCTTCTTTCTATCTATCCATCTCTATCTATCTCTATATCTGTCTCTATCATTCTTTTTTTTCATTAATATATTACGTAAAAAAAAACTAACCCAACACAAAATTGCAAATTAATTTTTTTTTCATTTGTTATTTAAATCATTGTAACATAACATATATTTAATTATATACCTTATACCTCTCTCAACTCTCATGTATAACAAGATGCTTCATAAATATTTTTGGAAGCCATTTTTTTGTCCTATTTTTCCGCCTAATATTTTCACCCCCTTCTCTCTCTCTCTCTCTCTATCTCTCTTCTCTATAACTTTTCAAAATACCCGTTTTCTAAAAGTAGGGAAGAAGTAATTTAGGTTACCAATTAAGTTTTTTATACAATAAATATTTGAATGACGTAATGACCATTCTTTAATGAGGGCAGAAGTATATATTGTTAAAGGCTTTTGGTATTTAGTCGTATACTCAAAATACATGCTAACAGTTAATGTTTGTAAATTGTGTACATTTCAGCTGTACTGCTGTACTTTTATTTAAGACACCAATTTATTGATAAAAGGCATTTTTATAGTTTAGGAAGACAAAAAAAAATCAAATATTATTACTAAATAATTTTTGTTTTTTGGTTAGGAAACATTCAAATATATGTAGTTAGTCTTTTTAATATTTTTTTTACCAAAAAACATATAACTAAATATAAGCTACTTTTTTTGACATTTCCCATTCAAGCATTGCACAGTATCTAAATTAACTATTTTTTATTCAATTGCGGGATTTTAAAAAGGAATTCTTCCAAAATATTTTCTACCACGATTCTCTTGCCCCAATTTATTTCAAAAATTCAAAGTCAGTCCTATGCTTAGACAGTTCAGTCATCGAGAAGGCAAAACATTAAGTATAGGTATGTTGTTTATTGTATGGATGTGATCGTACTCGTTTAGTCAAGAAGAACACGAACCACATTTTTTTATAGTATTTTGATTCGTTATATGGTTATAATACTCCCTGAAAAATAAAACAATCCTACCACCTTTATTTCTGTATTCTGTAGTCAAATATTAACCTACACCAACACCAACCTGAACCTATACCTACATTTAATTATATAATTATATTACTACCTCTATACCTGAATATGAACATACATTTTAAAAATGAATGGTAATTATTTGTAATTTGGTAGCGGTAGCGGACCGTATGTGTGAATTTAAAAATTTTTTGACTAACTTCCCACTATTAACTCACTAAAATTTTTAACTCAACGTAGGCTATATGTATTGTTATGAGTAGGCACGAAAATACTGGAATTCGAAATGGTTTAGTTATATACTGAGAAAAAGGACTGGTGACGGCGTATAGAGTCGTAGCTCTGTACTCTATAACTATTTCAACTACTACTACTGCTACTACTAATACTAATACTACTACTACTACTTCTACTACTTCTACTACTACTACTACGTACTACTATGTACTACTATTACTAAGATATATCCGTACTGGGCACAGTTCAAATACATGACAAAATTTAATAATGATCATACTTTACGTAGTAATGTTATTGTTTGAGTACGTGAGCATGCTACAAATGCAGAATATATTTTTGATGTTGTTGTTGTTGTTGTTGTTGCTACTGTTGTGACAGACTATAGTAATTAATGTTGTATTATTAATATTATTTATATAATTAGGAGACATGCTAAAATGAGTAAGTATCTCACAGTATCTCTAGTCACAAAAACCCACTATAGTCTATTGTTATATTTGAATTAATATTTGCATGATAAAAAATGGTTCCTTTATTATACATACTGATACTCTTAGATACGACACTTTTTTTTTCTTCTTCCCTCAGTTTTTAAGTTATGAGGAGAAAGAAAATGGAAAAAGCTTATGTATTCTTTCCACTTTCTCCCAAGCAACATGCATAGACATCCGCATATAATATAATAGTTAATTCTTTTAGGCTGGAAGCTGGTAGCTGGTAGCTGGAATAAGGAACAAGTATAGGAGAGAGTTAGCTTATTTTTCTCCCCTTTGGTTTTGTTGGGTATGAATTTTTTGGGTGAAGAAAGTGCCAAAACCTAACGAGAGTAGGTTATACTGTCGTACTATATGTAGTCTTCTTGGTCTTGATAACTAAGCTTGTTTGTTTGGTGAAAACTTATTTGGAGACTTGAGATAACACGAAGTTTAGAGCTTTCCCTAATCATGCATGCAATGCTTTTCAAGAATTTTCAAAGAGACTTTGACCTCCAAGAGAGAGAGGAAAAAAAAGACATGCATGCCTGCACATACCTCACATAGCTGTAATTACATACACATAGAGTATACGAACCAGAACCAGGACGAGGACCGAAACCAGACACATTTATTTTACTTTCTCATCTCCACTTTCTTTCTGCTTATGCCTTCTATATACGCTAAAAATATGTTTTTGTAGGCTCGTATTTTCTCTTTAGTTTTCTCCACTTTCTCTTTCTCTCGTATTTCTTTTTAGTTCTTTTCTTCACTTTTTTTTGCTTTCCTGTCTCCATATGTAAATTCCGGTTGGGGATTAGTAGAGAAGTTATGAGAGTAGAATTAGAGACGAGTGAAGAGCGTCTAATAGAGTTGATTACAGATGATATGTTGAGAAGTAGTGATATTGTTCATTTCTTATAAACCACCTCTCATCGTCGCCTGCTTGACTGCTTCCCTCCCCTCTCGCATACATGTACGAACAGAGACGAATTCATATCTGTAATCTAGACTCCTAGACTTTGAGACCCATCTGATCCATCCATCCATCCGTATAGTTGTATAGCCGTAGCCCTAGTTGGCCTCCTCCCTTTTGAAAATGAGAGAAATACACACATAGGGACACACATACAGGGACACATACAGGAGAAAACTTTAATATTTTTGTGTGAGAGCGTAGCGACCTAAGCAGCCGGTTTTTTCGGAGTCCATATCTTGAATTTGTTGGACGTGCTGTACACATGAGGAAGAGGAGGAGAAAAAAATATAGTCTAGTTTAATTCTATTCTTCGAAACGACAAGGACTCCCTGCTCCTTCGCTTTCCCTGGAACTATAAAATTATAATAGTACTACCTATGTAATGCATTCCAAGGGAGGCACAAAAACTGGCTCGCTCCATGTTTGTGAACATCTTTTCTCCGCAGTATTAACATTCAGACCATGTAACTTTCTCCCCATATACCGCCAATCCTAATATGTATTCACAATCTTTAGACGACCTTCTTTCTCTATTTTCTTCCTCTACTACTTCTTCTTCTTCTTCCACTTCTTCGTCTCCTTTCAACCTTCTCCCTGCTCAAGCTCCACATCCAGATACAGATCCAGCCGCTACTTATTTTCCTCTATGCTCCTTCGCCCTTTCCATAGCTTTCTCTCTCTCTCTCTCTCATTTACTTTCTCTAAAGCCTGGAAGAATACAAAATTCACTCGGGACTGAAAGGGAATAAAATATGCTTTTGAGAGAGAAAATTTCTTTCTACCTAATTTTTTTCAAATTACAAACGTAATTACATACATATTGGAACTGAATGTTGAATGTTTATTAGCTTACGGCTATGATGCTGCTCTATATATTGGTTCAATAATATTAAGGAAATAAAGACAGATTGAGAAAGTTATGCATGGGACGTGCTAGAAGGGAGCTAGTTGAGTTGTCCTTGTCCACCGTCACTCTTCCCACACACACACCTTCCCTACACCAGGCCAGACCAGACCACCCTACCCTCGACACTCTGTTCAGATGTGTACATTGTACAGTTGACACTGTCAACTACATGGATCGACTCTGTCTCCCCAGTCTCTACAGTCTACATATTTGTATAATTTTGAATTAGAATCTCGATTTTGACTTGAGCATTAAATCATATCTGGAGTCTTGAAAAGAAATTTATTCATACAACCCAATCTATTTTATTTTGTGAGACACCCAGACAACTCCGCTCCCCCGTCATCGTCCATATTCTGTATATTATTGAACTTTTATTTCCCCCAGTCCCTTTGTCCTTCCTCTCCGCTCCGAAGGTGCAATATCATTTACCATGTATTTATGTGTGTACCATACTCATATACATACAGTCAGAGTCCTTTCTCACATGGATAGGTGTGCATGATCGCACTATAGTACTGTAGGCGTCCCCATCCCCAGTGTGTACATTGCTCAGGACCAGAGACCAGATCCAGAACCAGAACCAGAACCAGACCAGGGCAGTAGTAGTAGGAAGGGGAGGGCGAAATTGAATGGGAATGCCAAAACCATAACGCCAACGCCAACAAAACACACACGTCACACTATGGAGTGTCTAGGCAGGAAGGGAGGAAGAGTAGAATGAAAATGAAATGCTAACATTGACAGACGTTTATATACAGTCCTTATGACAGTGAGTGTAACGTACTGTAGTCTCACAATCAGATAAGTTACCATATAAATCTGACAACTTTGACACTTTTCATGGAAATCTTGAGTAAAATAAATTGCTCGCATTTTATGCATTTTGCCTTGGAAGCACTATTTTTTTTTGTTATGTTTATTGTAGTAGATATATTTTATGTTGTAACACACTGACTCTGTACATTTCTATACAACAAGAACGGACGTAGCTCTCTTGATACACCAACACTCGAGCCAAAACGAAAACCCAATACCAATACCAACACCAATACTCTCAAGCTCATTCAATCCATGAACACTTTCTCCACACTGTATACATACTTGTAAGCCAATAGTTGTCAAACTCTTTTCCAATATGATTGTCATTAGTCTTTATCCATCTCTCTCGCTCATATCCTTACCTCAACTTCAACTTCTACTTCTACTTCAACCCAACAAAAACCCTCTACACATATATCCGTATCGCTAGAAATCCACAACATTCAGGAACATAGTTGGGTACAATGCAGTGGTGCAGTGGTTCCAGAACCAGTTCCAGGTTCCGCTAGGTTCCCATGCTGTAGTATTTCTTAATTTGATTTATTTGACTTTCACATTCTTGGCATGTCTCTTTAATTATATAAATAATATTACCTCTGTTATTATTACAATTAATGTGGATGCTCTGCCGGTCTGCTCCTGGTCCATTACAAAAAGACCTCCACTCCCTTTCGTTTTGTCTTTTAGCTCTTTTCCGCTCTCTGGCCCTGGAGTATTAGTCCCAGTCACATTCTAGGAAATAATATCCTCCATTTTTACTAGTGCTCCATTTCCAGTTCCAGTTCCAGTTCCAGTTCCAGCCTTCCCATTAATTGGTTTCTTCTTTTTGTACTGTGAGTGTGACGGACAAAAGGAGGGTTCATGAGTTGTTGTTTTTGCTTATTTAATTTCTAGTTTCGAATTCTTTCCCTGTACTCGCTTCAAACCTCAGTTGCAGGGACAGGGAACGTGGAGTAATAATGACAAAGCATGAGAATTACATGTAGCTATATACATATGTCTGTAATTATACTGTATGAGCCCATGCATCCATGTCCCATGTACACTCTCCGTCCACGTCTCTCACTGTAGCAATCAAAGTCCAAAAAGAGATTTCTATAGAGTAGGACAGACAGAGACATAGAGACTATAGTATGGATTACAGACTACACTCTTGGATTGTAATTCATACAGAATAGAAAATAGAACTGACAAGGGGAGAAATTCCCTAATATTGAAGCTGCTTTTGATCCCTCTGGTGTTTTTTGGATTTTATTATAATGTCTTGTCATGGCCATGAGAAATAATTTTATGACTATGTAGTAGTACACACAGTGTTCAGTTTTTGTTTCTGACTACAAATATTTATATATATCGTTTTTTTATGCACTTTAACAAAACAATATATAGAATATTTTATAATACACTAAACTATATAACTAATATGTACGATACTTCTCCAACTATTTACGACTATACACGACACTACTACTCTAGTTAACACCGCACACACACACACACATACACACTCACAGATCACAGTATAACTCTATACTGACACTATCAAACTGAGAATCTGAATTGAATTGAACTATACAAACAAGATCTAAAGACTATATATATGTGATTGGTTTTGATTTACTTTATTGCTTTCTTTCTGTTTTCTCTTTTTGTCCTAATATCTATATTATACTCTTATATCCAGAATCTAACAAATCTAGAGCTCAAATTCATAAAAATATATATAACCGCATGAACCTAGACGTATATAGTTATATATATGTATTACATAAATCTAACTTTGGGTGAAAAAAATACTAATTTTCAAAAACAATCTAAATCCGAAAAAAAAAATCTAAACAGAAAAAAAACTTTGACACTCCTTATTTCTATCTCATATCTGTACATTGCATTTCTAATTTTTATACTATTATTTGTGTATGTAATTTGAACAATTCAATGCCGTTCTATATGGTATATAGATAGATAGACTTTACTTTCATAGGTACTCATCCTGCTATATAACTGTTACTCTTGCTTTTTCATCTTCTTGCCCAATTCTAATTCGAATGCCATACACCGAGTCATAGGGGAGCTGATCCGAGTCTACCATATGTACCAACCTATAGTTTAGCAAGTCTAGCCATAGCCATTTAGTCATATACATACATAATATAATGTACTTTACTACTTAGGTTATATGTACCCCTTGCATGGAAGTGAGTCTGCAAGTCTGCATGAACTGTGAATGAAAGGGAGAACATGGAAATGTTGTGTATGTGTGTGTGTGTGTGGGCGTGTGGGCTATAGACTTCCATGTGATCATAATCTCTTCTTCGATCAAGGTTCTTGTCAAAGTATGTAACCGCATGCTATTAGTCTGATAACATAAGTTAGAGTTGATTCAATTTGCTCCATAGCCAAAGGATAAGTTGATTTAGATTAAGACTAACTGTTGCCTTCCTCAAATATATTCCTATATTTGATTCCGGTATGCAAATGTTTTGCCACGTATGAATACCTTTAAGGGTATTTAAATAAGGGATAACTCTTTGTTCACACAAGTTTATACAGTTTGAGCTGGTCTTACGCACCAGATCTCTTTATTCATTTATTTATTTATTAATTCAATATTAATTCACATTATTACATACATACATGTTTATCATTAATTCACTTGTTAATTAATCAATAACTGTATTATGTGCTGTATTTGATAATAAGTCCAATTACATAATCCGTTTAATTATTAATCAGACCTCTCTTACCAATTATACCCTAGTACATTAGTGAATAACATCCGTTTGCACTAACTGTACTTTAAACTAACGATTAATCTTTAATCGTTCGTCGCCTTTACTACAGATAGTATAAGGAATGATCGTACCTTTACTGGCTACTTCGGTCTTCCACAATTGGGCAAAGACAATGTCAGTCCCGTGCTAGTAGTAATTCGTCTAAGGCTGATGGTCGTGAGTCGGCTAGTTGATGCGTTGAGTCTTCGCTGTCGTCCTATCTCTTCCTCTGAGCAATTTCAGTAGTTTGCAGATATTCGTCACAATATCTCAGAACTACTCTCCTCAAGTGCCTCAGTCTTCCTCTCAATAGTTCTTTCAATACTATGTGGATATTCGTCACAATATTTCTCAGTGGCGACGTCTAAGCGTCTAAGTGTTATAGGAAGGTTTCTAGTTTGGAGACGACTCGACAAACTAGAGAGTGAAAAACTTTAGAGTTTAAAAAGTGTTCGCTGAGAAAAACTTCAGAGTTTTAAAAGTGTTTAATAAGAAAAACTTCAGAGTTTAAAAAGTGTTCACTGAGAAAAACTTAAGAGTTTAAAAAGTGTTTAGTGAGCAATAAGTCCGAACTATTTGAGGACCTTCTTATTGTCACTGAGGTGTTACTTGAGGAGACGACTCAACTCGACTGCCTCCTCAATGGTGAGAGTCCTCGTTTATATAGTCCCGGCTCCTGGGCCGATTGCGTCAGAAAACGTTCTTATTGCGTCAGAAAAAGGTTGCTATTGCGTCAGAAAATGTTTGGGAATCCCTAATTTACCGTTAGGTCCATTGAGCTGTCAATCAATGGTGTTTATGAACGTAAAAGGGAATCCCAATTTGTAGATAGATCCATTAAGTTGTCAATCACTCGTGTTTTCTAAAACACAGTGAGTGACAGGAGGGACATCTGGAATTCCTCCAAGTACCCTTGCTATAGTGCTCTTCTTGTTAGGATGGATAAAAACGTTTTAGGAGAAGTCCTAAATGTCAATCATCGATTGTTCTTCCAAGAAAGAATGTTTTGAGGAAAATGCTCCTTCAAGGGCCCACACTATATATTATTGTACAGTAGTGTGTGCCTTGGCCTATGCTACACTGTGTGGTTGAGTTGTGAATGACAGTTCCATTCAATACAACTCAACTCGTGATTCATCATCAGGAATGTTGAGGGTAGGGACAGAATGGAATTATTGGGAATTCCAAGTGGTCATTAGTAAGTGAGACGAAAAGGGGCTGGGACTTACGCTAGTTGTAGTTTCCAGAAAGAAACTTGAGCCTTACCTTTATTTATTGCCCTTCTATCATTCGTGCTCTCAATCTGTCCTTTCCCTTTCCAAACCATCTCGCTATACTATTTGATGACGTTTGTTCGTCATCCTCACATATTCTCTCTCTCCCTCCCTTATTTATTATATTGTATCTTAATTGATGCTGGGATATTATTCGTGTGCGTGGGTGTATCTCTATACTATATATCTATATAGCCGTTTGGACTGCAGATATATGAGCAGACAACACCACCCCCCCAAAAATCTAGAATGGTCTCCATTCTTCACAAATAATAATAATTTTGTAGCTTTCAGGAATACAATCCAAATATTGTTTCTACTTTAGCAACAACGAGGGTCAATAAAAGACAGTGAATATTTGCAATGGTTGGCAAATTAGAAAAGACTTCAAGATTCGTCATCCAAGAACATATTAAGACGGCTACTCAACACAGCAATTAACTAGGTTTACTCGGGAAACTCTGAAATTACACAGTTAATTTCATTTATTGTTGGTTGTAGATATTTAAGAACATAGGCGAGCGTTTATAGCTCAGGTTGCCTGCTTGAATGATTCACGCCAAGCGGTTCAGTTCAAGACGCCACCATATCAAGGCGTTCTTATTTTGTTGGTTGTCGTAGCTGAGTACTTCCAAGTAACCGCCCAGTCAATCTACTCCTCTCAAGCGCATGATCTTATTACATTTTAGCTAAACGATATCCCGTGAAAATATAATTTTATACTGTCCTTCATTGCTTCCTTTTTTTTTTATTTTAAGCAATCTACTGTTTGGATTTTATTCCTTTTTGCTTGGGCAATACATAAATAAAATGTTTCTAGGGTGATAGGTTGTCCATCTCTATATCTCATCAGCTAATTCTAATTAGTTTCTTGCTTGCTGAAGCATATAAGTGACTTATTCAGTTGGCTAAGCTGATAAATCCTTACTATTACCTATCTTAATCGGCAAAAGTGATTACGTAATCATGTGATTACTGCACGGTGTACGGAAGTAGAAGCGCTACCTACTACAATCCTCACAGGCATTTTAGTGTGACTTAAAAGTCAATACACCTATGCATGGTTACATAGATTTTTCTTGCAACTCAATAATATTTTGTCGATGCTAGTAAAAAGTAAGTTTATATGTCGACGTAGCTGTTCCAGTATAATCATTCCAGATAGTATCGCAGTTCTACTAACCCTTTCTATTTTACATATTTTGTTTCTCTACTACACTATTAAGCAAAATTGCTTACAATGTTCTACTTAATTTATTAATACTTAGAATAGGGTTGTCTACATGTTTCTAGGAAGCTTCTAGGATCCTATTACATTTGTTATCTTATTAATAAGAGCCATCTACTATATTCAGTTCAACTGGTTGTTGCACTGTTACAATTCAACAAGAGCTTTACCATTTATTTTTTTTATTTTTTGTTTCTTTTAACATTTTGTATTTTTTGTGGTTTTCTGGGTAAACACTCTTTTATCTCTACATATCTCTACAGGCTCTTATATTATAATTTCAAATCTTATCTCAATCTCCACAGCACATCTTCATGGCTTCTGGTGTTTTGAAGTCTTCTTGATTGGTCCGCAATTGTTGTTCTTAATGCTGTGGTCTTCACTTCGCGTCGAGCAGAGCGATGATTTCTCTGCGATGTTAACCCCCTTGTAACGTGATGGTATCCTGATGGTTGGCAATTTCCAAATTGGTCAGCAGGTCCCTTGGTGTTTGTCTTGTTCTCCATCAACAGCTTTTGTAGGTGGTAAGTTGTTGTTCCATTGCATGGAAGGCATTAGACACATCAAAGGCCTTTTAACGTGTCCAGGCCTGGCAACATGTGGGCTGCATAGATCTCTTAACAGCTGATAAAGAAAACTACTCCATTGTCCACATGGTCCATGGTATTCTGCTGATTGTAAAAAAAGAAAGCTTGCTCTCTGGCTATTGCCAAAGGCGTTAAATGAACTTGTGCACAAAGGTCATTTTTTAGGTAGGGTTAACTTGTATTTTAGGCCAATAATGAGCGACAATATTACCTAAAATACCTATTTCTTAGGCTAAGTCCAGTAATTTGGCCCTTAGTCCTCTAACTCTCAATCTATGTAGTTTATAATGATCGATCATCTCTCTCAGACTTCTAAAGTCTTTTCTCTTAGACTCCCAGAGTCTTGCTGTTGCGTAGTTAAGTTAATTAGTTTTAACTATTACTTTTTTTCTTCTGAATCGTTCCTTAGGCCTAGGCTATTCCTCCTCTTGTTTCTTGGACTCCCAGAGTCTCCCTATCTCTCATCTACTTTATCAAATCGTCCTCAGGCTTCCAGGGTGAGAAACGCTCATCTCTAGACTTTGAGTCACATGCATGACTACCTGGAGGGTAAGTCCAATACATTAGACACAATCAACATAAATCCTTAGATGATTGTCACAGGCATTTTAGTGGGAGTGTTCTAAGCTCCAGTCCAACGTATGTCTGTTTATGTACTAAATCAGCTCTGTATCCATACACGTGAAGCCCAGAGACAAGTTTTAGATGAAATTATGAGTTATTACATGAATTAGCTGATATGTTCTTTTAACACTCCCTAACTCCCTGTCTTCTAGAATATTCCAAATATTCTCTACTTCGGAGCGCGTCCCTGACTACGCTTTGCATTTTAATATGAGTTTTCAAAATGTTTTCTTACATTTAATCTTAAACTCATATCCTTGAATTATTTTTTTTTACTCTATTTCCATACTTTATTGTAACAAAATAAGTATCAGTTGCTGCAAATCTAGCATACTCCTATTTATACTAGACTACTGCAGTATCTGCGGACGTACATATTTAATAATTTCCTTTTGAACGTGATAAAGATCCTACTTTTTTGTTATAAAATTAGAATATGTCTGTTCGCTTTCTAGTTATAGATCATTTTTACCAATATACTGCTATTCTCGATTCTAATTTGCTTAAATCCACGTCGTCAATTTGTAATTTCTGTTGCTTATCCATCGAATTCTTTTGGGTTTCTTGTCATGAAATACGCCAAGATTCTAACTATTCTTAACGCATGTCATAACGTGTAGTTACCTGTCTTAACCAATAGTCTACTTACTACGCTGGTTATTCTTTTTTTAGAAGAGTTGTTAAATTTTTATGATGTGACAAGGCATACAATTCTATCTGATATTTGCTTTATAGGTTACCTGCTGTTGACGCGACATTTTTCGATATGGCTTTTCTCGTTTTGCTGTTGCTATTAGTCCTGTCTAATTAGTTGTCTTATCATCAAATTTACTGGCGCGAAAGCCTACGACGGCTTAAGAGTAATTATGTTACTTGTCATTAGATACTTTTAGTAGATAGTGTTTAGGACTCTAATGTAGCTGCTGTAAACTGTCTAACGTACGTTATGAGTGGTTTGAAGAATTGTGCTATCGTTGTTATTGGGGTTTTAAAGTCAATGCTGAAGCTGGTGTTCGTAGAATACTTTCAAAGCGAAAAATAAATTTGCGATTCCTTAGCAAATCTAAATTTAAAATTTTTCTGTCTGTTTTATAAATATACTTCTGATTATTCATACCTGATTGCTTTCATAAGGTTTCATGTGTAGATTTCAAATTAATTCAAATTTTATGTTTCTTATTATGCGGGGTTGAAACTTGTTATGTGTAGATTCGTCGATGGTCCATCAACCTTAATGTCCGTGGGCTTTTTATCGTTCGTAATTTCGCCGTTTCAGTAGTTAACTTACTAAATTTCATCTGTTTTAGTGTAATGTGCCTGTTAGTGTCTGCCATGCCATATTTCAGTGTCAAATTTACCTTTTTCATCTGTACTTATTGTTCGGAGCGCATTACTCAACATAATGTAATAATTTATTATTATTAGTCTGTAGATCTCTAATTTATAATGAATAGTCTAATTCTCATTTGTAGTTCTTGGTTGCAATTTCTAATCTAATTAAATTTACAGATGTATGTTCTTGTTGAGTGCCATTATTAAATGCAGCCTAAGGGTTTCTATTCTCAGTCTATTTCTTTTATGTTGTAGTTTGGTTTCTGTATTTCCAATGCTGCTTGGCTGCTGAGTGCTAAGGAAGAATCTTACTAGTTATGGTCAATAAATTCTAGTCGTGAAATGGTTTGCTATACTTTTCATTTAATTATCTGTTAAACAATTTAAAATTGAATATAAATATTAGTTCATAAGTTTTTCTGCTGCGTGAAATAATTGGTGTGATATCACTCTGCTGTTTAAATTAATAAAATATTACTATCAACTTACGTAGATGTTTCTTAAATTGGTTGACTTGAAATCAAAGTTAGGTTGATGTTTTAATTGTCTGTTTAATTTGAATACTAAATGGTAGCTTCCTGAGTAAATTTTAATTTTTATATGAATCGCTCTTTAAGAGATACGTTTTCTGAAAAATAAACATCATTTAGTGTTTCCGTTCTATTGTGAGATTTTGTTGACCTAATGAGATTCTAACTGATTCCGAATCATAGTAAGTTTTCAAATGGGTCTAAACTTTTTCATATGGCTTTAATTAAATAGCTGTTGTCATTTGTTTATCTAAACTTTGTTCAATGTAGTCAGGTTACTGAATAAATATAAAATCACTTATAGTTTCTAATTTGCATGATCCCTTGAATAAATGAATTTAACTATTTTGATTGCTGAAAACTGGATTGGAATTAATTATACATAGGCTACAATAATGGACTCTGTTCTATAGACTTTTTATCAAGGTGAACTACTTGCTTCGTATTCACTGGTCTGATTTTTGGAATTTGATAATGCCTCCTTACTTTCATTGTTTTTATTGCCGCCTTTCTTACGATATTTAACTCTGGGTGCTTTTCTATGTCTAAAAGGTAATTTAAATGTACAAAACCTTATCTTGTGGTATATACTTCCGCATTGAAAGCAACGCACTTCTGTTTCCTTGAGCCATTTTGAAATGTCTTGTGTAGTAGTAGTAGATTCTCTTCCCAGTTCTTCTATGCTGCGCCGAATGTGGTCCATAAGTACGGTGTACTTTTCCGTCATCAAGTCAGGTATAGTAAAAGCTATGTCTTGCTCAGGTATCCTCAATATAAATGTTTGTGGTTTCTCCTCCTTATCATTCCCGTGAGAATCCACCGTAACTTCTTCTTGGTCTGCCATCTTGACAGTAGGTTGTATCCTTACACTCTCAAACCTTAAAATTTTACTTGCACCACACAAAATTAGGACCAATATCTATGTGTGAACAACCTCGTATAAACTTTGCTCGCAAATTACTGAGTTTTTAATTAGGGGTCAAAATCTGTTCAGGGGTGGGGATTGTTATGTTTTTATTTAATAATCAAAGAAAATTACCTTGGGGACAAAACCGTTTTAATTAGAAGGAATTGTAATATAATATTTAAGTTTTCAAGTGGGGATTGTAACTTAAACAGTCGCTTTTCGCTCAGCAAGTGACAAGTAGCATGTATCGTAAGTCTGCAAAATTATTATTTCAAATCTTGCCCGACCTTTTACCCTGTCTACCTCCACCAGAATTACGTGTTGCCTTCCTCAAATATATTCCTATATTTGATTCCGGTATGCAAATGTTTTGCCACGTATGAATACCTTTAAGGGTATTTAAATAAGGGATAACTCTTTGTTCACACAAGTTTATACAGTTTGAGCTGGTCTTACGCACCAGATCTCTTTATTCATTTATTTATTTATTAATTCAATATTAATTCACATTATTACATACATACATGTTTATCATTAATTCACTTGTTAATTAATCAATAACTGTATTATGTGCTGTATTTGATAATAAGTCCAATTACATAATCCGTTTAATTATTAATCAGACCTCTCTTACCAATTATACCCTAGTACATTAGTGAATAACATCCGTTTGCACTAACTGTACTTTAAACTAACGATTAATCTTTAATCGTTCGTCGCCTTTACTACAGATAGTATAAGGAATGATCGTACCTTTACTGGCTACTTCGGTCTTCCACAATTGGGCAAAGACAATGTCAGTCCCGTGCTAGTAGTAATTCGTCTAAGGCTGATGGTCGTGAGTCGGCTAGTTGATGCGTTGAGTCTTCGCTGTCGTCCTATCTCTTCCTCTGAGCAATTTCAGTAGTTTGCAGATATTCGTCACAATATCTCAGAACTACTCTCCTCAAGTGCCTCAGTCTTCCTCTCAATAGTTCTTTCAATACTATGTGGATATTCGTCACAATATTTCTCAGTGGCGACGTCTAAGCGTCTAAGTGTTATAGGAAGGTTTCTAGTTTGGAGACGACTCGACAAACTAGAGAGTGAAAAACTTTAGAGTTTAAAAAGTGTTCGCTGAGAAAAACTTCAGAGTTTTAAAAGTGTTTAATAAGAAAAACTTCAGAGTTTAAAAAGTGTTCACTGAGAAAAACTTAAGAGTTTAAAAAGTGTTTAGTGAGCAATAAGTCCGAACTATTTGAGGACCTTCTTATTGTCACTGAGGTGTTACTTGAGGAGACGACTCAACTCGACTGCCTCCTCAATGGTGAGAGTCCTCGTTTATATAGTCCCGGCTCCTGGGCCGATTGCGTCAGAAAACGTTCTTATTGCGTCAGAAAAAGGTTGCTATTGCGTCAGAAAATGTTTGGGAATCCCTAATTTACCGTTAGGTCCATTGAGCTGTCAATCAATGGTGTTTATGAACGTAAAAGGGAATCCCAATTTGTAGATAGATCCATTAAGTTGTCAATCACTCGTGTTTTCTAAAACACAGTGAGTGACAGGAGGGACATCTGGAATTCCTCCAAGTACCCTTGCTATAGTGCTCTTCTTGTTAGGATGGATAAAAACGTTTTAGGAGAAGTCCTAAATGTCAATCATCGATTGTTCTTCCAAGAAAGAATGTTTTGAGGAAAATGCTCCTTCAAGGGCCCACACTATATATTATTGTACAGTAGTGTGTGCCTTGGCCTATGCTACACTGTGTGGTTGAGTTGTGAATGACAGTTCCATTCAATACAACTCAACTCGTGATTCATCATCAGGAATGTTGAGGGTAGGGACAGAATGGAATTATTGGGAATTCCAAGTGGTCATTAGTAAGTGAGACGAAAAGGGGCTGGGACTTACGCTAGTTGTAGTTTCCAGAAAGAAACTTGAGCCTTACCTTTATTTATTGCCCTTCTATCATTCGTGCTCTCAATCTGTCCTTTCCCTTTCCAAACCATCTCGCTATACTATTTGATGACGTTTGTTCGTCATCCTCACATATTCTCTCTCTCCCTCCCTTATTTATTATATTGTATCTTAATTGATGCTGGGATATTATTCGTGTGCGTGGGTGTATCTCTATACTATATATCTATATAGCCGTTTGGACTGCAGATATATGAGCAGACAACATAACAATAACATGAAAATTGCATTTTGAGAGTGTGTGCTTTTTTTTCTTATTTTTGTTTTATTTTGTTGAGTTTTTGTTTCTACTTCTAACTACTTGGTTATTATTTCTTATCATCTACATGTTTTTTATATACATATAGAATTATGACATGTCCAAATCCCCAAGTCCGAGTCCGAGCCCTAGCCTCAAATAATATCCTAAGGAAATCATATACTTGAGTTTTATTAACCGATAACATTTTAACTGTGCCTCTAAAAACTATATTTATCAAGCAAAACTAATTGCCTATTTTATTGTGTGTTAAAATAATTGTGCTGGTTATATATTTACCATAATATACCTTATGATTTTGTTTTTGTTAATTAATTCATTAAACCAACCAATCAACCATCCATCCAATCACTCAATCGTACTTCCAGATATCCAGATATAATGCTACCGTGTTGGGTGTACAAAAACAAAATTAAACCGTGTTATATATTTCCTCTCATTGCTTTTTTTGAGCTTTCTTTTTTACTAGAATTGGTCGCTTTTTGCTTTTCAAGGCTCCCTGCTGAACCATAACAATGGTCTTATATTGGTAGTGATTGGAAGTAGTTAGTATATAAAACAAATATAGAGTGTGTGAGAGTGTTTAATGCTGGGATGGAATCTCAGGTGGGGATTTGAGGAAATGGAGAAAGCAAGGAAAAGAAAAGAAGTGAGACAAATTGTTAAATTGTAATGTGAAGAAAATTACTTGAGGGACTCGTGATGGAAATGAATTATTTAAGCCAAAGTATTCTCTTACAGAATGGGATGAGAGTAAAGGGGGGAGCTTTGAGTGGGACATTTCTTCAAATGGCTTATTCATAAGTAATTAGGGAAGGTAAGAAAGTGACAGCTGAGAAACCGGGGACGTATTTTTTTTTTGTCTTCGTCTTCTTCCTCTTTGTATGTACGGTTACTCTTCCTTTTCTTCTTGAGAGAGATTGGGATGGATTTGTGGCGCCACGTTGTAAGAAAATGTGAAAAAACTTGGAGGATGAAGATTCTTCCAGCTTCACTTTCCCGTCCATCTCGTCGTCCTGGTTAGCATGTGAGTCTATGTGTGTGTGTGGGCTGCTTTCCCTCTCCCCACGAAAGAACTGAGATAGCTACACATGCAAAGAGAAAGAAAAGACGTACTCTACGGAAGGAAAGGATCATGAATGTATTAATAGGGAGAGATCCTGTAACTGTTGGAAAATGAAATTATGGAGCGATACTCCGCACTTTCTCCATAGCTTTCTCCCTCAGATTCTGTACCAGCACGAGGACCAGCATTTATCTGCACACTACATATACTTGGCTTGCTTCGACCCGCTTGCAAAACCCTCTTGTACTTACCCAAAATGTAATTCAGCCCTTTTTTCCTCTCCGAAAAAAAAGTGGAGTGAAAACTGTTCACGAGTACTTTATATTTTGAGTCTGTGCATTGGACAGAATCGAAGTTTTCTGCTTTGTATGTGATGTGGAGGGAGACTGAGAGAGAAATCATTGGAAGAGAAACTCTCATGTTTCATCTTCTCAGTCACAGCAAGCGCTGCTGCTCCCTATTCGACTCTCAGTGTCATCTACAAGTTTTTGCTTTCACTCCTACGACTGGATTCCAAAACTTTGCACAGTACTCTCTCTCTCTCTCTCTGCCTTTCTCTATCTCTCTATCTCTCTTTCAATTCCCCGTGTAGTATTTTAGTTTTGCCTAACTCTCCTAGATTTCACCCCTGACTCCATCATTAAAATTAAAGCTAACAAAAATATAAATTTTTGAATGCACATAAATAATGATTATAAATGTATACATTAATATTTTTTATTTTATTTATGTATTTATTTACTTATTTATTTATTTATTGAACAGCTTGTCAAAGTCATTGTTCATAATTGAAAATACTCTTGTGTGTCTGTGTAATAACTCAGGAATGGAATGACGTCAATCTAAGATGGAATTCCAGTGAGTTCGGTAATATTTCCGATCTCCGTATCCCACCACATCGAATTTGGAAGCCTGATGTTTTAATGTACAATAGGTGTGTGTTTCTCCTCTCTCAATAAGTTCATTTCATTATACATATATATTTCTCCTAAATGTATTCTCAATTATGAAAGAGGGACCGAATTTTTAAACCAAGAATCTAGAGTATAGACTTGATAATTTATTTACATGGCGGAATAATTTGAACACATAGTGCCGATGAAGGGTTTGATGGAACTTATCCTACGAATGTTGTCGTCAGAAGTAATGGCAGTTGCAATTACATCCCTCCAGGAATTTTTAAGAGCACGTGTAAGATTGACATTACGTGGTTCCCATTTGATGAGCAAAAATGTGAAATGAAATTCGGTAGTTGGACGTACGATGGATTTCAGGTAATTTTTATGCATTCCAAATTCCAATTCCAAAATCCAAAAATTTTTGACATGACATTCGGAGAGAGCTGCTGCTGCTCGTGGGAGAGCTCCTCTAGAGTGGAGCAGTCATAGAGTCAAATATATGTCCCAATTAATTAGAATTAAAATAGTACAAAATTCAAAACAAAGTTGAGAGCTAAAGTTGAGAAGAAATATTACTTTCTCTCAGGGAAAGTTTTAACTTGCATTTCATCTACGGAAGAATGCATTCATACAAATTATCTAATGTTTATAATTTTTTGACAAATGATAATTGTAGTTGGATTTACAATTACTCTCAGAAGATGGTGGCGACATAAGCAGCTTTATAAAGAATGGGGAGTGGGAACTTAAAGGTATGATGAGAAACAATACAAAATCTATCATACTATATCATATAAAGGCTACATGGGCTTAACTAACAAAATGCTAATCATAATATTGTTTCTTTTAAAAAAAACATGAATATCCATATTTATATGTACTGTAACTGAAGATGTCTCCGTTTATAATTTCCCATGGGTTAACGTAGGTACTATATGGTATTTTCAAAACTTCATGGGGACTATTATCATGATTCTCTAATTTTCAGTTTTTGACTTCTTTCAAGAATTTCTCGATGTACATTAAAATAATGATTATATATTTAATGTGATAAAAAAAAGTAATACTAATAACAATAATTTCATAGAACTAAACCAAAAAACTACGCACATGCTAATAGAGACTTGAAGACGAGAGTGAAGAATTGTAGGGATTGTAGAGAGTATATATAAATAGAGGGAATGGCGGAATGTATTGTCGGAGTGAGGATGATGGGCTTTGGCGGATGTTCTTCGAACTGTTTGGAGTGGGTGTAAGTATGCGCTCGTGTGACCAAGACGAAGCGTGTACGGCCCACATTCACAATTGGACTGATTCTCTTGGTTATAAGGATCGAACTCTTTATAGAAAACAGACAGACATGTACACGTACAAACACTCTCACTTTCTCTAGCTTTCTCTCTCTCTCTCTGTTTCTTCCCCCATCCCGATTCCATCCTCTTTGTCGACATACCATGCAAAAATGCGAATTTCCCCATTCCAGTCACTCAGATCGATTTTCTCACTGGAATTGAACCAGTTCATTGTAACAAGTCAAAGGGGTGTTCCACCATTGCGACTACTGCACTCCTCCCAAATTCCTATTCCCATTCCCTACTCACTCACTCACTACTTTTACTTTTACTCACCCTATATCTATATCCTCTTGTATAAGTACCTATGTATACCACCACCACCCATATGCTACCACCATATACAACCATATAACTACCTGCTATTTTCTCCCACTTTCTCTCTCTCCCTCAGTCTCCGCCAACTTACTCACAGCATCCAGCCACTCATGGACCAACTCATCTCCCTTCCCTCTCCTACCCCTTCCAATCCCCCAGTCCTAGCATCAGTCACTTATGTTCACAAGACATATAAATATGCATACACGCACAACACACGGAGAGAGACAGTACCTGAGATACATGCAATAACTATCCGAGTCCGAATTACAACTACATATATATACTTTCTCCACACATATTACTTTCACTCTCTATATACTCACACATTCTTGAACTTCTCAAACTTAAAAATTCCCAGACATGCTAAATGCACAATCACAAAGTATTCGTATACTAATATTTAAGTATTTCTGAGTGTAATTACACATTACATTTTTTCTTTAAACAAAACTTACATTTTCCTCCACGTTTAAAATATGAGTTGTACACTTAAAAGGGGAAAAGGATTCAAATTTACATGATATTTTTTGATGACAACTTTTTACCTCAATACGAAAATTTACCAACTTTGAAGACTATTATGTAGTTCACTGTATTTAATTAATATAATATTGTAGAGTACATAATTGATTTTCATATATTTTGAATATGAAAAATAAAACAAGTAAAATTTAATTTTCATAGGATCACTCAATCGATCAGAACGTAACTGGAAAGTAAAACTTTCATTCATCTCTATATCGGATATAGTGTACATAAAGAGATATTTTTGAATTTTTATACACTTTCTTTTTTAATATTCAGACTGAAAATACATTTTGATCGCATGTTACTTTATATTCTTGTTTTTTTTCATTTTTTTTACATTTTCCCTCTCTGGATGTTAGTATCACACTTTTATACTGTAAATCATCCATTGGGAAAAATGATTTTGTGCTACTGACTGTACTTGATTCAGTTCTGAATTAACTAGTTGAATGCAAACGCCCTTCCCCCTTATTTTTGGTAAAATAATAGTAGTATAGACAAGCTATGTACAAAATAATGACATACCCCTAGATAATTTTTTGATTTTGCTGTAAATATGTGCAAAAAAAATTTATAGCCGTTTACTTTCAAAGTCAAACCTTTGAAAATATTATGAAAATCCCTCAAGAACCTTTCTCGTGCTAACTTTTGTATGTTTCAAAAAGATTGCCCAAAAAAACAACATACTTGTTTTTTAAAAAAGAAAAACTCTCTTGACTTTGAAAAATTTCCAAGACTTTGCAAGAGAGAGAAAAAAAACATACGAAGAAAAGAAAATATATTTTTGCATTTTTGGAAGACGTTTTTGGGTTTTTGTTTTGTTTCTATTTTTGTAGGCGTTCCGGGAAAACGAAATGCAATCTATTACGCGTGCTGTCCAGAACCTTATGTGGATATAACATTTGTGATTAACATACAAAGGCGTACGCTATACTATTTCTTCAATTTAATCGTTCCTTGCGTCTTAATCGCCTCAATGGCCGTGCTTGGGTTTACACTGCCTCCAGATTCAGGAGAAAAATTATCTTTAGGTAATTATCTATAATTCGACCAATTTTACATGTTCCGTTTCCGTCGCTACTCTCTCTATCTCTCTGTATCTCTTGTACGTACAACTTTTTTTCACAACAATTTAATTAAAAATATATCATATGTTCTCTTGTGCAGACTATATACACTGATATACTCCGTAGCCTTCTACTGTGTAACTTTTTTGTATTTTACTTACTAAATTTTTGAACCTAACGTAGCGAAAAAAACAAAATATTTTATATGAAAAAACAGACGACACAACTAACGATTCTCGATTACGCTTACCAAGTACCTATGTACGTATACATTATGAACATCATTTGTTTGTCAATGCATTTATCTTCCAACATATTTTTATACATACATGTAGTCGCGTACTCATGCGTACACAATGACAGTTTACGAAATGCTCAAGAACTTTACCCCCCCCCCCCCACCACCACTCAATCTCCTGACTTCACATAAAAATTGCACAAAATTACAAAAAATACTGATAAAACACTCCCCCCCCCCCTTGTTACTCCTGATAAACATATTCATCTCAACGAATACTAGAACTAAAAAGTACTAACTACATATATCCATGTATTCAAAGAAAATTACATAATCTTTTTTCATCACTTTGAACCGAACCTTCGACTGTTTTTTTAGAATGAATGAATCTGATTTTTGCAAATAGAAATAATTAATGTTGTTATTTCAAAGTTTTTTTTTTGTGTTTCGTGTAATACATATTTTGATGTCCAGATTGTGTTTAAACTATACATACAGTAAACGACAGGTTTTGATGCGCGATTGTTTTGTGAATGATGATTAAGACAATATAATTAAAAGTACAATTTCAATTAGCTCATAGTTACGTATTTTTTAGTACCTATACATAATGTGAGATGAGATGCTTTAGATATTTAGAAACACATGTAATGTTCAAGTGTTTTGTACCATTAATAATTTTTTTAGTATATTAATGATGTACATAGTATTCTGTAGAAATTTAAAAAAAAAAGGTTAAAAGATATAGAGTTTACGGATATAATAATTCTGGTTAGTCACAAAGATTTCTATATACATATACTTGGAGGAAGATAAGGAGTGGAATTTTATAAGTTTCAGCTCGTGCTCACATTGATATTAGGAGAAAGTTAAGTGAAAGTAGAGTGGACCGAGTGCGGGGAGTCTCCAGAAGAGGGTGCACAGAGTCTCCTAGAGCACAACTGAGCTTCTCAAAACGGAATCAATACAGTTCAACAGACGATGAGTCAACTGAGCTGGAAGAAAAAGAAATTCTTTCAGCTTTTAGCTCCTTTCATAGTTCTAGTCTAGACAATTTACTTAGACGGAACGACACGATACAACAAAAATAGATAGAGAGCACACAAAAAACTACTCAACTCTTTTGGTTTTCTCAATAATCAATTATGATAAGACATCATTCACAAGGTTTAATTGGTATCACAGAAGTAGTTAAAACTATCTAATATACATGACTGGAGCAATATAGTTATTTTTGTAATGTAAGATTATAGAATATTTAATTAATATTTAATATTACAAGGTAAACGGAAAATAATTTTTAAATGCATGAAATAAGTAACTCATACTTAATTATTTCGTTACATAACAAAGTCAACTACTATACTACTTGAAAGCGGGGAGCGTGTAGGACTTTCACCAAATGTTGAGTGAGTGCGGACGTGGCATCACATAGGAAAGGAGGATTGGGTAATAGATGTTTCCTAGTAAGACGTTGATGAAACGGGATGGAACTAATAAATCAGGGTTAGAAGGGAAAGTAATTTGGAGTCGTAAACATGAAATATGATGAGAGTATGGGAGACGTCAGTGTTGTTATTGCAATTTCCGACCCACTATTTTACTCTGTCCTTTTTTTGTGTGTGTGAGGAAAATCGGATTCCGAAATTTCATGTTGATCGAGTCAGATTTCAACGGTCATTGTATCACGGATCCGAACATAGTCCATAAATTTAGTTTATGCATATACAGGCTTAGATTCATATAGGTATATATGTCTGTATTCTGTAAAGAAAGAAAGTACAACCACACACACACCAACCACCATGGAAAAAGAAAGGGAAAAGTATAAGGAATGATGAGAGATGAGATAAGGTTTTGGACTTTGGAGAAAGTAGTGGTTGATAGCTGATACGATATGATCCGTTTATAGTCTCAGTGATAGTAAAGCAATTGGCGGGAAGTTGAGGAAATTTGCTCCCCAGCTGCACCTATTCTTATCCTTGGTCATAAGTCCTGTCCCGCTGTAGGTTCTATATTTTGCACTAACACTTGATAGATCATATCAAGTCAAATCATCTAAATCATCCCATCCACCTTGTGCTACTCATCACTCTCCCACTCTCCCCATCCCATTCCTTTAGAATGGTAAACCCCACTTTCTCCGTCTTCCTCAGCCATACATCAAATTTCTTTCTTACCTTCAACTCGTCCCTGATATATCCATGAGGCTGTATATTATATTATACCCTCCTATATATGTATATATACTCTATTATTTTCTACCTTGTGTCTTTCTGGAATACATACATTTCTCTCAAGACAATCTTGTCTGCCACACAGTAGACTGTAGACAAAGCTCCATGTTGATCACGAAGGGCAAGGAGGAATGGTTGCACTGGTTTGGGTTTTGAATTTGGGATTCACAAACACTTGTGCTTACTTCTCCTCGTGTGTAAATCACATGAAATTTCCTATGCAGATAACTCAAGAAAATGACTGTGTTCCACTAAGCGTGACTTCCTATCATTATCCTTTGCTCCAAATCCAAACCCAACGTTTAACATTTTCGTATGAAGCGCGCACTATGTGGGCTTAGAAAGAAAATATGTTGCCTTAGCCATAGTCTCACTTACCCTCCACTATTTATCTACATATTTCCTTAATAATATTGCAATGCGCTAGAAAAATTTTAACTTGCGTTTTTCGTAAACCTAACGGCATATAGGGAGGAAGGCTCTTCGGGTGGTTGTGTGGTTACATTACACTCTACAAAATAAATGTATGTAGACTTTCTACTATAAACTAAACAAAAAAATTACATACATCAAGCGAAAGTGAAAGGCAATGGAGCTTATGTGGTTTTAGCACTATAGACGGAAATAACTAGTTTTGGAGGTAGTGCAAATTCTGCATAAATTAGACGAGATAAATTATGCATGAAAATTGAAAGAAGGACCTAACAGTTGTTGCTGCTGTCATTTTATTTAAGACACGTGCATAGTATAATGTGCAACGCGTAGGGGAAAAATGTATAAATGCACAACATAGAGTTATCTAGTATTTATCCAAACGTACAAATGCTGGTCATGCCAATTTTACGATAATAGAATTAAAGAATGACAGTCAATTACAGTGTAGGCAGAGTGCCCTTTAGCTTGTTGCTAATTTAATCTGACGTTAATTAAATAGAAATTACTTAAGTACCATATAGTGCACGTAATAATCATGTGGATAGTTTGATAGTATATAGAGAATTAAGAAAATGAAAGTATGATTTGAATATATAAATATATATATATGTTATATATGTGTAATTATTTGAATTGTGTAGGTATGCCCGGGAGTCGGCATGTGAAATATTACGCGTGTTGTAGTGAGCCATATATTGACGTGACGTATTTTGTAATCATTCAGCGCCGAACATTGTTTTACATGGTCAATCTTATTATTCCGGGCATTATGGTGTCCTCTATGACTTTGCTAGGATTCACACTCCCTCATGAGTGCGGGGAAAAACTGACACTTGGTATACCGGGAACTATTTACTATAGTTATATAATATCTTATCTAATTCTAGACTAAAAATACCTTTTCCCACAACCCAAACCACTCCTACCCCAAAGACCCTTCAAAATCCCTTCAAAATCCGTAAATTCACTCAGATTGATCAGATACTCGATCATATGATTTCTGCCATCGTTTTATTAAAAATAATTCCCTCAGTTCAATGACCTTTACCACTTATACCTATACCTGTAATTACCTCTACTTGATACAACTAGAGCTATTAAATTACAAAAAAAAACAAACAAATGAAATGTACCATTCAACTGAAATTTTCCAGTCGTTTCTTGTCGATTGACTTGATTTACTATGGTAATGGAGGTCCAGTATTTTACTGCTGATTCGACTACTAATTAAGAAGTAAGTTAGAAATTAATCCAAGTTAAAATTTTGGACATAGTAGTAATTATTGCGCGTTTGAACTTAAAACTATCACATCAGTTTGATTTTGATCCCGCTCAAAATATTAAAATAATATTTCAATAAGTTAAAATGTAATAATCATTAAATAAGCTTTCTAATACAACTTGTTGGAGCATAAGTGTACAGCGGTAATTAAGTTATTTCAAGAGGAAGAGATTACTTACAGCGCTCCTCAGATTGTAGCAACAACGTAATCATCCGCATTTAATTTTGTCCAAATACATAGAGCATCTTATTTGATTTCTCTGTCACACATTCCAGCAGAAAGTAGAAATAGAAAGTTCAGCTTCTGAGTCTGGCTCTGTCTTTACAGGCATGTTTCTGGAAAGATTGTAACGGCTAGGGTGTCGGTGTCGGTTTCGGTGGCCGTCTCCCGTCTCGTTGTCTATGCAGACAGAGAAACGTGTAGAGCGTAGAGTAGTAGAGGATGGGTGTAGTGCTGGGAGACCGCGTAGTAGTAGTCTGTCTGTAGTAGGTACTGTGATAGTATAAGGGATCCGGACCAGGAACATAGGACCAGGACCAGGACCAGGACCGGAGCCAGGAGGACGAAAAGGGGATGAGTTGGAGTTTGTGAGAGTGAAGAGAATAGAAGAGAAAAGAGGATAAGCGAGAGCGGAGAAGCGGAGAATGTAGAAATGTATGTGTGTTTATATGTTTCGGCTGCTCCAATTTTCTCCGACCACGGATCGATTTACTGTAGCTGCAATGTTGCTACGTCACACTTTTTGGCCCAACTTGAGTCTTTGACTCTCTTTCTCCGTGAACGTAGACGGAGAACGGAGAACAAGGATGAGAGAAAGCGAGCGAGAGTTCCATGTAATAAGAGTCTTTTACTCTTGTTCCATTCCAAATCCAGACCTTCAGCACGTCTTTCCATCCACCAGTTCCAGTATTCAGCCTCCAGTCTCTCGCGCTTCCTCTCTCTCGCTTTCTCTCTCGCTTTCTCTCTCGCTCTTTTCTCTGCTGCCACTATAAAACGGTCAACTTGAACTTACCTCTCCTCATATTAGAGACATAGACATTTCTCCTTCCTACATTTACTACCAACTCTGAGTGTGGATTGTGGAATTCTGATGACTAATAACTACTTACCATAGAGACTCACTCCCAACGACCATCTTCTCCCTCATCTTTATCCTATCTAGTCCACCTCCACAATTTAATACTCTCCCCATCTACACATCCACATCCCTCTCAATGTCTCAATGTCTCAATACTCAAATCAAAAGACCAATCCGATAAACTCTAGATTCTAATCTATACACCTACTTTCTACTTTCTATTCTACCCTCAGCCGCTTTCTCTCTCTCGCCCTTTCACTCCACATTTCTATTACACTGTATTTATTCCTCTCCAACTTGTTCTCACCATTACTCATCATTTCCTTCCCCTCTATTTCCTTTAACACAATTAGAAAACCTTCATTATTATAATTCATTAAGCTCTGTTTACCTTCAACCTCACCGCTCACCTAATGAAAAAGGATCCCATTCAATTAAATCATTTAGTCCAATTCACTAATTTGTTTACAATACCTCCAGTAGTAATGGATTTATTATAGAGGTTTCATTAATTGCAATTCCACATGGAACACAAGTAGGTGTCAAACTGTCAGACTGTCCGTGAAGTTAATCGGTATTAGTTGATGCAGATATTATTACTGTCCAAATATATATATCGTCTGTGAAGAACCAAAATGACCAAAATCCAATTTAAGCTAGAATCAAAAAGAGCTACGTCATAAAAACAAAATGAGAAATTATGCGTAAAATGTTAACTAAGAGTTTTTAAAAAGTGTAAAGTGTTCTATTTACATGTTCTTGAAATTGAAAAGCCTAAAATATTCCATTTACATGTTTTTGAAAAGTGTAAAATGTTGTATTTACATGTTTTTTAAAAGCGTAAAATATTCCATTTACATATTTTTAAAAAGTGTAAAATATTCCATTTACATGTTTTTGAAAAGTGTAAAATATTCTATTTAAAGCCTTTCAAGACATGTTTAAATATTTTTTTAGATATTGGATATTGTTTTTAGCTACAACTGGATATGGGTCATTTTGGTTCTTCACAGACAATATAATTTTTGAGGTTATTGTTATTTATAACGTGTGGGAAAATTCACATGTAGTAGCAAAAATAAATCAAGATGAAAATTAATATTAGTATATATGGATTTCAATTCATTAAAAATAATAAAAGGATACTCATCATCTGTATATTTGTAGTTATTAAGTATGGTAATTTTAAAGTAATTACTGTATGTAATTAATGTTTTAAATATATGTATAGAACTTGAGTGAGAATGAATGATAGCATGAGTGTGTCTGAGATTACTTTGTAAATGTAGATAAAAATGCTATTGCTGTCGCGCCTATATATTATATTGTTATGTCTTATCACGCAGTTTTCTCGCCGAATTTGACAATTATTATTATTATTCTTCTGAAAATTTTATTGGAATACATGGATTGACTACACTTACTACGGCCTACACTTTTTCAAAAAAAAACTTTTAATTTTTGAATATTGCACAAATACCTTTTTTCTAACAGAAAAAACAGAAACTAACACGAAACATGTGATGAACCTTTGATTTTTGAAAACACACAATATCCACTCTCTAACAGCTCCAAATTATATGGCCAACCAAAATGATTTTTTGAACTCTATACTGCGTAAATATATGAGCCCTTCACGAAAAATACTAAATACACATTAGGTATTATATTGACTTTGATTTATTTTGGGTTTAACAAAATTGATTTATATATTTTACCATTTTGATTTTACACACATATGATTTAAATGGGAAATAATATTGAATCTAAATAGACAAATATGACTTTTGGATTTGAATATTTTTGTTATATAACCTACTGTATAATTATGTGATTAGAAGAATTTAGATACAATTTTTGGAACTACTAAATAAAAACAACTTATTTTTGACGGCCACTGTAGATATGTTATGAAGGTGAAGGTTGATTAACTAAACTACATGTAAAAAAACTATAGGAAACAATACGATACTGACGGTAAGAACAATCGTGTTATACTATCAAAAAAAAAAGATACTTAACGTAACTACTTTACCTACCCCACCCCTCACACCTCATAGTAAGACCGGACTTTGTATCAGTATATCAGTTTAATTTATTTTCTTCTTTTGTTTTTTAAAAAAAAAGTAGATGCTTCAACTTGAACACAAATTAAAATATTCAAAATTTTTGAATTGATTTTGATTTTTTTTAAAAAGAAAAACATTATCTTTTTTTTCAATTTTGTAAATTTTTTTTTGTAAATTGTTGAGACTATTACTGTTTTGATTTTTTTAAAAAAACAACAAATTTAAGACATTCGATGTGAAAAAGAACAAACAAACAAACGAAAAGAAGAATTTCAAAATTGTCAATGTTTTTACTTCAGAAATGGTATTGAAGGATGAAAAAGGTTTGGTCTAATGGAACATGTTGAATTTTGACAGGTGTGACAATATTACTTAGTTTAACAGTGTTCTTAAACATGGTCGCGGAAACAATGCCAGCAACCTCAGATGCAGTGCCTTTGCTAGGTAATTGGTTGGTTATTATTTTGTTTTGTATATTGTTTTTTTTCAATTCTATATACACTAGATTACAATAATTATATTTGTTTTCTCCACCTTTTTTTTTTCATTGTATTATTTTTATTTTCAAAATATATATTTAAAAAAATTTACTCCCTTATTTTATCACTAACACTATATATATATATACTATATAGCATATAGTCACTTTAATAGAAGATATAGAAATTAATTACTATCATTATTATTACCATTATTAAATTACGCCTCCAAGTTTTTTTTTCATTTGTTTTTTGGTACTGAATTTTTTTAATGTAATGTACATGTACAATATTATTACTATTATTATTATGATTACATTATTGTTACTATATACTCATACACTATTCTACTAATTAATTAACGAATCATTCTTGGGGTATTCCAGTTATGATTATTATTGCTTTCAGTCCGTACTTATACCTTTAATTATTAATTATTATTATTATTACTATACTGTAACGTTTCTTGCTATCAGCTTCACATTAGAACGTGTATGGATTGATTGACTTAAATGGTAGTCACTATAAATGCCAGTTTGAACGAGTTGTTCCTTCAAGCCTCTCTCTCTATTACTCTCTCTATATTACTTATACTCTCTCAAAATCAAAAAAATCAAAATCAAATTAAATAAATATCACATGTTGTCTTTAGGTACAAAAATAATAATAAAAATATATTGAGATATATATAAAAAAACTAATAATTATTGATAAAATCTGAGTCGTCTGGTATTTTGTCAGAATTCAAAGCGGTATGTATTTCTTTGGACTGTTTGACAGAAATATTTTTCTTTCCATCTCTCTTCTCTGTCTTTCTCTTTTTTTATTTCTATATACATAATTAAAATGATTTTTCGTCTTGAAATTCTTTCTTTATTCTTGATTGCGTACTATTATATATATAAATTACCTCAAGTATAATTATTTGAACTAATTAATTGTTTTTTATTTTATTTTACTACCCTTCATTTTCAGTGAACGCAAAATAAACCTTGTACAGTCCTACTAAACATTTCAGTATATATATATATAATTATTTACTAGATTCTCATTTTTAATCTTTGAATTAATCTCTCAACTCTCTCTATCTCTATCTCTATCTGTGAATGCGTTAATTTACTTTTTTATTTAACAAATTATTAAATTTACTCTCAACTCTTCAGCGTAACATTTTATTTTTGTAAATTAAAAAAATGTACATATAATTACCCATGTATATATTTTTATTGTAGTGGCAAAACAAAAGGCTCATTGGAAACTTGGCGTTTCCCCTACAATGCTTTTATATATCTCTCTCTCTCTCTCTGTCTCTCTCTCTATCTGGCTTAAGTAATGTCTAAAGCTATGTTAATGAACTTCACATCTCATTTCACACACTACTCCTCTTCATCTTGGTTTTCGAATATTTCGATTTCAACGTTGAATTCATCGAATTCTGAATTCAAACATTATGTCTCAAATTTTGATTAATTTTTTTTCTAATAATCCTTCATATTTTACAGGATCCAACTTGAACCAATTTTTGTTTTCTTTAGCTATCTGTATTTTAGATGGGAAAAATAAATTCTAATGTGAGTAGGTACGTATATAATATGTTTAGCTATTTAAGTGTGCGTCCTTCTCAACCACTACCACCAAGACAAGATTTTGTCGAATGGTTGATGACGGTCAATTAATAATATGAAAGTTATCGGAGAAAGAAATCTGACGTTAACGAAAAAAAAACATTTGCAAAAACTTGGGGAAAAAATTAACTATTATATTAATTTTCTATTTTATTTCACACAAAACAAAACTCCTTTCATCTTTACTACTGTAAGATTGCTTGCATGACTTGCTGTTATATCTTCTTTTTATGTTTAACCTAAGCCTCTCTAATACTTTCTGTATTTCTAGTAGAAACTTTAAAGCACAGTTCAAAATACCAACGTATTCGGAGTAGGGAAATGCTGATAATATTTGTATATATATATATGTTAATCTGTACACTATAACTATATTTTAGTAACTTACGGTTACGGTTAGATTTACGCATAGTGTATATTATGCATATACTTGAGTTTAATCTGCAAACTACTGATTTTATATGGGAAGCAAAACGTGACCGTTTTATAATGACAGCAAATATTACTTTACGTGGTACATATAAGTAGACCCGTTGATAATTGAAATTTGGAATGGGGTTATATTTTAAATGAACTATTTCACAAGAGTTTTTACATGAAATAATATTCAAAAAAGAGGGGGAGAAAAACATCTTGTGGCTTCCAATTCAATTTTGGTTTTCATTTCCATCCTCAACGGATTTAATTGTATATATATATAAATAGTACATGGATTTAAATATAATGAATGAATGTACATAAAGGTACGTAAAGGCTGAATAGGTCTATACTCCAAAACCGTCCTGGTTACATCTCTAACTCTCTTGGATAATTTAAATCCGAAAATTTGAAAATCCAAAAAGCAGGCCGGGGTCCCGGCCGTCGAGTCTCCGAGCAAAAAAAAAGGGAAGGGGAATGCAATGCAGTGGAAATGCAATGCAATGTGATGGTTGTTGTAGTGAATGCCGTATATTCTTGTAGTAAATGGTTTTCTTGATCTTGACAATTTGCTTTTATTGAAATTGACGTTGAAGGTACATTTCAAACAAAATAGATTTCGATCGATACTTTAACGTTACGTGAATAGTTCTAGTGGATACTTAGTGAATAGAATTTAGTAATTTGAATTGAATGTGAGAGTCCCATAACGGATGGATAGACGGGTAGAGTCGGGGGATGTACATATATACTCACTAGACTTTCACTTTTAGGGAGCTTGCAACAATAACGTTATGTAAAAATCAGTTTTGGCTCCACCCCCACCCCTTCTACCTGACTGTTTTTGAGCACCAAGGAGTCTAACGTTATTTTTGCAAGCTCCTTCACCTTTCTTCAGGGGCGTCGGAACCTATTTTAGCGAGGGGGGGGGGCAAACACTAGGGTCAATTTTTACTATGGGGGGGCAGGCCTATGCTTTAATATGGGGCATCCGTTTTCCAGGGGGGGCACTCTGCCCCCCCCCCTGCCCCTCTGGTTCCGACGCCACTGCCTTTCTTTCTATATAAGGTGGCTACAAAAACCAACACCAACACTACTTAACAGTACTATAGTTTCCCTGCAATAGAACTATACGGAGACTGAAACGGAATAGAATATGCCCTATGCATAGAAAAGGAGAGATGGAAAAGTGTGGAGAGGGGAAATACGATACGATGGGCTCACATTTGCATCAAAGACTCTCTCCGTATTGCTACTTTGAATTTAATCTGTTTCCTCCAAAAAAAAGTCCAAGTAGATCTAGAACTGTGTAGAATGTAGAAGTTAAGTCGAGAGTCGTGAGTAGTGAGTAGTCGTAGTAGTAATCGTAATTGTAATCCAATGAAAAGTATGTAGTAGTGCAGATATTTGTTTTTTCCTTCTTCGTCTGAAGGGGTGAAAGAGAGTGAAAAGTAAAAGGGAGAAATACTGATAGAAGTATAAAAAATGTTATTTTTTTTATTTCCCATCCTCTCTCTCTCTCTCTTCGCCTTCGTCTTCGTCTTCTCCGTCTTTCGTCTTGAAACACTAAAAACAAGGAGAAGGGAAAGTAGAAAAGTAAAAGAAGAAGAAGAAGGAAATCTGACTCATATCCAATTTCCAATATCTTTCCAACAAATAAATTTCCATTGAGAAGGAATCCAAGCCCATAAATCAGTTCAAGCGAATGGCTTTCCTATCAAGTCATGTTGATGTTTCAATACGTAGGTACTCTTGTAATGCAGGGCTACCCATGTATGTCGTATGTAGGTAGGGAGGGAGGAACAGAGTTTCTAGGGTGTTTCCACAATCCAGATCAAGAGAAAGCTTAAAGCTGCTAAAGGTGGCTAAGCTACATATATATATAGACTTTGGACTTTCTCTTCCGTCCGTAGACTTTCCCTTTTCAACCTGGCCCTTGTCCTAGTGTTAGAGGGCTAATGGCACATGAGAACTATAGGGCAGCTATATGGTTGACTTATGGTAGAAGTAGAAAGGCCGACAGAATTCGTAGGTTGGTTGTGTTATGGGAAGACTCTATCTGACTATCCATCGCGCTGTGTGTGGACACTGGGGTCTCCATATGTATATATAACTACTACATCCCATAATGTCATTCGTAGATTCCTAGCCCTTGTCTTTCCAACACCCCCCCCCCCCCCCTTCAACTATAAAGCTCCTAATTACTCCACCATCCAAACCCCTTCCCCCCCCCCCCCTTTCAACCATATATACCCATTACCTAGATGTAATTATATAATTATAATAATGTATATATATTCGTAATTTATTTTGTAAATCTTGTGTGTGTATACTTAAAATTCACTCATTTTTGTTACTATTTTTTGTCTTCTTGTTGTCTCGTTATGTTCACTTTGACCCTGGACAACAATTACATCAAAATCAATCAAAAAATACAAACCAAAAACAACAACTACTCCTACTACTACTCCAAATCTCATAATTACGAATAAATAAAATAAAAGGCGTGACGATATTACTTTCACTGACTGTTTTTCACAATCTCGTGGCCGAAACGCTCCCCCAAGTTTCAGATGCATTGCCTATTCTAGGTACTTTACTCTTTATATAGTTTGTGTACAAGAACATCCAGTTATTAGGAATACAAAAATTATTATATATATACTAGAATATTCAAAACAATTTACCCTCCCTATATATGCAGTATATGCGTAAATTAAGTATGCCTATTATATAGTAAATGTAAAGCATATGTATCTCATCCCTCTCGGACTTACACAGAAAAAAAATTTAATAAAATGATTCTTTCTAATATTCCTAATATTAGTACATTTAGTTTTCTTTTAAATACTGCAATTTTAAAAATAGAATGTGTACGTGACTTTTTGAGTTAAAGTGAAAGCAATTCACACTTCAAAATTTTTTATTAAAAGAATTTTTTGAATTGAAAAAACCATTTTTTAAAAACAATACTTATTATATAGTGGTCCGAGGTCAGCTTTTTTCCCTAATTTTTTTTTATTCTAGAATCTAGAACGTCAATCAGTGTAAGCGTTTGTGCCGTTTTAGTTGTACAAGTGCAGCTGTGACATGATTCATGTGTAGCAGCGGCAGCAGCTTTTCTTTTTCACGGAATACTATTATTACTATTACTATTACTATTACTATTGTTTCATTTTACGTAATCCTCTTATATTTTAGTTGAGTACCCTTCCACATATATAAACATGATGATGATGATTATATAGCAGTACTATACTATACTATAGTCATAGACCCTCACTCTCTCTCCCTGTAACTTGGCTTACGTGTTGTAGTTCTCAAAAATGACTTGACTAACTTTACTATATAGTCCCATACACCCGCAACATACCAAGATATTAAAAAAAATACTGTACCCTGATTTTTTTTTCACCGGCACCAGCGTCACCATGAACCATCAAAAGCAGAAAGGAAACAAGGATTTTTTTATTAGTTTTTTTTTACAACCACAACCATATTATACTTTCTCCATGAGGAGTTGTTGCCAATGCTATAGGGATATTTCGATATTTAGTAGACAAAATCCCCTTCACGCAACAACAACTGCAATCCAACAACATCATCACCCACCAACTTTACTTTTAAATATATATCGTCTGTGAAGAACCAAAATGACCCATATCCAATTTAAGCCAGAATCAAAATGAGCTATGTCATAAAAACAAAGTGAGAAACATGCGTAAAATGTTAATTACGAGTCTTTGAAAAGTTTAAAATGTTCTAATTCTACGTTTTTGAAAAGATGCAAAATGTTCTAAATTCCACGTTTTGAAAAAATGGAAAATGTTCTATTTACATGTTTTTGAAAAGTGCAAAATGTTCTACTCAAATTTTTTTTTAAAGTGCAAATTGTTCTAATTCCATGTTTTTGAAAGTGCAAAATATTCTAAATTCCATGTTTTGAAAAGGTGGAAAATGTTCCATTTACATGTTTTTGAAAAGTGCAAAGTGTTTCGTCACTAAAGCAGTGACTTAAATTTATTTACAATTATTCATGTCTACTTAAAGTAAAGCACGTCATAATATATTTATAATATTCAATTAGCTTGTTTTGTATTATAAACCTAAAATAAGGGTCAAGTCGACATATGTACATGTATAATACGTATAATCTAACTATGAATTTGTCCCAACTTTAAATGTAATTCCTACCTTTCGGGAACGAGCGAGTCGAGATTTCAATGCATGTATAGTTAGAGCACATATTCCTTGCTATATATGCAAAGGTCGCGTTTCGAAATTACGGGGCGTTTGTCTGTAAACTCATTTGCCGTAAACTATGTTTTGCTATACCTTAAGCATTAACGTACATACTTACCTTTGTTTATCTTATTTGTATTCATTTCCTATAATGTAAATTTATCTAAACTAAGGTGAATATTATGTATTTGAATTTATTCACTATCCAATGTACTAATTAGGAGCCGAGACTACTCAACCAAATTCTACCTACATGACAAGCTCAGGACTGATACTTTATTTTAATCTCTTAAATCATTAATGTTAAATATTGTATTTTTCCTTGTCAGTACCTTTAGCCGTCTCCCTCTACTCGCGACCTAGATTTATTCTTTGTCTGTCTATTTTTATGATTAAGCACCAACTAATTTCTTGTAATAATATTCATCCCGCTTCCAGTTTCTTTATTATAAAAGTTTTAATTTGAGGTAAAATATCTAACAACAAATCACTTGAAACTTGCATTTCAGACTTGCAACTTGCAATCCTGGAGAGACAGCGCACTTACCTGTCTCCTGCTCTCTTTCAAACTCTGTAAAATTACTCAAATCAAGTCAAGTCAAAGCAATAACTTCCTTCATTATTTCTTTCCAAATACTTCGTTGTTCTTCGTAATTTAACTGTTAAATAAATTGTAGTTTTCGTTTATTAAGAATTCTATCGTTTCAAACATCCAAGCATTTATTTTACTTCAGCGAAGTCTACCGTACAATTAAACACTCAGCACTAAACACATAAACATCCAAGCACTCCATAGCACCTAAGCACACCAACATTATCTCAACACCCCCACACCCGCCATCATTTTCTCTACCGATCTTAGTCGCCAAAACATTGGTCCTTCGAACCGGATATTAATTCGGATTATCCTTTCTCGGAGACTAAAACTTTAGTCTTTTCTTGGAATTCGTATTTATTGAACTCAACACTTCTCGGTGAAAAACTAAGATCAATTACTTAAGACGATGGCGCTTACACCACTACAGAAAGCACTCATCAAAAGAGAGAACATCCATAATATCATCACTCTAATCGGAAAGAAGCTTGCTGCCAACTCTTTTTCATCATGGCAACTGTCATCAGTACAGTGTGAACACGACCTCCTGCATTTTCAAGAACGCAAACTCGTTGAACTACAGGACGATTTAGTTCTTCATGCTGTAGAATGTGCAACAGATCACACATCCAAATCATCTATGATGTCAGTTTGGACCGACATTATGATGGAAATTGCAGTTTTAGAAGAAAAGCTAGCATCTCACCCCAGAAGATTAGAGGCGATGACTCCATCACCATCACAGTTCAGATCACTAGTAAGATTGCCTGTTATCAATCCTTCTCAATTAAGAAGAGAAGTCAGCACCAACCACCAGCAGCAAAAGAAAACTCCTGTGAGCAACCATAATCAACACCAAAAGAGGACAAGTGTCAACTCACATCGCGCATCAACCCAAACCACCTGTAAAATCTGTTACAACAACACACACAAGTCCTACCAGTGCCATCAGCTGGAGGCTCTTTCTATTGAAGAAAAGAAGAAGCTACTTCAAATAAAAGAATGTTGCTTTAACTGCCTTGGAAAGAAGCACAGTGTCAAAGACTGCAGATCAAAGTTTGGCTGTCTTATATGTCAGAAACGGCACAACACTATTTTCCATGAAGAATCCAGCCTAGAAGTTCCTGTCATAAACGAAGACCAGCCAACCTGCATCCTAACAACAACATCAACCAATAATTCAAGCATCCCAGTTACAGCCCCCAGTCCCTCAGAAATCTTGGTGGCAACTTCCGTGATTGAAATCAATAACAACAGTGAAGAATTTAGCGCAGATCACGAGTCAGTCGACCAGGAGTCAGAAGCAACCTTCATACAGAAAGATTGTGCCTCTCGACTGAATTCATCATCAAACACAGTAAACGCAACTGTCTCTGGACTTCAAGGATCTTTTGCAGACACATTGAAGGGCACAGAAAATTCAGCAATCCAATTCAGCACCTCTATATTTACTTCCAAAGTTCACCCATACTTTCTACCTGAAAAACTAACTGTACCTTTCCTTACCCACGACTTATCATGTTTGTCGTGGCCTAACACCCATAGCTTCAAGATCCTACATCACCAGTTTTACAAATCCACTCTTATTCATTTCCTTACTAAGGCAGAAATATCTGCAGACATTTTACGGTGTCCTGGAGAGAATCGAATCATTGACTTCCTGGACGCTCCCATCACTCAAAACACCAAGCTCGGCTGGCCGTTGACTAGACGAGTACCACAGAAAACAACATCAACAACCCCAACAACACCAACAACACCAACAACAACAACATCAATAATATCAACTGTTTTACCTCATCAACCTGTCCTCCACACTCATGTTACTTCCAATACTAGGACTCAAAAGCAGAAACCGACAAGCACCATTTATCAGAACCAAGAAGAGGAGTTTTCTGTTCACCTGAACCAAGAAGGGGGATCCTCCGTTCCACACACCAAAAATGGAAACCTTTCCAGTCAACTCCATGTTAAAGCCCATCCGTGCATAACTCTCCACGCTATGGCTGAATCACACCAGGCTACTTCTTGGATCAAAAGTCTACTTGCTGGGGCATACAACCACACGCAAGCTACCGGACTATTTGGCTTGAGTACTACCTCCGTTTTATCTACTTTTACTGTTGCTTTGGAAATGACGTCTTCTCAGTTCTTATGGATTCTTGGAAACAACTGTACCGGTGCTCATCTACTTTCGGTTCGACGACATCATCAACCGTTCTTGGATGTGCAAATCCGTTTTCAAGATCTCCAGCTTCGTCTGCATGTTCATCATGGACTCAGACTATCGCACCAATGCTACCGCATCACGGGGGGAACTCAGTTTGGACGTCAACCAACTCAACAGAAGCATAGATCTAAAGGAGGTCAACCAGCTCAACCAAAACCAGGACTCATCTTCAACTCTTTCCTTGATGTATCAAGATCTCTCATGGCCGCCGACGTCTACAGTTGCCTCCTAAACGCCGACGACGTTATGCAGCTACATATCTTCCGCCGGGAAGTACGAGATGTTTTTATTCTTGGAACGAAAAATCTATCCACTTAGATGAGCCTCCTAGATCCTCCCACAGCACCCCAATACCGTAAATCGTTGAAGACCAGCCGCTACCGTTTCGTCACCAAAGGTAATAAGTTTTTTTAAATGTGCGTTCACTTTAAGTCAGGCAATTCCTGTCTACCTAAGGATGACGTCATTTTTATCTCATTACTGGAACTTGGTTGAAGACATTCAAATAGCAGTTCTTCAGGTTTAGTTTCAACACTAACTACATATCATTTATTTAAGTATAAGTACCTACATCTATACTTACAATTATTACCATTTCAATCAATAATCATAGTTACTTACCTTATATTTATAACTCATATAACTTCTATATAACTTCTACAAATATATATACCGCAACACAAACCTTAGCCTACAAGTTATTTCCTTTGCCTACAGTCATACAATGTCAACAAAATTAACTATGTAAAGTTTATGCCATGTATGATTGTCAGTATATACAATTTCAATTTCTACCTATTGTAAAGTCATTAGGTTTATTTTTCTTATCATTAGCATTAGGGAAATTCAATTAATTTCGGCCGCCGATGTTTCGTCACTAAAGCAGTGACTTAAATTTATTTACAATTATTCATGTCTACTTAAAGTAAAGCACGTCATAATATATTTATAATATTCAATTAGCTTGTTTTGTATTATAAACCTAAAATAAGGGTCAAGTCGACATATGTACATGTATAATACGTATAATCTAACTATGAATTTGTCCCAACTTTAAATGTAATTCCTACCTTTCGGGAACGAGCGAGTCGAGATTTCAATGCATGTATAGTTAGAGCACATATTCCTTGCTATATATGCAAAGGTCGCGTTTCGAAATTACGGGGCGTTTGTCTGTAAACTCATTTGCCGTAAACTATGTTTTGCTATACCTTAAGCATTAACGTACATACTTACCTTTGTTTATCTTATTTGTATTCATTTCCTATAATGTAAATTTATCTAAACTAAGGTGAATATTATGTATTTGAATTTATTCACTATCCAATGTACTAATTAGGAGCCGAGACTACTCAACCAAATTCTACCTACATGACAAGCTCAGGACTGATACTTTATTTTAATCTCTTAAATCATTAATGTTAAATATTGTATTTTTCCTTGTCAGTACCTTTAGCCGTCTCCCTCTACTCGCGACCTAGATTTATTCTTTGTCTGTCTATTTTTATGATTAAGCACCAACTAATTTCTTGTAATAATATTCATCCCGCTTCCAGTTTCTTTATTATAAAAGTTTTAATTTGAGGTAAAATATCTAACAACAAATCACTTGAAACTTGCATTTCAGACTTGCAACTTGCAATCCTGGAGAGACAGCGCACTTACCTGTCTCCTGCTCTCTTTCAAACTCTGTAAAATTACTCAAATCAAGTCAAGTCAAAGCAATAACTTCCTTCATTATTTCTTTCCAAATACTTCGTTGTTCTTCGTAATTTAACTGTTAAATAAATTGTAGTTTTCGTTTATTAAGAATTCTATCGTTTCAAACATCCAAGCATTTATTTTACTTCAGCGAAGTCTACCGTACAATTAAACACTCAGCACTAAACACATAAACATCCAAGCACTCCATAGCACCTAAGCACACCAACATTATCTCAACACCCCCACACCCGCCATCATTTTCTCTACCGATCTTAGTCGCCAAAACACAAAGTATTCTATTTAAATGCTTTCAAGACATATTAGAATATTTTTCTAGATAGTTGATATTGTTTATAGCTAAAAATGGATATGGGTCATTTTGGTTCTTCACACACGATATATACTTTTGTATGTATTATTAATTTCAATGAAAATGAGGAGGAAAACCAACTAACAACTACAAACAATACCTTTAAGTGATTAACAAAGGGAAACACGAAAGGGAGATGAGCCATTAATGAAAACGAAAACCAGAACCGGAACCGCCGGAACCAGCTCACTGACTTTTGAACTTGATAATTATATTTTGTTTTTACTTTCCAATTTTTTTTATATTTTTTACGTGTGTTTTTTGATTTTGATTTTTTGGGTTTTTTGAAACGTATTTGTGTACCTGTATTTTTTTAGTACATAAGTATAAATACTATAGTAATACCTTTATACTACTTAATGTTTTGCTGTGTAAAGATCAAATTTGTTACTAGAGATATATGCGCAAGAGATGGCAGTACCCAATCTTGGCGTATTATTCAACAGAAAAATTAAAAAGGCAGAGGCAGAAATAAAAATGCCTGCTGAGTTTTTCCAAGTTTCTTGCAAATGTTTTGACGATCTCCATATTATCCCCCCCCCTTCCATTTCCAGTTTCCAGTTTCCACAGCCCTAATTTATATGGAGGTTTTTTTTTGTTTTGAGACGGTAACCGGCGCGATTTTATTTTATTTATGAGAATCAATGATGAGTAAAGTCCCGCTTACTCATTTTGGAACATTTTGGGTAAAATTATTCCTATAATGAATTTGTAATTTACTGTAAGTACTCAAATGATGGTAATTTTGTGGTACTGGTACACGCTCTTTCTACATTGTTTAAAGGTAATTCTCTCTATCAAAACTTTTAAAAATCTAAGCAATTTTGCTTGACAAATTTTGAACCTGTGTCAAATATCAAGAACCATATGTATATATTGTATATATATATAACAACTTACAGTAAAAATTTTTGCGCAGTCTTTTTCCTTAAATTGTAAGTTTCGAATTTTGCAGAGTTACTTTAAGTGGTCTTCTTTTAGAAAATGAAAAACAAAATACTCCACATGGAATTTTTGGACTTCTGCTGCTCTTCCTCCTCTCTCTCTCTGTCTCTCTCCCCATTGCCATTGACTCAAATAACTGTGTGAAATGAGATGTGACGCTTCCGTACCATTCCATGCTGTAGCCATGCCAAACCGTATACCGTATTACCGTACAGTATCCATAAAAGCTTCTTCCAGTAAAACGAAATGAGTCGGGTGTTATGTTAACGTTTATCCCCCGTTTTTTACTTTTCTCATTCAATACTTTTAAATAAAATGATTTTTTTTTTCAAACTTTTAAATAAAGTGTTTTTTTTTCATTCTTATCAATTTTGAAAAAACATTCTTTGCCGCATTGGATTATAATTTTTTTTTTGTAAAATGCAGATAAATATGTCATGAAAAGATTTTGACTTGAAATCAAATGCATTTTATTATTTTTTTTTACCTTTATGGTTAACTATACATACATAATATGTTGCATTGTACATAATTTTGGGCTGAGCCTCTATAAATATATACAGAGATATTTTGAAGTTTGAGACACACACAAATAGAAACGAATGAATTGAGTTGGGCGTAAATTTTCCTTGTACAAAGACATTAGAATTTTATATATATAGATATCAAAGCGTAATGAATTAGCAAGAATTAAAAACATATATTTTTATAGCATTTTCAACTTTGTTAAAAACTTTGAACTTTTGAGACAATTTAAAATAAATCGACAAAGTTATGTGATAAATTATTTGGCAGTAAATACTCAGCGATGTTTTTTGTGTATTTTTTTGTTTGATCTATCTATTTAGCATTTTGAATTTTTGGATTGAATGTAAACAAATGTCAATATATACTTTTGTTTTGAATAACGTAACCGACACATCATTGTTGCAATTTATAACACGATGTTTTACTTTATACGCATTTACGCATTTGACAAAATAAATGAATATCATTCATTCAGTAAGCTTTTCATTAGTAATATGCAAATTGAATTTTTCATTAATATACTGGAATGGAGCATGATCCGATGATCATTTGGAAATTAGATGCTGGTGAACGTATAAAATAAATCCCAAGAAATTATATTTTTTCTTTGGCATGATATTCAATGCTCTGTAAAATTTAATGAATAACTTTATTATTTGTTCGTGTTAAACTATATGTAGAATTATTTAAGTCTCTCTTTCTCTGTACTACTGGTACTATAATTTAATTTTTGCAATTTTGAAAAAAAAAACTTTATTCTCATGAGATAGACTATATAGTACTATTATAATTTAGATGTTTAACCTTTACTCACATATATATCTATATCTATCTGTGCCTGCTTATGAGTTTTTTGTAGATTAATTTAATTAGAATTTATATTGTACATTGAAATTAAAAATAAATATTACAAAAAATTTTTGAATGTGTAGTTTAAGTTGCTTCTTTGAAAAAAAATATATATTCTCCTGTTTTTTTTTTGTTTTTATTTTATATTTCTGAGAAAATTCTTGGATTTACACATGACATGTGGTGAAGAGATGGTGAGTATGTTGATTTATATGATGTGTTGGTGGGATGTTTAGGTACATACTTCAATTGTATCATGTTCATGGTAGCCTCCTCGGTGGTATCTACGATTCTAATCTTGAATTATCATCATCGGTCGGCCGACACTCATGAAATGTCCCAATGGGTGAGTAACTTCTTTTATTATCAAAATATAGATATGTAGTTTTAACTTAATACTTTTGATAATATTACATTGGACCGGAGTTATGAAACAAATTAGTTTTTTTTTAATGTGTCTAACTTATGGATCGTAACCATCTGTGAACCCTTAACTGCAGTATAAAAAAATCAGCTTAACATTTACAATTCATGCCTCAGTTTTGGAGATTAAGCAGTTAGTTAATAAGAAATGCATCCAGACTTACGATTAGAGATGCATTGTTCTAGAAGGGGGTAGGGGGGGCAGGGCCGGACGAAGGAATTGTTTTTAGGCAGCAATATTTTTCCATACAAAAACCACCATTTTGACTTTATTGATGGTTTTCTTTGGTAAAGCAAAATTTTTTATTTACGTGTTTTAGAAAAGTGCAAAATGTTCTTTTTACTTGATTTAGAAAAGCCCAAAATTTTATATTTACATGTTTTTGAGAAGTGCAAAACGTTATATTTATATGTTTTTTGAAAAGTGTAAAACGTTCTATTTACATGTTTTTCAAAAGTGCAAAATGCTCTTTTTACTTGATTCAGAAAAGTGCAAAATGCTCTTTTTACTTGATTCAGAAAAGTGCAAAATGCTCTATTTACATGTTTTGAAAAAAGTGGAAAATGTTTTATTTCCATGTTTTTGAAATGTACAGAAAAATGTATTTCCATGTTTTTGAAAAGTTTCAATATTCTTTTTACATATTTTTTGAAAAGTTCAAAATGTTGCATTTACATATTTTTCAAAATTTCAGGCAGCGTGGGCTGCCTGCGCTGGCCACATTATCCGGCCCTGGGGGGGGGGGGGAGGGAATACTCAGCGGTTGTAAAAATATTGAGTAAAACAATAAAAAGAATATGTAATAGAATATGAGTCAATAAATTAAAAGGATAAGGTATATATGACTCGAGTCGATTAGAGATATTTAAAAAAATTACATAGTAGATATATGGCTTTTGGGCTCAAGAATATAAAACAAAAAAAAATACTGTGACTATGTAGTGGTGACTTGATGAATGTGTTTATAGATTCGAGTGGTATTCTTGCAATGGCTTCCATGGTTTCTGAGGATGAGTCGTCCGGGTGATAAAATCACTTTGAAGGCAATGGCTGCTACTGCCAAAATGCGGGATCAGATTCGCGAGCTCGAAATGAAAGAAAGATCTTCCAAAAGTTTGCTGGCGAACGTCCTCGGTAAGTTTCAGAGTTTGATGCTCTCTCTCTCTTTTCCATATATACATCCACACCATTCCACATCTTCTGATCTTTTTGGGTCTATCTGCCTGTGTCTGTATAGTCTCTTCTGTGGGTGGTATGTGTATAGCGTAGGACTGTGTAGAGTTTAGTTGGAGTCTATAGGGGTTTGGCCATTACATCCACAGAAGGGAAGAGAGGAGAAGTGAGGGTGTTTTGGCTTGGTTGTTCAAACGTTGTGCTTTGGCCAACAGAAAACATGGTTTCCTAACTGCTTATCAATACTGTATTTCCTAAGTCTGTCCAATAAATCTGTAGGAAATCCAATTTTACCGGTGGGCTTTTTCCAGTAACGTCGACTGTTTTATATTTCATCAATTTAATAGACGGGAGATTGCCTCGGGTTAGTTAGTAGATGTATCCACGGCTTTTCCTGGCACACCCCAATCTTTTCTGTCCGCTTCCCTCTCAATTTATATCCATACAGCTAACTATCTGATCTACGCTCTCTGTGACTCTGTGTGTGTAGATGGGGGGGGGGGGAGGGGGAGAAGTGACCGTGGATCTGAATCTGCTCCCGCCCATCTTCAGACACACACTCTTAGAGGTTATAAGGTCATATCGCATGTGGTCGTCGTAGTAAGCAGAGCTTTTTTGGGTTGGTGGAACAATACTAGGCAATAATTGTAGTCAAGAGCGTAACTAAAAAATGTGTCGTCTCATCGTCAGAGTAATGCAATTGTATTTTTTATTATGAATAAAATTAATTTATTAATCGAATTAATTCGTTAATATAAATCAAAATTTAATCTAACTGCACATTTTCTAACAAAATCCTAAGCCGAAAATTTTTGCAATATTGCAAAATAATAACTTAAACGCTTATATACATTTTTTCATATATTTCAATAAAATCATTGTGACTGGTACTGTTCCTTCATCAGCCAAAACCAAAAATGACTCTAATTGTGTGTGTGTGTGTAATGAGTGAATGTATAAAAAGTCAAATACATATATTTGTATTTTTTTCTTTTGCCTTTCCTCCTGGTTTCTAGATATGGACGACGACTTTAGGCCAGCAACATTACGAACGCCACACTCGACGCCAGGCTGGCGAATTGGTGGTTCACATGAAGACCCCATTGCGGCGACTGTGAGTCATCATCCATGTTTGGGTGCTCATAGGGAGCTCTCACTCATCCTCAAAGAGATACGAGTGATCACGGATAAAATCCGGAAGGATGATGAAGCAGCCGAAGTGACAAATGAGTGGAAATTTGCCGCCATGGTTGTCGATAGACTTTGTCTTATTATTTTCACTCTATTCACCATCATCGCCACCGTCGCAGTGCTCGCATCTGCCCCTCAGGTTTTCGTCCCTTGATTCTCACTCACAATTACAACAACTACCAATTATACCCATACCCATACCAATTTCAAATGCAAACCCAAAAAAAAAATAATGATAACCAAAAAAAAAATATCAAAACAAAAACAAACAAGAAAAGCAAAGCAAAAACGATTGATTTAAATTACAACATCCTCATTGTTGCCAAAAAGAAAAGCCAAAAAAAAAACACAAAGTATAAGCACAATTTTTGAAACAAAAAAAACGCTTTTTTCAACACCAACTCCATGCTGCTGCTGCTGCTGATACTTGGTGATGACAGCCAGTCGAAGTCCAAGTCGATTTTTTGTGAGAATAATCTCCACAAAAAAAAACAAACAAACAAACACGAGACTATAACACCCACTCAAATCTGATGACAGAATAATTACCGCTTCATTTAATATGTGACACAAACAACAGCAAAACCAAATTCTCAAACACAACTCCACGAGACAACAAACTACGAGAGAGTAAAATCTCATTTAACCACAACAAATTTTTTTCACTCCCTTTTTTTGACCATTAATATGTTTTACATAATAATACCATAGATCTTCTTCCTGTATACATCTGTAAATCGAAATCGAAATCGAAATCGATCCGAACCCCTTGTTTCGTTTACAAAACCAAAAGGACAGAGAACAGAGCCACAACTACATCTTCTCCTAACTACTGCTACGACTTTCACTACTATGCAACTACTACTACTACTACTACTGCTACTACTACTATGAGACACAATAACATCAAGATATCAAGAACGGACAATTACACTTCTTCTTCTTCTCCACAACTTCTCTCTCTCCCTCTCTCTTACGTCTAACAACACCTCTACACAATTTTTTATACCATCTCATTCATTTCTATACAACTATACATATGCAATGTATACACTTTTATTTCTTCTTTCCTAAATCCTTTCTACATTCTACGCCCTACTTTCTCTCTATTGCCCATTCGACCTGCCTATATAGGTCTCTACTACGTGACTATCAACGCTACAGATGGGCTCCCATTTCTCGATTTCTCCTTCAAAAAACTTTCTATTTCTTCCATTTCCCAATTTTCCTCCCCTCCTCAAATGAACGAAAAAACAGCAACAATTTTTGTTTTACCTCAACCTAATTTGTTTTTTCTTTCTTTTTAAAAAATTTTTTACCCCCCCCCCCCCCCAAAATAATACCAAGTTGATCCTAATTTTCCGTTTCCCTTCAACACAACATCTGATCATCGGTTCTATAATTCTGTTCTACCTCAATTGATTTTGGCACGGAACAACATATAATACGAGAGCCAGCCCAACATGAATTGAATGAACTGTTGAGCCATGAACAGTGGACACACTATATAGAGACTGAAAGGAAGAAAGAAAAAAAAAGAGAAAAGGAAATGAGAAGATTTTGTATTAAATATATTTTTGTGTGTGTGTGTTGTACCAAGAATCTGTACACTGTAAAAAAAAATTGAAGATACCTTTCATTTCATTGTTATTGTTTCTTTACTGCTACTACTACTACACTACACTCAAATGATGTCCAATGTCCAGAGGTGACTGCGGAGACTATTGTAACAGCCCTCCTCCAGATCCAGCTGTGCTATGCTGTGTCCTCATTTCCAAAACAAATAACTGAGGGAAGAAAGTCTGAAACTTCTCAAGATTTTGAAAACCAAATTGATTTTTTGTTAATTGACTTGCAGTATTTATTTCTAGACTGAGGATTCCCTCTTTATGTGTATAGTCAAAGTCTGAGTCCCGGTCCCGGTTCCGGTCCCGGTCCCGGTCCCGACCCAGTCAAGGTCCAGGAGTCGTCATCCAGTGTTAATTACATTAAGATTGACTGAGTAGACATGACTGGAGAGGAGGGAAGGAAAAGGAGGAGAGAAGTGATTTGTTTTTTCATGAAGAAGAAGAAGAAGACGGCCAAAAGACGGAAACAAGAGAAATAAAGAAGGAATTCATAGTCAAAAGATCAAGATTTTTAGATCGAGATCGAGATCGAGATCGAGATCGACAGAGAGATGCCAAATATATTTCTTAAAAAACAAGACAATGAAGAAGATGAAGAAGAAGAAGAAGAAGCAGAGTAAATGACCAGAGACGGAGAGAAAAGGAAAGAAAGAATGCCATTTGATATCCGGAGATGATCACGATCAGTGTTTCATTTCAATTCCATTTGGTTTCTATTCCATTATATTCTCTTCTCGAGTTTCTTTAACAAACAGTACGGTACGTTGATCGCTCGTCGCTCATCTCCGACTCACTCACTCGCTCTCTCTCTCTCTCTCTCTCGTTGATCTGTACGTACAGTTTTTCTTGTCTTCTTCTTCCAACTCCAACCCTCCTTCTCATCCTCACTCAGTTGCTGTTCTTCCCTCATTTTCTGAACACGAACACCCAAGTACATACATATATCTATGAATGTTGTGAGGCTGTATACTCTCCTGTATACACTCTATAGTCGTGATTACCTATGTACTAATACCGGGTTCGTTCTCCTTCTCTCTTTATGCATGAATTGTCTCACACTACTGAGTTTTTGCGTGGCTGAGGAGCTTCCCACTTTGACTAAGAGTACACACACACTGTACTTTCTCCTGTAACATTCAACATTTATTTTTCACATCTACTACACATTCTTCTACATCAAATCTCTCTCTCTCTCCCTCTCGGCCTGTGCCTGGGCTCTCTTCAAGATTTGTACCCAAGAACTGAGAATTCAACGACACCCCAAAAAAAATCCAAACAAACAAACCAAAAATTTAAGTATTTTGCCTATTAGGCCGAAAGTGTTGGTGGAAGCCTCTCTCTTGGAAAAATCCAACTTTAATAAAAATAAAACAAAACTTATGGACATGGACACGTTTTTATGGGAAGTTTGAGGACAGCAATAATAACAAGAAAGATATAACTGCCATCTTATGCCGACCATAAAATATTGTCTCTGTCATGAAAATGTTTTCAAATAAAAAAAAATACATGACCGACCTCTGAATGAAGCACCAACACCAACACCCACGCCAACATAGAAGACATTGTAATTTTGTTTTTGAGAATATATATGATTTTTTGTGTGGGACCTCCATACAGCTACAGGAAAGAAAAAGCCCTCAGTCACTCAGTTCAATTTTTCTGTTCCGTTTAAACCCTGTCTCTCTCTCTTACTCTCTCTCTCTCTGTCCTTTGAAATTTTGAAAATTATTATTGAGAAAAAAATATCAATTTCAATGATGATCTGTGAGATGCTTTCCCTCGCGTCAGTCCAGTCGAGACAATTTAAATTGAGAGTGGAACTCATATTCATTGCATATTACTACATGGCCAACCGCCAACCCTCAGCCTTTACTACTCAGTCTCAGTCATTAACAAAGTCCACAACAACAATAACAACAAATTCTCCTCCCCCACTGTCACCACCCGTTGAAAAAAAGATGGATTTTTTAAAAACTAAAGTCTCAGAAAAAATAATACAAAAAACAACATCATTATCGTTCTGTGACGACCGTCCGTACGCGTATAGCTCCTTCATCATACACCCGAGATTTTTTTGATTTTTGTAAATGCGAACCATACTCTCAACAACGATATTAAGGAGGAGCGTGCCATAGTGCGGGTTCAGTGTAGATAAACACTGAGCATTGTGTCGTTTATTTATTTATTTTTTCAATCATGGAGTGGAACAGTGCGCAGTTACTTTTAAAATTTGTTTGATTTTTTGTGTGATGGACACCAAAAAATTACAATACAACTTTATTTTGAGTGGATTGCTGAACACATGAGGAATTGGCCAAAATACAATTCCTCCAAGAAACTCCACCTTTTGATTTGCGATAAAAGACAACAAGAAATTTTTTGATACAAAAAAAAACTTTTGATTTTTGAATACTGTTGCAAATTCACATTGAGGAGGAATAATACAAAAAAAGGTTATACTGTATAAAGCTGTTAGTGACTGGAAAAAAAAATTAAAATAACTTTCGACTAGATTTCGACTGGTGATGCTATCAACACACACAGCAGACATGGAAGTGGTTATATTATACACAAAAAAGTCCCAACTTTAAAAAAAAAATATTAAATAACAAAAATTTGAGAATTTCAATATGAGCTATTGCATTAAAAAATTCCAAAATAAAAAAATTGCAATCTCTTAATACTTGAGTGAAAACCAAAATTGAGCCCAGTAGTTGAAATACTGGGGCGGCAATTAAAAAATAATAATAAATAAAATAAAACATATGGTTATGGTTCTATTTGACAACCAATTATATATATTATAATTAAATCAAGCTCTTAAAAAATTTGTTTTTTGAATATATACATACATATACATAATCGCCTCAAATTAAAATCTATAAAAATATGTTTACCTAGATTTTCATCTAGATTGGATGAATGAGATGCTCCAAAAATCAAATTCAAAATTGTCGATCATTCAAATCTTCAAATCGACTTTGAAAAAAAAAAATTTCTTCGACTTGAAAAAAGAAAATATATTGCCATGCTATCTATATACGTACTTATATATTTACATATATATCTGCCACAGGGACACTCGTTTCTCCAGTAAACGTCAAATACCAAAACCTACTACTACTACTACTGCTACTACTACTACTACTACTACTACTACTACTTACTACATACTACTACTACTTACAACTACTACTACTATACTACTACTACTACTACTACCTTATAGAAATTTTGTGTGAACCGAAGGGATCGTTTCGTGAATGTGGTTGTTCCAAAAAATTCCAATTCCAAGTTTCCAAAAAAGTAAAACAAAAAAATAAAGACAAAATTTCTTTTTACATTTCATCGTTATCGTTATCGTCATCGTCATTATCATCATTGTTATCATCATCGCACACAGTTTACCCCATTAAAAATAACGTAACTTAATTCAAAACACAAAAAAAAGTCAATTTTTACAATTGTAAAAAAACACTGAAAAAGAAACAATTACACAACAACAAAAAAAACAACAACAAATAATAGAAAACGGTGAAGGTGAAGAAAGTTTATCATTTTTGTGGTGATAATAAATATTTCCTGTCTCTACGTCATCCTCTCCGTCTTGAGTTATTCATGTTCTTATGGGTCTTCGTCCTGCCGCCGGACTCCACCTCTACCTTGTTTCTTCTTCAGGATGAGCTTGAGTGGCGTACAAACTCAAAACAACCAGAGAAAATGTAATAAATAAACGAGTAATGAGTACAAATTGTGTGCAGTGGGATGCAGTAGAAATTGGAAAATGGAAAGTAAAGTGAAAGTTATAAATATTATCATACAACCTTCTACTCCTGTCCTCCAACAACAACAACTCTGAATGCAAATAATACAAAAAACACAGGAATACACGAATGTACAAAGTTTTCCAAATATCTGCCTCAGAAGAAAGAAAGTAAGAAAGAAAGCAAGAAAGAAAGAAATATGTAGGACAAGTCTGTGCCAACAGAATCAGAGTCACAGGAATACAAGGAGGAGGTGGTGCACTGTACGCTACTTTGCCGCTACCTTTTTCTTGAGACGGAGACCAGTGCCGAGACCGACACCGAGATATGTGTATCTGCTCCTATGTACTTTTGTACATGTCGTCCTGGTCGTCGTCCTCAGTATGAGCTGTAAATATGTGTAGATAGGACGTGATGAAAGAATGGGAACGTCAAGATACCACTCTAGAGACTGTAATTGATTCGAGAATACAGAAATACAGAGCTAGACAGAAGGGTCATTGGATATAGAGATCAAGCTTTGAGACTCTCAGTGAGAAGGAAAAACAACCAAACGAGCAAATGAAGAGAGAGAGAGAGAGAGAAAAAGAGCTCTGCAACTTTCTCCGTCTTGGAACCGTTGGGAGGAAAAGTTAATTGAATTGTCCAGGAAAAAAAAGAGAAAGAACTCTCTCTCTCTCTCTTGCTTTCCCTTTTCTCCATCTAGACTTGTCCTGTGCCCCTGTCTGTGACTGTGCAAAGGAGATATGTACATCCATATTCTACACTCTACCTCCCATATACAGTCTCATACACTACCGGCACCGGCACCGGCCAGGCGTACATATGCACCTACCTACTTACATCACAACATCTATCCGCAACAAATCGTTTCATCCTCTTTCTATCTACCTAAGAGCCCAAGATCCAAACTGATGATTAAGAGCAAATCTAGAAGAGATGGGAGCGTTGAGCAGACGCTGGGCGATTCTATGTGTGCTCCTACGGACCGGTGTCTCTCTCTCTCTCTCAACGACTTCACTCCTATGTCCTACAGGATCTCAAATCTGGTCCTTGTTCTGTCTCTGGTTCTGGCTCTGGGTCTGTACAATGGGAAATGTTGACTTTCGAATGGCGTTTGACATTGACAAGGATTGTACATGTAGGAAGATACTTAGTGTATAGGTATACTTACTTTGTGTGTGTGTGTTTATATGTGTGTGCCAATGCTTTTTTTGTCTGGACCGGAGGCTGGAGAATGGAACCGCTGCCACTACCGTTACCGCCACCGCCACCGCCACAAGTCAAAGTCAGAAAAGAACAAGATCAGAATCAGAACAGATAGTCGATATCATGATCATGGAAGAGACGTCCAAGAAGAAGAAGAAGAAGAAAATGTAGCAGAGAAAAAGGAGAAAAAGAAGAAGAACAAGAAGATGATGATGATGAAGATATTTGGATATTTCGAGAAGCCATCAGATATCGAGAGAAGAAAAAAAAAGAGAAAGGAACGCAACAACGTTCAAATCAAAGACATAAAAGTTGTGAGAGTGGAAATTTGATTGCGGTGCTCGAGCTATAAGTGGAGGCAGAGCCGAGGCCGAGACCAGAACTATACACATATATATATACATAGGACTTTCCCAAGAAAGAAGCTTCGAGAAAGTTTTCCTCAAAGCATACGATACACAGACATACAGACAGACAAGGAAGCTAAACTGCTGGAATTTTACTGGAGCTGCCGGGGAAGAGAAGAAGAAGAAGAAGCTGTGACGAGTATAGAACGAGGTTCAAGCTAGAAAAGCATGGGAAAAAATGTGCCGCTACCCACCAAATTCAATGTATTATGTTGATGGGACATCCTTTTAAAAGTTAGGGAAGAAAGGGAAAAAAGTCCCATACTTTCACCTCTTTTCCCTCAGACCCTCACATCCATCAGAGGACGAGGACGAGACGACGAGTTGAGATGAAGAAGAAGCAGACGAACACGAAGAAGAAGAAGAAAATGAAGGAGAAGACGACAACGACCAAGTAGAAGTAGAAATAGAAGGAACGCTGGAACTGGAACTGGAAATGGAACACTGCAACTGGAAACTAAAGCTTGAGCTGGAACATATACATGGGAATAGATCCATAGGAATGAAAAGTGAACGGGTGGTTAAATTGAAAACCGTTCAGAAAACTCTTCACTCTCTTCCCTTCTTCCCTTTCTTCTCTTACGCCGTTAGAAAAAACTTTCTCCCCAAAATAAAACGGGTTCTTGTGCAGTCTCAAAAATAAACTGTGTCCAATTCAAACTCTAAACATCCTCAGAAAAAAAAGTCGGAACACGAGAAGAACAAGGACGACGAGGACGAGAACGAGATGTGGAAAAGTACACACATTTCACTCCCTTGTACTTTTCTCGAGCTCGACGAAGACAGAGTATTTTTGCTGCCTTCATATATGGACCATGGACAAAAAGGAAGGGGGACGAGAAGCCAAATGACAATCTTGAGAGACGTCTGGAGAAGCTATTGAAGCTAACTATACAATTAGAACAACCACCATTATCATTCCCGCAGCACCAAGGCCACACACAACTTTAACTTTCACTCGAACCAGACCAGAACCGGAACTATTGCCCCATGATAACAATCAATACTTCTTGTCAATGAACCACTGCACACACTTGTCACTTGTACACAGAACTGATACGATATATGATATTATGCAGACGACCAATTTTTAGCTAGGTAGTGTTATCGCTATTGTCATTGTCATCGTCATCCTACTCCACTTTGGACAGTTACATATTATACATATAAATGGAGGGACAACGAAAGAGAGGAGCACCGTCCGCAGCCTCCTTTCCAGTCCTCCATCTCAATGAGAATGCCATCCACATGTGGTCAGCCCAAATGTCTTTATTTGTGTAGTTAACACGTGTGTCTCCAATTCGAACACGATCATAAATTACCGACGACCAAAAACTACAAACACAAACAACCAACCTAACTACCTACCCATCTACCTACCTGGACTCTCTACTATACATCTGCCGCTCTGCCTGCCTTCTGCCTCCTGCCTGTCTGTCTATTGATGGGAAGTAAAATCCAAATCTGAGCCAAGCCAATTCTAAACTTTCACTTTGGCCTGAGTATCTTCCCAGAACCAGAACGAGAACCAGACCAACAATATCAAGAGCAGAAGCCGCAGACAAAGCAACAACATCATCAATAACAACAACAACAACAACCATAACTGAAACAAGACTCTAAGGCAACGGCTGCCATCCAATTCTGCTCACTGCTTCAACTACGAACACCATATAACACCAACACCAAAAACAACTAACTGCTAAGCTGTAAAACTACACACACCACACATTCCCCATCTCTACTGTCCCCATTCCACATGATTGGGACTATCGCATTTCATTCCATTGATTTTGATTCCATACACACACACACAAAACAAGACCAAGTTTTCCTTCTCCCTCTGGTGGTATTTTCATTGTTGAACTGTCTCATTTAAATCACTCCTCGGAAGATGTAAAATATTTAAATATTGGATTATTAATTCATGGTATGGACTTAATGATCGATGATATTTGTGTACCTTCATTCAGTTTCACTTTTGAAAATTGAAATCTTCACATTTTTCCTAATGTAAAACATGTATAAATATATTTACCAAATTTCTGTATGCTGTATAATTATATGGAACAGAATCAGAACAAACTCAAAAACAACAGTACACAACATTCTACGACGCTACCACTACATTTACCAAAACAAAAAACCAAACTACTAAACATTTATATTATTATTATGAGTCACTCCGTCTCCATCAAAATGTCAATTTCAGCCTAATATTAGTTTACCCGTACCGGTACCACACACACGGACCCTCAAAATCTATTCATATTAATCACCTCATCATTATACACTACATAAATATATTTGGGATTTACATAGGTAGGCGTATATAGAATTAATTTTAATTCTTCCCTCAAAAGCTCCCAGCGTTCAGACGCAGGGAGTAGTAGACAGACATTTAAAATTTAAAATGTAATTTTAGCTCTACACAGGATGAATATATTTGTGATAGCGGAGGAATGGCAATGGCACCGATAGACCTTCATAGTGTTGTAGAGTAGTACCAGTACCTACTTTCCTTCACGGTACTTTCTCTCTCTCTCTCTCTCTCTGTCGGTCGGTGAAAGTTGGAGAGAGGAGATACATGAGTAGAGCGCAGACGTGTGTGGAGTCGGGGTCGGATGTATCGAACAACTACGAAAGCTACCTACCTACCTCACTCACTATATGTATGTAATAGCTACGTAATCTGCCTCTACTCGGTACTACCTTGACATAATGGAGGGATGTAAACGCCCCGTGAACCACAGCGTACAGCGTCTGTACTGTCTACACTCTGCCACTGCTACTCCTACCGTCCGTTTCGTTTTCGTAGCAAGGTCATCATAGACTGTGAGCTAAATTACAACTTTTAGTTAGGAACTAGGCTTCCCTTCATATTCAGCGTTTAGTCTTTTGTCTCCTGATATGATCAGTATAGGAATTTCCATCCTCCAAGCCGCATTTTGAATTCGGAGCTCTGACTCACCCTTCTATGATATGTATACTATCCACTGTAAGCTCGTTGTTGAAAGTTGAAGGAACGCGGATTGGACGCGGATTTCCTAGTTTTCATATACAGTAATGCATTGACATGAATGAACTTTACTATAGCAACTATATAGTAACAAGTAACTACAATTGAACTGTGGGGATGGGTAATGTTTCGGGACTTTGGGAGTCATGCAAGCAAAAAGTTTATGCGTTAATTCGTCCCTCTGCTCTTGGATTTGGATTTGGATTTAAATTTGAAAATGAACTTAGCATTAGAAACAGAGAGAGAGAGAGATCTCGTCACGTAAACTTTTTGCAGTGTACGTACAGTGACACGCCCATCGCCTTTACAAAATACTTGTGACTTAAATAATTGAATTGAAGTGGTCTCTCTCTCTCTTTGTCTCATGAGGAATCATAACAACAGAGTAAAATGCATTTTGCATGTATTACCAAATCAAGGTTTTGTATTTGATTGTATATTTTGACTGATGAAGGTCAATTAGGGAGACATTACGAAGCTTCAATTTGTTTATTCGTCTCCTATTTACTTGTTACTATACGTTTGCTTTCTTTCATGCCACACTGATGATGGGTGACTATTGTTGTTACTGAGGTCCCGTATAGGTGATAGTAAACTGTCTATTTTATTTAAATTGAAGCTCATTTTAAATCACACAAACAAAAATATGCGTTAAACAACTGTGAAACCATTTTGAATCAAATCCCTTGCAAAAAGGCAACAATCTGGAAAATGCCTATATTCCTTAAATATCACTACCTAAATACCCACATAATATAATTATGTTTCGCATGTTTGTTCTTGTTGTTCTCCCTGTCGATGTCACACCCCAAAGCAAGGCGAGCTTTGAGTTTTGTACAGAATCAGAAAACTGATAATAATATTATTATCCAAAAGTCTACTTACTTTTAGCTCTGCTCCCCGTCTGCTCGTTAATCCTGATGATAATGATGTTGTTGTGCTCGTTGTCTTTGTCTTTGTCTTTGTTAGTCACCTAAAATCTGACACACATCTACATACAGACTCCGTCTCACACGTAAAATTTACAATCATACTGATAGACGCATCATGAAATCATGATACTACTACTACTATATGGTAAGTACCACATGCTACAAGGGACCTTAAAAAAACATGCATAAATGCAGCAGTACCTGCAGTATATGTAGGTACTTTTTATAAATCGTATATACAAAATATTAAACAAACTATGTGAATCTCATTTGCACCCCTACTCTGCGTCATCATATAGATACCTATATAGGTAGGTACTTATAGCATATTCAAAGGTCAGAAGGGCTTCGGCTTCAATTCATCAATATTATAGTCTCCTGCTCAAAAACAAAAACTCATAAATCCAAAATAAAACGCATAATGAAAATATTTACATTGACGTAACCAGGATCTATACGTTAAATGTTAAATTGGTATATCATATATATGTTCATATTATAATAACAACTAATGATCTAGGTTTTATTTGCTCACATATATACTAACTATAAGGTGTAGAATATGTAGGGTTCACGTGGTTTTGTGTATACCACAAACACAAGTCTCCTTAATGAGCTCCCGTACTCAATAATACAGAAAGAAGTACACAGAAGGATTAGCCAATGATTTAATTTCACTAATGAGCCATATATGCAATCGAAAAGCACAGGACAGGAAATACCAACTTTCTGTAATATACACACATCTAGAGGCATTGAGTAATTCGGTCAGATTGTGATTGTGACGAGATTATTTTAGTCTCACTCAACAACTTTTAACAGAGTCAAAAGCGTGACGCTGGAGAAGGATTTTTTCAAATGAGATCCAGATCTGAGGACCCATGTTCTAGTTGTGTTCTTCTTTGTAGGTAAACTTTTTCATAGGTTTGAAATAGCATTAAAAAAAGGGCTAAAAAAATAATGTAGATAGCTACATATCCACTGTATCCCCGGGAAGGCTTTTTTATTTCAAGAGTTTCGAGCTTCACTCCATCCATGTGTAGGACATATTGTGAATTGTAAAGGAGGAGAGAGCAAATGAAGCAAACCTCAAAATGAATGTGGTGGAGAGGGGAAATAAAGGGAGAAAGCGAGAGAGAAAGTCACATTCAGAGTCAGAGTCAGAGTCAGAGTCAGTGCAGACAGGAGCCGCCATGTTGGTTTGGTTTGGTTTGCTTTCCTCTTGTTTTGTTTTGTTTCCTTTCGTTTGGTTTGGAGAGAGTGAAAATGAAACTTACAAAGTCTATAATTAAATGTAGAGGTGGTCGTTGGTCGTCGTAGTCGTGGTCGTGGTCATGGCGCACAGACCCACAGACGGACAAACTAGGTACATAGAGTATAGGAGTAGAGCTTTTATAGGCAGAGAGAAAGTACTTTCACTTGTACAATGTAGGGACACTATTATAACATGTACACAATGATGTTGATGAAGTTGAGGATCTCCCTGTGTAGAGCGGGACAGGACAAGGAACAAGGATCCAACAAACCCAAACTCAAACTAACCAACCAACAAACTAAACAGTCAAAAAAAAGGGAAAGGGGGAACTTATAAACAACAAATTTTAGGGTTAATAGAAACAAAGACGCATACATTATAAGAGTAAGAATAACCTACATATGCACTATTTCGTATCTATATTAAAATTTCAAAAACTATAACAATATTAACTACTCCTTCTATATAACTTGATATTTGTAATTTTATTCATACAATACATATAATACATGGAAGTTCATACACCTATAATTAAATAGGAATATTTATTATTATACGATTATACCTATACCTCTGATCTTGAGTCTTATATATTAGTAGGTTACTTACATACTTCATCTCAGCACACACATCCTATATAGACAAGCGCTCTCTCTGTGTGTGCTCTACATGTGTGGACACTGCGTATTAATTTGAATGTGAACATTTCAAGTGAGAATCAATTAAGTTGGTGGTGGGATGGGATCTCCGTATCGTCGCGTACTCAAGCGGCTACCAATTGTATAGGGAAATGAGGTAGGTAGGTAGGTAGTTAGGGAGGGACTTATTATGCATAGGAACTCTAACTACCACTCGTGTAGCGTACTTTCACTTACCTACTACTTGTGTGTGTAGTAGTTGAAAATGGGAGAAAAACTGATCCTCCACGTGTACGAGACGGTTGAGAGGATCTCAAGAAAAACGGTACTACATGGCAATATTGACTTTTGAAATTAAAAGAGCATTACTATTTGCATATCGTCGAGTTTCATGATTGCATTCCCCCCTTTCTCACAGTTTGTACTGAGTAGAGATCAAATGAGCGAGATATATACAGAGGGACAGAATTTTGTGCTCGCCGCCTCTTCCTTCTCTCCGCCTACATATAGTGCTATTACTTCTCTTGCACTTGTGTAATATTTCAATCGTCTCTCTCTCTCAAGGACGCGACGACACGGATACACTGAGACAGAGAGAAGGAGAGAGACATGTACACACACACAAATAACCAAAATCTACAAAATCTACAAAATCTACAAAATCTCTCTTTCACTTTCTCTCTCGAAATCTACACTTTCACATACTCTCTGAGACGGGGCGGTATGTAAACATGGAAGCTTTCAATTTCGGTTTGTTCATTAGATTCATATATAACGATTTCTATAGAATAATTATTCTATTCTCGTTCAAACATGACTTACTTATAGCTATTTACCTTACCTTACTATCTATTAACTAATATTATTATGCATATGTATATATATACACTTGGGTGAACTGATTTTTCCAGAGTACAGATATTTAAAAAAACATTATATTATACACAACCAATAAAAAAAAGAAAAAGAAAACATAAACTTTTGCTCAACATAATGTGTCATGAGTGAGTTTCCCCTAATGTTTTCCCCCATTTGATTCCATGAATGAATGGCTTACTTTTAAACAAACAAAAAATAGTCAAGTAAAGTAGTGCGAGTACCTCTAGTACCTATAGACACCTATTAACCTTCCTAACCTTAAGTGTAGTGTTATATAGCTATATATATATATATAGTATTGTAGTGCGAGCAGTACGAGTACCTACCTATACTTCTAGTTCACTTTTCTAGCTGTAGATTTTATTAGCGCTATTATAGTTATTAGTCGTAGTTTAGTTTTTCTAGCTATTATTACTCTAATGTGTTGTTGTGGTTTTCATCATCAACCCTTCTCAATTTCTCAATAACCTACCTACCTACATAGACATTGTTCAGTGTGAGTGAAAGGGGGGAAAATACAGGATTTGGTCGTTAAATCAAATCTATACATAATAGTTCAGAATATATACCTTTAAATTAAAATTTAGAATAAGGTTAGGTACTTACACAGATTATATGTAAATTATGTACATACTTTGGTTGTACGGTAGGAGTAGGAGATATACATAGGACACTAGATATGTAATTATATTCTATAGGATTTTGACACTAATTCTGTATATACTATATACTATTTGAACAGATAGAAAATATATAGTGCTAAGTAAGTATAAATTATACTTTATAGGATTTGTAAAGTGAAAGGATAGAGGATAGAGAAGAAAGTGTCCCAGGACTTTGGCTCTCTTGTAAAATAATTAGAACACAGAAGAGACATACACACAGACACATGGTTTACCCCACGTTTTTTAAAATACTAGAAGATGAGGTAAGACTGTTTGTAAGATTTTTTAATAAAAAAAACTTTACCATATATACATATACTTATATGTACCAATACAAGTATAAGTAATTCTATTAGGAATAAATAAATAGGGAAGGAAGTTATATATAGAAATTCAAAGGGTAAGGAAACTATAATAGGAGTCATATATAAGCATTGTTAACAATTGTAATAAAATATAAGGCAAATAAGGTACATACATAATTAAATTAATAATCAAAACCTAAGGTAAACTAACTCATAAAAAATAGGAATAAAGAAAATGAAACTTGTCATGCGCTAATTTGTTTGTGACAAAGAAATTTACGCATAATAAGGTGCTAAACCAAGGGACGTATATAGCATATAGTACATAGTATATATTATATTCTGTAACATATTTAAAGAAAAAAACAATGCACTCTAGATTTAGAGTAGTATACAACCTATCATGACTTTACCTATACTCAATTTGAAATCTCATTCTTACTCATTTACTAAAGTTGTTACGTAGGACACTTACACTTAGGTCGTAGTGGTATAGGTATAGGTATAGGTATAGGTATAGGTATAGGTATAGGGGAGAAGGTGAGGTGAGGGATGGTTTTATTGTAGAAGCAGAAGAAAGTGCGGGAGAAAGAAGAAGGAGGAAGCAAAACAACTGTACTGTTCTAGCTAATAGCATAACATCACCCAAAAAAATTCTCCAAAATCCCTGTCTCAACATTGTCAAAAATAAACTTTTATAATAGGATATGAGTGTATTAATTAAATATATATAGCTCAGATTCTCTCAGATATACTTTCATTGTAATCAAGTTGTAGGGTCGATGTCGACGTTGACTCACACTTCATTTATTTATTTTATAATTCAATTTTTTAATTTTCCTTGGAAATTTCTATCATGTTGTAGGTATAATTACTATTCTTTTAATAGTTGTGACGTAAAGTAAAATGTAACAAATTGTAATATGACAGTTGTACATACATAAATCAAAAACTACCCAACAGTTAAAACATACCTAATTAATAAAACGTTATCATGTTAGTTTTTTTTATTACGTCTTCAGACATTTGTGACGGCATGGTATTATTATTTTATGGACAGTGGAATCTTTTTTTGAGATGAGGACGGGGACGATGTAGGCAGTGAGTGTCACCAGTAACCGGTAACCGGTACCGGTAGACCCAGGCAGCATACCTTCAAGTTGTAGAGGAGGAGTTAATACATCTTAATGGCAGAGTGAGAAATGTACAAAGATCCATTATGCTTCTTGCCCTTTACTTACCACTCTCATTCCGCTCCTGATATAATTTTATCTTTAGCATAATTTGTAGCATTCGTACCTAGTACGTAGAAATGACTAGACATTCAAAGCTCCACTCATATATGCATATACATCCATAGAGAGAGACATGATTAAAAATTAGATAGAGAGAGAGAAAGCTCTCGCTACAAGATATATAATTACATGCATCTCATATTAATAATAAAAAACATGCATGGGTTCACTCTTGAGTATATACGGGGTAGGTACACACATTTAGGCGCTGCATAGACTATATAGACTATAGTAGCTATAAGCAAAGGTTTGTATATAATATGTCTTTCATTTCATGAGAAAATCGACAATTGCTCAGTTAACTAAAACTATCTTTGAAGTCATATGGGAATGTTGTAAGTTGTAGTAATTTGTAGAAGATAAGAAGGAGAAAGGGGGGGGGGGGAGGAGGAGGAGGAGGAGGAGGAGGGGGAGAAGTGACGTATGTATAAACGTAAACGTAATCTTGTTGTGAACTTATGCACCTTATAGTTGTTATCTTCTCTCATCCTCATCCTCATACTCATCTCTCCACACAGAATTATATACCTGTCGAGACGGCTCCATATATATACATATATATCAGTATCAGTACGAGACCTCCATGTTGTAGATCTGTATGTAACTTATTGTTAGTAGACGGGCAAAGAGTCCAGAACCGAAACCGATTCCATAATACGGAAACCGAAACCGAAACCGAACCGACTGCTGCTCTCCTTCGTCGTCCTTTCCTCTGACTTTCACTTTATAGTTTCCCTCGTTGCATTCCAAACATTACCTAACTCATTATTCCTTCCACTTCTCTCTCCATACGTGCTACAACAGCAACTCTCTCATTTCTATTCATTTTATGTATCCTTCTCACATTCCCTATTTCCATTCCTCTCTCTCTCACTCTCTCTCTCACTCGCTTTCTATCTCTCTACTTTGTCCCTCTTCAAGTTTGAAGTTTCTCTCTTCAAAGAAATTAAAATCTCCTTATAAATTCTACCGCCTTTCTCTTTTCTCCTTTTACGTCCCTGTCCCGCTCCTTGTAACTGTATGTATATATACACACTCTGATCTGCTTGGCTTCGGCTTTCCCTTTGGCTTTCGCTTTATACATCCACTATCTCATATAGCATATGATTATTCCTCACATTCAAGATTTTCAAAAAACCACAAAAGAAAAACTTTTGGATTACTTGTAAAGTATTTTGGTTACTTCTACTCTCGTTGTAGTTGTAATCAGTAATATTATTATTATGATTGTTATTTATATTATAATTATTGAGTAAGTTTTTAATCAGTTTTATTATTATGTTGTATATTGGTTTTGAAATGGAAAGAATTGAACTTTGGAATAATGAAAACCAAATGGAATGCAGCACCCTCTCACTTTTTTTTTGAGTATTTGATTGACCAGCTTTACATACATTTAAAATTTGCATGGTTTCTGAATGAAAAAAAAGGCCGTCAACGCCATTTCCTGCTACTGCTATGTAACATATATACGTGCTCACTTTATTACTTTCCTTTATTAAAATATATTAAAATGCCAATATCAAACCCCAAGTCATAACATAAGGCTTGGGCTCTGACGTTGGGATTGGGTTTTACAGATACTAACCTCAAACCTTAAAGTTGGACTAATTAATTAAGTAGTAATTCATTTAATTAATTAACCAATTAATTTTACCTAACGCTTAAGTACTACCAATGACTAATAGGAATTTTTTAACTAATTTAAATTCTCTATAGTTTCTAAAATTCTATACACATTATTATACACACTACACACATTAGTTGGCTTCGTAAATTTTTTGCCCCACCCCCTCTAAAAAAAACTTTGTTTCGTAGTCGTTGAGACATAGGGGATGAGGTGAACACACTGAAGCACATTGGAAAAAGATTTTAAATGTATATGTTTTACATATTTGAGAGAGTGTAGGTAAGTTTACTTTGTAGTAAATATTATCTTGTATACAACTATGGATAGACAATTAAAACAGCAAATATGTAACTTACTACCACAACCACACACACAATTACTACAAATAATACACTATTACATAAAAAGTACAGATTTTTACTCGAATCTGACTGCTCCCTCAATTACTTATAAAATACATATAGGTATATGTAAAAACAAAACAAACAAATGGATCACATTCGTATGCTGCATTACATAGTTTTGTTTTGGTTTTTTGTACACAAATAAAATGATTATGGAAACACACTACTTCTTACAGATTACAGATGATATGTAGCTAGCAATGTATTTCCATATTTGAAAATAATGTAAATATATTTAAAAAATTTGAAACTGTTATATATATATTACGTGACAACTACAATGGGCTGTCTATATGGATGACACATGTGTACATATACATACAGTAGAATGGTGCATTCTCAAATAAGTTACTATACTAAATAATCAATATATATACGAATACTTTTTTAAATCTATAGCATGGACTTTAGTATATATAATCTCTCTAGTGATAGTCATATTATGCAGACCATTTACATACAATTTATTGAATTTACAATTTATCCTTTTACATAATAATATATACGTAATAAATAAAACTAAATTAAGAAATTATCAAATTACATTATTGTAAGCCAAAAACCAAAAAAAAACGTAAATCGTAATCGCCGCATCGTCCTTGTAAATCTGAATATCACAAGGAGGATATTATGGAGTCTCGTCTTCGTCTTCGTCTTTATCTTCAAACCAAAAAAAATAAAACCAAGGCAACAAGTAAGTAGAGATTTTTACACACTAAACAAGGTTATGGAGTTTTGAAAAAGAAAAATTAAGAACACACACGAACACGCCATAATGTGTTGTTAATTATTCTATGGTTGTTCATATATAGTTATATATATATAGTGTTTTATCCATTTACATTGATATTGATATTTAATTACAATTAAAATCACTACGCTAATAAATTACCGACTATTAATGTACCAAGTGATGTGATGGTTGTGAGTTGAGTGTGAAAAAAAAAGAACCAAAACCAAAAAACGTATTCGTAATATATACACACACATACAAATGGACGATGTCAAAATCCACATCAAAGTTCAGTTCAATATAAATTAATAATAATTAAAACAAAATAATGGAAGGACAAGGACGACGAGAAGATGGGAATAAGATGTCAACGCTTCTCACAGAGTGGAACCGGAGGAGGAGCCAAGTATTAATTCAAAATCCAAAAAGTCACCTATCCACTATTGTTGGACTCCTCGTCGTAACGAGTGAAAAAAAAGGAAAGAATTCGAAAGATAGATTTTTATTTCAGCAGGTCTGATCTCTTTTTGTGGTTTGTGGTTGTGCGTGCGAAAACGCGTGAGTATAATATAGTGCGTCTGGTTTTTGATTTACGATTATGAGAGGAATGGAGAGGAAAAGTAGGTGGAAATAAATAATAATAATAATGAGAGAGAAAAATTCAAAACGAGTGTGTGTGTGTGCATGTTTCCCCTGTGAGAAATAACAGGTTTTCACAGCAGGACACTTTCCGTTCTGAACATTATATAAATAGTATGTGCACAGTATATATACACCAGCTGTTGAGCATACTATTGAAAAGAAGAAGAAAAAGAAGAACAAGAATAAAAAAAACAAGAAAAGGAAAAAAGACTTAATGTACAGATAATTAATTTAATTTTCAAACGTCTTCAAGTCATTCTGATTCTGTATATATATATGTAAAGATAGGTATATAGAATTATATAAGGAAAAAAAACAATATTAAAATATGGTAACTACTATATAACTACACATGAGTAGCTTTTCTGTAGTAGAGAGAGACCTACATTAATACTGATAAATTTAAAAAGAAAAATTTAAAAAAAGTTTACACTTTAAAAAAAAAACTATATAGTGATACAGAAAAAAATAACATGACATAAAAATTTAAAACACGTTTGTTCAATTTACCACGTTCTCCAAAAAAAACATTAGTATTTAAATAATTCAAGAAAAAAAATCCATTCTACGATTATTACGATAACGATTACGGTACACGGATTACAATTTTACAGTAAGTAGTTGAGTGTGTGGTGAACAGAGAGAGTATAGAGACATTTGACATGAACAATGGAGTTTAATGGACATAAAGAAACAAACCACACGACGACACACAACCAACAGTTGTTATATAAATAAAATATTAATAATAATGTTAATACTATTACTACATTGTTATATTTATTATCAATATGATTACCTGAGATATTTAATACCATACTAAAAAAAAAAGAATACCTAGGATCAAAAAATAATATTCTATTTCTAAAACAAAATATCTGTAGTTTCTATAGCTGTACTGTACATATACAAGTAATATTACAAATATATATTAAGAAAATGCTATTATTATACATACTAACTAATTACTATTGTGTAATCATCGCGGGAAAAAATACAACAATTTAGTAATTTGTTTACGCAAATTACGGAACCATTATTATTGTTACTGTTAAATAATTATTCATGTTATTTAATTTGTGTGTAAATATGTCAAAATTATATTATTATTATTACATTAATACAATACTATTAGGAATTTAGGACTACTAGATACCAATACCAATAATACCATGTTAAAAACTTGATGCGAAAGTAAAGTACCACCCACACACATACACACTGTTTCATTAAAAAAACGATTACATGACATACATTTTTCATTATATATAGAAGCAAATAACATCTCCTGGAAGCTATCAGCCAGAACTACAGATATTAAAATTTGCAATTTGCAGTTATGGACATAAAATATGTCAAAAACTATTATAATAATTACTATATAAACCCATACACACACACACTCTTACACATGAAAGAAAAACGTGTTAAGCGTCAAAAAAACGAGGGAAAAGGTGAATTTAAATAAACGAGCTCAGTTTTAATTTACATAGTTTTTAAAAAAAATACAAACAATTAATATGCTTATATAACTACAACTATTGTAACATTAACTATAAGAAGGAGTCAACGTATGGACATATTAACTCAATTATATACATAATTATATTAACATTGTATGAAACACAATACCATACAATATACAATTACAATTAATGGATTCTCTATAGGAAGGTAATAAGAAGTAACAATTTACACAACACTTTAAAATAAATAAATAAATGAGAAAAAAAAATCCACAACATATACAAAATAAAAACTGTTCTGATTCTACTAATGAATAATTTATAGCTAATTTGAAGAAGAAGAATGTGACAAGAAAGAAGGAAAGAAGAAGACATAAAAATGTGTTTTGAGCTAAACCGTAGTCAAAGTTGAACAGTTTAAATAATATTATATACAATATATAATATTAATTTTACTAAAAACCAAAACCAAAAAAAAATACCAACTACCAAAAAAAATACAACTACCAACTAATAATAATAATATAATAATAATGAATGAAGTACCGATACCGACTATACAATTATATATAATATTATATACATACAGATATACCGATAATGAAATACTGATATGTTGTCAAAACTCTTTTACTACTTTAACTACTAACATTAATATTAATCATAATAATAATTAATTCTAATAATAATAATAGTAATAATATTAATAATAATTACCGATATTATTATCAACGATAAAACGTTATAAAAAACCATGAGTGTAAATGACGACTCCCTGTTCAATTATTTACAGTGTATCATATACATATATTATATATAATATTATTATATATACTTATTACATAATAAGAAACCAGGAAAAAAATCAAGCACCCAATAGTTAAAACTAAACTATAAAAAAAACTACACATAATAATACTTACACAATGGTGCTGAAAGCAACATGAAAAATGATATTAAACAAACTCTTCCACTTGAATTTATTGAGCTCATCCTCAGTGTATGTCATTATTTCATTCTGCATTCTTATTTCAATTTATTACGCGTCTGTATAGACGCACCCGCCCACACACCTTTCAGTATAGCAGCAAGGCAATAGAGATAGAGTGTGTAATTAATAAAAGGAATTGTGTGATTTCATTATTTAGTGAAAGTACATAGTGTAAGTGGTGAAAGTGATGATTCATTTACTGTATAGCAACCCTTTATTATAGTTTTTTATTTCAGATTTTGAAGGAGAATTTTAAATGGGAAAGATTGGTACTTTATGTAAAAGCTATACTTTATCCAGTTTATCCTTCCCCACGACATTAGGAAGAAAGCTCCAAAATTAAAATCTTTGTAGAATTTCAAAAACCATAAGTAAACAAATGAGATAATTTAGTTTAGAGCACCTGCTTTCCCTCTCAACTCTTAAACCTGACAGAGAAAGAGAAATGTGAGGAGTCTCAAGTTGTGTACAATTAAGTCATTCTACTCTCCACACGTCTACCCGTCCACTTCTTCCACGATTTTACTACCTATATATAGCTATAGACTCTATAGCGGTGAGCGAGAGAGAGGACTAAAACTTTAACGAGGAGACAGCTATGTATGCATCTTTACGTATACTTTCACCCACTACAGTAACTCATTCATACCTGTGGTCATGGACATTATGGACTCGGTACTACGAGTGAGTTTATATACTAACAGTTCTTATTTTTGGATTGAAAATATATATCGTAAGTGAAGAACCAAAATGACCCATATTCATTTTTAGCTAAGACAAATATCAAATTTCCACACAAATATTCAAATATGTCGAGAGAGCATTTTAATAGAGCATTTTTCACTTTTCAAAAATATGGAATTAGAAAATTTTGCACCTTTTCAAAAAAAAGGAATTAGAACATTTAGCACCTTTTCAAAAAAAAGGAATTAGAACATTTAGCACCTTTTCAAAAACATGTAAATAGAACATTTTGCACTTTTTAAAAACATGTAAATAGAACATTTTACAGTTTTCAAAAACATGTAAATAGATCATTTTACACTTTTCAAAAACATGTAAATAGAACATTTTACAGTTTTCAAAAACATGTAAATAGAACATTTTACACACTTTTCAAAAACATGTAAAAGGAACATTTTGCACTTTTCAAAAACTCTTAATTAACATTTTACGCATGTTTCTCATTTTATTTTTATGACATAGCTCATTTTAATTCTAGCTTAAATTGGATATGGGTCATTTTGGTTCTTCACAGACGATATATATATACGTTCTCTATATGTCAGATTGTTTTTGAGTTTCCTTTTGTATCTTGTTTTCTCGTTTGTTATTGTTCGAGTAAACTCGTTATTTGTGAGTTAATGGATAGTTATTTGAATGGAAATGATCTGATAACGTCTTGTAGGAGACTGCTGCGTTGTATCAGTTTCAGTTTCAGGTTTGAGTACACAGCTTCAGACAATAGTAGTATAGTAGTAGTGCCTTAGGTAAGAGTGTGGTAGAGGGGAAGACGAGGCTATATGCGTCCTCCTATATATAGATAAAGCTGAGACTTATCGAAGTCAAAGTCGGAGCTGAAGCCTCTCTTCTGTTTCGGATCCTAGCTTATTCGCCTGTCCCATGTACAACAGCTATACATTTATTGATGGAATAGAGAGCAATTTGAGTCTCATTCCGTGTGCTCAGCATGTGTAAGTAATAAAATTGTAGTTGAAGACAGACGTTTATTTCAACCTGTCTCTCTTGTTTACTTGTCAATTCCTACAGTCAACAGAATGAGGACTACTGCCAGGGAGAGGGAGGTGAAGTAGGCCGTGAAAGGTATTGTTCCTGGTGTACAGAGTGAGAGGGAGAGAGAAAGTGGAGAGTGACCAGGACCATGTCATAGAGCAGGTAGCATATAGGATAGGACCACATACAATAAGTTTTTCGAAAATGTGACATATCCCGCACTGCATCCACCATCAACTTTTGTCTTCTACATTTTTTATTTCAATTTCTAAATTCCAAGCATCTTTAATCCAACCCCTGACGTCCACGTCTCTCTTGAGCCTCCAAAGGAACGAAACAATAAATCCAAACCGAGCCCTATATTGTCCCAATGCTATACAGAACCAAATCTCTGTGCACAATTATTTTATGAGCAATTCAATGCATTATTTAGCACTCAGATCCATTTAAAATGGAATACACTGCATTGGTTGCTATGGATACCATATTTTAAAAATTTCTACATATCTCGTGTATTGATTCTTCCAGGGTAGTCTTGATTTAACGCAATAAAAGGGCTCTCCTTTCATGTGCTTCTAATTTTAGATCTACAATAGAAAGGAGTGATTATGATTGACAATGAAATGGCAATGAAAAGTAAGAATAGTTATTCATGAAAATAGTGGGAAGTTGAAGGGAGAGAGAGATAGAGAGAGACAGAAGTGAAGTGGGGAAAGAGTGAAGGGAATAATATAAATTTTTGAGGAAAGAAAAACTTTTCACTGTTTTTTTCCAGTTTGAGTTTGAGAGAAGATGGTAAAGAGTAAAGAGTAGGAAGGACGGAGAGACATGGAAATGTACGCATGTGAAAGACGAGAGAAAGTGTTGAAAGTTGGTTTGGTCCCGTTGGCGTAGTTATTACTCAGTGAATGGGGAGAAGTAGACTTCGTAACTCAGCATCGGTCCATGTGTCTTTAACTCTTTACTTTACTTTCTATCTGTCCGAACAGAACTTTCCCACACGCTCCCAAACATACATACAGGCATACGTATGCCGTATGTAGCTACACACATTAAGTACATCCACATTCATGCTACTGATATTTCCTCGTCCTCATCCTCATCGTCGTCGTCGTCGTGCCGTGGCCGTGTAGAGAAGACTCACAGTTTTTTTGGACCTCCGTAAGGTTCTCTTTCTACTTTCCACTGAGTCTACAGCCCCTATGCCTATATCCACAACTCCAACATACAGACGTATACACATCTAAGTTACTACGGTACGGTACAAATTCCGTGTGCTTTTGCTTGGATCGATGCAGATCTTCTACAATGTTGCGAACCTTCCTCCCTTACTTAAAAAGAACTCTCTCGCAGCTTCCCTTCTATTTCGGCAACAATGTCCATGTCTGTGCTTTCTCTCACACGCCGTTTTTACTCCCAGTCGATTTTTCAATATGTACACTTACTTCCCTCTGCCTCTGCCTCTGCCGATCTCGCTTTCTCTCTCTCACACACACACACAGACACTATTTTACTCATACAAAACATTTCCCTTTTCTAGCTTTCTTCTTTTCCCTTACATATTTACTAACATTTTTCTCATTTGCTAGAACCCTCTAATGTACATGTTTTTGAACACTATTTTCTCGTATCTTACAATGCTCTTTACCGACGGACCAAGACGAGGAGAGAAGTCTGACTCAACTCAACTCCTCGACGAGGGAAAGAAGAGAAAGTATCGGATTTCATTGAGCGACTTGTCTCCGTAGCATCCTTTGTTATACAATACATTATACCTATCCTCCCGACTACGACTACGACTATCTACCTCCCTTCTTCGCTAGCACTTCCATTCTTCGTCCTTTCCCTTATGAGTTTATTCACTTTCCCTATTGTTAGTCCTCATCTTTTAAATCCTCTTAACGTCATGTATCGAATTACTATCATCGCTATTTTCACTTTTAACTTCTCATCTTACCTGCACTATTTCCACCAAGTTTGTCTTTACATAATAATTATTATAGTGACTACTTTCCTCATACGGGTGTACATGCATGGTCCGTAGTAAATATGCTGAGACACTTTGGCTGGAAGCAAAATTTTAATTTTTAAACATGCCTACCTATGGAGCTAGGTACTTTATATACATCTATGGCATCTTCCCCTTCCCATTACATTTGATTTCATCATAGAAAGAATGACCGACAGCGCAATAGTGCTGTAGATATTTTGTTTTTTAAAGGTCGAGTGTCAAGTAGAGATTAATTACAACGTAGTGGAGGACTTTACAAGTGCTTGGAACAGTGTATTAAAGATCTCTTCTTCACAAGGAATATTTTGTTAAAGCAATATTTGTTTATAGTAGTTGTGGAGTCTTAAATTGAATTTTATTGATAAAGAATAAAACTGCTTAGTAATTAAATTAGTTGAGCATGGAGTTTAAAGCTAAGAAGTGATTCACAATAAAGAAGTTCAATAGTATATATAGAAAGATGGCAGGACTTGGGAATGAATAGATGAGAACATTTCAAATTTTGAAAGAAGAATAGTATAGTGTTTAAAGAATTGCTAGACTATGTATGTATGTTGCGCCTGCCATGGAGGATGAAAACTAAAAGCAACTACAGAATGCATATACATACATATAGGGTCGTTGAATCTTTGAGTCACACATTATTCAAATCCTCAATTCAATTCATTCCAATGTTATCTTTTATCTGTGCTCCCACTCACCCAAAACTTCTTCTTGACAAATTCTAAATTTATTAAATAAAACGTATTTTCTAAGCTTTCAAGTATTTAAATAATTCCATCCAATTGAAATCTTAACTATAATGTTCTATTTAAATTTCTATTTAAACGGAAATATCAAAGTCAAAACAAGCACATTTTGGTACAAGCTATTAATTAAGCTAGATATCCGTATATTATTTAATAAGTAAAAATGTTTTAGCGAGATTGTTTCTATTTTCCCAAAGTAAGAGCGGAGAAAGTCGGAAAGGGCAAATGAGGATATTATGTTAAAATTAATGTTCGTGTGTATTTTCTTCGGATTAGGAAGAGTAGTAGTAGTATGATTGTGTGATGTGCTAGAGCCAAATGTAAAAGACTGTAATAAAGGTGAAGGAAGGGAACCATGAATGACAAAGAGATCCTTGTTCTTTCTGTCAGTTTATATAATACAGGGGGACAGTTGTGTGACATTGACATGAGGTAGGTACATGCATATAGACGTATATAACCGTGGCTATACCTTCATCTTCGACTTGGGCTGGGACTGGAAAGAAGGGTTACTTTTACTACATGAAGCCTATAAGACGAGAGGGAAAACGATGGAAACACTTGGTCGCTTTCGCTTTCGTCTTCGTCTTTGTCCCCGTATATTCGTCTTCAAGAATTTATCGCTCTCACTCTGAAGCGGAGGAAGAAAAAAGTGAAGGGACAATATGTAGTAGGTGGTGGTGGTAGTAGAGGCTGACGATGAGGAGAAAATAGGAGGGAGCAGAACTGAAAGAGGGAAAGATCGTGTGGAAGACAATATACATGAGCGTCCTACGAAGATTCCATGAAGAGTTTCCATCAAAAAATCTGTGGGAGCTAAGTTAATAGGAAATGTGACAGAGTGAAAATTTCAAGTAAACTTCATCTTCTCCCACCACCATTATCCCCACACTATCTTTATACACCATTGCATATACATAAGTATGACATACATACGGACGCTTCCGCTATCCTTCTCCCTCTCCTGCTTCCTCTCTCATATTTTTTTTTCTTCTTTAGATTATAGCCGATTATTATGATTTATACATATGAAACCTACGTAGCCGTCTCACGATCATGTTTATGATTGCTCGAGATTCATGAAATGAAATGAGATATGCGCACATGATTGGACACCGGGCCGACACGGGAAAAAAGTAATGATAGCTCCTATAGTATGGTTCACGCTCTGCATTCCAGTTTCCAGTTTGATCTATAAATTTGCAGAATTGAAAGGTCATACTTTAGACTTGTAGAAACATGTGAGCGAGATTCGAGGGAAGGCGATACGCAAAGTAATTACATGAAAGAAGCGAAGGGGTGAAGGTAGGGCATGATTAAAATTGTATTTATGATTATGCATGTTTTGCAAAAGCCAAAGCCTACCAAGACCCAGGACCAGGACACAGAGCCATAGGAGAAGCCAAGACTGTATTGTATTCTGTTCTGATTAATTAACGGGATCAAAGATTGATGAGTTCGCCGACCAGCCTTGCTTTCTCCTCCTGTACATGTCTGGAGTCCTTGTGTGTAGCATTAGGTTGCCCACGACGTGTAGGTACTGGAGGTAGGAATTAGGGATTTGTAGTGGGCCAGAGACAGAGGCATAGCTAAGTGGGTGAAAGTTGGAATCTAACTATAAGAATGCTAGTGCTTCGTCAGGGCTGCTCTCAGATGAGACAAAGGGACATAAGTAAGGATGAATAGTACATAGGAGAAGAGGAACGAAGGGGAAGTGAGGATGAGAGACGAGGAGCTCTCAACGTCCAAATTCCCAACTCTGTGTCTCAAACGGTGGACTTTGAAATTAGGCATTTGCTCTCCCCGCTTTGACTTTGGCATGAATTCCAAGAAAGGAACGAGAAGGACGGTCGTCGTGGTAAGTTGAGAGGAGAACTGGAACTATGTATGTACCTGGAGCTGATAAGATGGAGGCTCTTGCTCAGTGAGTCGGGTCGCGAGGTATGTAGTAGGTAGGTGGGTAGGTAGGTAGGTAGTTCCAATTTCTCCTCATGCACTCACTCCGAGACTGGGACTGGGACTGACGAGACGAAGACATGAAGGGGACGGTGTCTGTATCTGTATCTGGTGTGCAGACTAGTAGTATCTCTGTAGTGTGTGTGTAGTGAGTTGACGAGGTTGTACACGGGATGCTGTTTATAGTGAAAGTCATACGTCTCCTTTCTCCTTTCTCCTTTTCTCTACTAAGTTCCTGGTTTGGTTTTCATGAAGAGAGAAAGTAGGATAAAGTAGTAGAATGAGAGAGAGAGAAAGAGAGAGCATGTTCCACGGAGGCAGCTGTGCTTTAATGGAAGGTGACAACCAGTCACTTCACTTATTGACGACGACAGCTCACGAGCTCCCGCTTCCAATTTTCTTCTAAATTCTCCTCCATCCTCTTCAGCCTCAGCTCCAGCAGCACCAGTCTCAACCACCTCTCCTCGCTCTCTCTCTCTCCCTCTCGTCTGTCTACTGAGCTCCTAACCCACCAATCCCAATATGCTACATTCATTTCGTCCTCGGCTTCCATGGTTAGACTACTCAGGAAAATAGCAATAGCAGTACAATGGAGGAGACAGAGAGAAAGAGAGCCAGCCAACTATGCTCAATCTAGCTTTATATCAATCAATTATCTACATCTTTTGGAAAGTATCAACAGACTCCAGTCAAATCTCCCGTCATCCTTTTCCTTTTGTTTCCATCCAAGTCGTATTATATTAAATCCCATTAAAAACTCCCCGTCTCACAATCAGCGCACAAAAAAAAGTTCATTCGGGTGTTGGTCTTATTGGCCTGCTGCTCCTGCTGCTGCAACTACTACTACTTCTCGTCCTGTCCTTTTATATATAGACTGTCCTTGATTGACAGATTTACTACGCTCCCTCATCATACATACCACATTTCCGCTCTCCATCCAACCAATTTCAAACTTTCATTTCCATCAAGAGACAATGCAGCAGTGCTGCTCACTTTGGCACTCGCCTTGCACTGCCACTGGCATGGCACTCATCTACTACATACTACATGGCAAGACCAGAGCAAACCAATTTTAGAGAACTGTATCAATTCTATGTGGACCCCCAACACACACGCACAATGCAAATTCCAATTCTAACATCCACATCAATCATATTGACTTGAAGTCTCTCTACTACAATGTTAGCCACTATTACTTCAATTAGGCTATATAGGTATAGGTGTATATATTTATGTACTCAGACCTACTTCTTTCATCTCGTGTGTACATAGTATAGCACTACAGCTTTGGAGTGTACATTACATAGGTAGTCTTCAATACTCCATCTGCATCTCCTACATTTCCAAATTCCCCTATTAGTATTTCGCTCATGTTTTCTTAGAAAATCCAAATCCAAGATATTGTACGAGGAACATCCTTTTGGTACTTGAAATGAAATTGATATTTTATGTGTCCCCAAATGCTTAAAGAGGAACGAAACTTTAGCCAAGGTGAAACTATTATTTATAATGCAAATGTAAATGTACAGGTTTTAAAATCGTCTTTGTGGGGAGGAGGATAATAATTAGTTAAATAAGATAATAACGGTGATGTAATACGTCAATGAGGAAAAAACGGATCTTGAAGGTATTTTTCCCAGTCCCGTAGAAAGCGTGCTGTGAGTGTGTGTGAGAGAGAGAGAGAGAAAGAGAGAGAGAAAGGGAAGACAAAGAGAAAGTTGGAGTTGAATAGGTAGACAGAGAAAGCAAGAGAAAGAAGGGATATAAAATTGTGAATTTGGCGGCACTGAGAGTTTGTATGTGTGTTTGTAAAGCTCTTGTGTGCGATGCCGTGTTGGGTTCGTAGTGGTAGTGGAGCTGGTCCTGGTCCTGGCAGCCGTAGTCGTAGTCGTATATGGATGGGTCGATAAAGAACCTCCACTTGGTAGATGCGGCTGAAGTGGTGCGCAGAGCATGAGGAGACGACGACACACATAGCATAGAGTAGCTCAAGAATTTTCAGACAGAGAACGTTAACTCTGCTGACGTCGGGGAAAGCATCATGGAGACTTTCACCCGTCTGTCCAACAACCTAAAGGGGACGACCAAGCCGGATTCGGATCAGAGCATTCGCAAAATAGTTGCCACACGGAAAGGACATAGACGTGAAGTAAGTTGCCCATTCGACTCCCTCTGCCAATAATATCACAAGAACACTCCACCAACAATTTTCAAATCTTTTCCAATTTTACACCCACCCATTCTACTACTCCAGTCCTCACACTACTCACTCTCCGCTCTACTCTCCCACTATCAAGCCTATTTACCTCTTCTCAGTACGAAGGGAAGGGAAGGAGACGCCAAGAGAAACTTCAAGTGGGCCATTCAAATCGGATCTTGTTTTAATTTTAAATATTATATATCAAGCTCCTCGTCAAGTTAAACCCCCACCCCCCTTCACTCTCTCTCTCTCTCACTCTCTTTTAAGTCCTACGTTTTATAAATCCCTTAAACATTGCCAACTCTTTTCTTTTTGCCTCTGACTATTTTCATTCTTTCATTCAGTGATCTTTCCCGCTATACCGCAGTTGAAAAGATAAGGGAGATGAGGTGAAATTAATTTATTCTCAAGGAATTGTGACAAAAGGACTGGGATTTGGGACGATTCAGAGACGATCAAGTCAATAAGTAGTAGTAGAAGTAGAAATAGAAAAAGAGTGTGATAGCACGTGTCCTCATTCCTCTCTGTCCCGTGAGCCCTGAGGGGTTCTGAGTGGGGAGTGGAGAATTATACTTTCGCCAGATAACAGTTCACCATAGTCAGTCCAGAGCGAGACAACAACTCACCAAACCAATCTTTGAACGAATTAAATCTATTTGTTTCTTGTTCCAGGATAATATAATGTGACCAAGATTTTTCTATTTAGAAAAACAAAAAAGAAACAGTTTCAAGGGAATCAAGGAGATTTTACCGCTTTTCTATTCTATTATAGCCGACGAACCTTCAACTCAGTGCGGAATATCGAATATGTCAATTGACTGTGTAATGTGGAACTTGAAGAATTTTACCAAAACTTATATAATATTTCTGTGTACTAATAATATTATTTGCAATAATTATTTCCCATGATAAAAATCCCTTAACCAAGGACCTCCTTTTTTAGATTGAAGTTACAAATTTAAAGTTGATCCACAGTTAAAACAAAATCCCCCTTCCCCCCCCCAAAAAAAAACAAAAAAAAATGATATGAAATATATTGGAATTGAATAATTCTTCACGACATAACAATTCCTTCAACTCTAGTGAAAAATTTGAATTTACCAAATAAAAATTGATTAAAATGGTGAAAAGACGGACTGGGACGTTGACGTTAGCATGGCGGTCAAGAGTCGCCCTCCTGTCTTGATCTTGGTTTTGGCATGAGAAACTTTTGCCCGTGGCAAGATAATAGTAGAGCGAGAGAGAATCTATAAGTAAGTAAGAATTATTAGTGTGGAGTATAGGACATTACGAGTGAGACAAAGGAAAAAGGAACAAAAGATCGTCACCCGGGGAAGATGAATTCATGATATGGCTCCGGACACCCTTGCTAGTAATTTTTTATTCTATTTTCTTCTCATCGTTTCCGGTATACTCTTGAGGCAAGGTAAGCACCAATAACTTACGTCCTTTTATTATTCCTATCGTACTTTTTCTTCTTCTTTTATTTTTTACTATTCCTTTCTTCGGGCTCGGGCTCATGTGTGGTTTATATATATATCAAGCTATATGTATATATCTATATTCTTTTTCCATCTCATACATCAGTCAGTACAGGTAAAGTATTCGTTTTCGTACTTATACTTTTCTTAGAAAATAAATTTCCTCCAGTATATCCATCTAAACTTTGAAGCATACATATTATAATGTAGTAGGTGTATGCAATGTACCTACCTACTTTTACATACCCTCTAGTCAGCCAGTTTCTATTACCCGCGGAAAGTTTTGAGCACTGGAGTTAAGTGCGTTCATTCTCTCGGATTTCAGTCAAATGTTGCTCAACCATCTTCAGATTTCAAGAGGATTCAAAATTGTGTTTTGATTTAATATTGTTTTCTGCATTACATAATACATTAGGATGTGAGTACTCCTTTTACACTCACCCACCCCCCCCCCCTCAACTTCTCGCCTGTTGTCTACAAATTTAAAAATAATAAATACGCGTCTCTTAGAGCTGTTGCTTGTGTGAGGTTTAGTTCCCCTTAACAAAAATCTACAGCCCCACACGCACAATGTAGTTATTAAATTAACTCGATCAAATTTGAAAATATTTTCTTACAAAAAATATACAATTGTAAAGTACCGGACGGCTACCTTCATTCATTTCGATCATTTTAAATCCAAGTGTAAATATACACACTCACTGTGTAAACCTACAGTTCCAAATGATGCAACCACACATAAATAAAATCAGCTCAAAGTAAACAAAAAAAAAAAAGCAGATATAGATTTGTGGTATGGAGGATGAAGAATGGAGAATGGAGATGGAGAAGAATGATTTTAAGTCGTAACCGTTGTAGTGATAAAAGCTTATATACGGAGAAAAATATAAAAAAATAAATAAAGGGAAGGCTTTATGGAGAGTACACCTCCGGTACACTAACCTTTCAAGATAGTATACATATATAGTCATTGTAAAAATAGGAGAGCCGAGAGGTAGTGTGTGTGTGTGTGTGTGTGTGTGTGTGTGTGTCTGTGTGTGTATGTGTGTGGTGCTCGGTTGGACTGACAGCGTTCGTAGCATCGTATCCCATCATTCTACACGAGTCTACTCACCCACTACAGTTACATATATAGTTTTATATTCGGAGCCAGTAGAATATAGAAGGGGAAAGGCTAGGATGTTTCCGAAGCAAAATCGAATAATTTTTATGTGGTAGATAGACGTATAGAAAGTAGAAAGGGACGAGAAGCAAGACCAAGACTCAACGCCAGTCTCAGTCCCAGTCCCAGCATAGCATCATCACCATCAACATCACCATCCCAAAAATTCCATGGACAGAAATGTTTTGGCATAAAAATTGTAGGGAGAGCGAACTTTTGTTCTGGAGTAATAGATAAGTTTGAGACGTGTTAGACAGACTGCTGACGTCTTAAATCTTGTATAAGTGTACCTACGTGTACACAAACAGAAGCAGACACATGAAGAGTGAAGAGAGAGCGAGAAAAGCTACGGTATGGATTTTGAATGTGAATGTGTAGTATGGGAGAGTGGAAGGGAGGACGAGGACGGACGGGGAGGGATAGACACTGGAGAATGGAGTATGGAGTAACGTGGTCTAATGGTCCGTTACCGAGATGGGGTTATGCTGCTATGTAGTCATAGGTGGAGTGGAAGCCAAGCCAAAGGGAAAAGGCACCGCATGCAGGGCATCATCATAAAATTCTCTCTCTCTCTCCCGACCCACACCGTCGACCGTAGACCGGAGCCGGAGCCGGAGCCGGAGACCAAAGTCCCGTGTAGTTGTAGTAGTAGTAGTGGTGGTAGTAGTAGTTCACAGTGAACCGACCTACCTACCTACCTACCTACCTACCTACCTACGTATCTCCATATGTTCCATGTTCCATCTCGCATCCCATCCCAGACTCGAGACTCCAGAGCTGGTTTACAGTTCCTCTGGGTCAGTCCTTCAGTCCTTCTCTCTATTTATAAATCATTGTAGCTATAAACTTGGTGACATTCCTTTTGATCACATTCCAAACTCATCTGCATATCCTCATCTTTATTCTTCGGGCTGACTCCTTCCACGGCTTTAAAGCCATGGCCATAACCATGTGCTATATTGCCGTATTCCAGGAACATGCCTAATATTATCGTCACCGTCACCTTTTCTCCTTGCTACAGGATCCGACACTTGACAATCCTCCTCATGTACCTACCTTTCCCTCACCGCACATACTCTCTCTCCCTTATTTTCTTTGTCTTTTCTTGATCTGTTTCCCGTTTGAGGTCCCAGATTCATCCTCACATTTCTCAAGAGTAACCATTTCTACGTGCAGCATCCCACTCTCACACTCTCAGTCAAAGCCAAAGCCAAAGCGACTACCGTGCCATCAGGACAATCTATGGATAAGACAGGAGCGTCAATCTCGTCGGCAAATTCACCGACCGCACCACCATCACCAACACCATTACCAACACCAACACCAACACCATTACCCAATACCAATTCGGTTCGGATATAAATGGAATCAAGAACATTTGGAATGGCTACGAGCGCTCAAGTGACGAATGCATCTGGATATTCTTGACTAGACGGGAGACGGGAGTTGTGCAGGGAGAAATAACTTAAGACGTCCGTCTATTTTCATTCCCGTTGGTTACAAATGATCCTATCCCGACTCGGTTAACCCGCCACCAATCCCCATATATTGTTTCAACATTAAGATCACCATAACATTCTAGCCGTACAAACATGGGAAAGCGCTCTTGCCAACCCACGGATCGGGATAACTATCTGCATATCTGTATGTATCGTACAGGCGTGTGCACGCCGCTCGTCTAAGCTGGAGAAGAGAGCTATAGGACAGGGACAGTGGATGAAGTAGAGTGAGAGAGAGAGAGAAAGTAGAGGAAAGTTTCCCTTTCTCTCCCCGCTCTTACGCTCACCATGTCCTCCCCATTTCTCCGTCACCGCGGGTTTAGACTACGGGATTAATTATATTTATTTCCCATTCATTAACGCACTCGCGCTACTATCTCTCACTCTCATCCCTTCCTCTATTTACACACACGCTCCACGGAGGCAGGGACTGGAGGAATATACGTATACTCGGTTAGCGAGAGTCGTCGTCCCAATTCAAATTCAACAATTCCAAAATTCACATTCTAAATAATGCCTTGACACGTATACCTACCCACCTACAATATATTCTTATTCTCCCCTCACTGGCTCCACCATAATTTGAAGCTGGAACACTTTTGGTTAGTAGTAGCGGTAGGAATAAGGAATTATGTGTTTCTAGACGTACACCCGGCCCGGCCTGCTCTCAACTCGCCACCACTCTCCAACTACATACTATATTTTGCAATTGTTTATTTGAGCCGTCCACAGGAGCTGAGAGATAGGGAAGGACGGATATTTGTAGCTGGTTCTGGTTCTGGTAGGAGTATGGCGGAGTATACATGGGATGAATTTTATGCTCGTTTTACTCTGAATATCATGCATATATCGTTTGTGAAGAACCAAAATGACACATATCCATTTGTAGCTAAAACAATATCCACTATCCACAAAAATATTGAAATATATCTTGAAAGTATCTAAATTGAATATTTTACACTTTTCAAAAATATGCAAATAATATATTTTGCACTTTTTAAAAATATACAAATACAGCATTTCGCAACTTTCCAAAAGCATGGAAATAGAATATTTTACACTTTTCAAAAACATATGAAAGTAGAACATTTTACACTTTTTAACAATATGGAATTAGAACATTTTGCACCGTTTCAAAAACATGTAAATAGAACATTTTGCAACTTTCAAAAACATGTAAATAGATCCTTTTACCCTTTCCAAAAACATGTAAATAGAACATTTTGCACTTTTTAAAAACATGTAAATAGAGCATTTTACACTTTTCAAAAAAATGTAAATAGAACATTTCACAATTTTCAAAAACATGTAAATAGAACATTTTGCACTTTTCAAAAACTCTTAATTTAAATTTGTCGCATGTTTTTCATTTTGCTTGTATCACATAGCTCAATTTGATTCTAGTTTAAATTGGATATGGGTCATTTTGGTTCTTGACAGACGATACATAAATATACTGTTTTCTGGCTCTGTTTGGAACTGTGTCCTTGTTGAGAGTCAGGGTTTGTAACTCTGGACGCTTAAAAGCGGAAGGAAGCCTAAACAAGGAATCCCTTCTGCTCCTCTATTATTTATCCCCTTTAATTCCTTCTCCATGACATCCTCTTTGGCTTGATCTTCTTCCCTACTTTTAATGCTTTGGCCTTTCCATCTCCAGCTGCACAAGACATTTCCCGAACCTCATCTTCATCTTCATCTCGTCTCATATCCTACTCCACTACTCTACTCCTGTCCTCAGCCCCAGACTCAAGACTCATTCTCTCCTCCTGCGGACTGATACAGGCAGGTACACTAATACCTTAGCTACATTTGAAGCGAGAGTGGCTCCTACCCCTGCCAGCATCAATCCCAACGTGAGCCATCATTCTATTCGAACAGTTCTTAACTTACATAAACTATGCATGTACCTACATGGACATGTCGTCATTCTCACAGAGCCTCCCCTCCCCTCCCCAATTCACCTCCATTTAAAATTCTACGTCTATTTGTCTCTCTCCCTACATGCATGCCGATGCGCGGAGGGCAGAAAGACTAAAACTAAAACTGGAACTGGAACTGGGACGGGAGCTCTATAGCTGGTACTGGAGTAGTACGAGAGTCATAATAACTCAGCTGTCTGAGCGGGAACTTCCTCTACGAGACTGCCCTCAAATGGGTGACTCATCTTTTTGTTTAATTGCCACAATTATTGCTCACTCTTTTGCCTGTAGAATTCCTCCAAGAATTCCATGTATATAGTCCACCCAATCCAAATACTTACTCATCCTATATATCCTTCGACGATCGCCCTAGATTTTATTTCAATATCCAAAAAGTTGATTGAATTTTTCCAATAACTTTATTTTTATGGGAGAGACTCTCCTATATATAGATAGACATGGAGGAGATACTGATAGACGTGGCTACATGGATGGAGATGGAGGAGACAGATTAGATTGAAGTTCAAAAATTAATGGGAATTTATTATAGATATGCAATAACTGCTGTGCTCATGTATTTACTAGGAGATCAAGGAAAGGACGGGAGTGAGTGTGTAACTTATATATAATTATTTCAGACCTAGGTACCTACCTACATTAGGACCTACCATATAAACAAATAGGGCCCTTTTTCATACCAGTACCAGTACCAGTACCAGTACCAGTACCAGCACTCGACTCGGATTCGGACCAATACCAAAACCAAAACCAAACTGTACCAACTCTATGTTTGTCAAAGGGAGAGAAGGCGAAGAACGTCATTGAGCTTTATATAGGGGAAAATTGTGTGTACACGTGTGCTCGAGGAAATCCAGGAAAGTTTTCGTATTACCCATATGTCTTGTCTTGTGTGTGACTATGTAAAAAGTTTTTCATGTCATGAATCCCGTTTCCGTGGCCAGAGTCAGAGTCAGAGTCAGAGTCAGAGCCAGTGCCATGGCAAGAGTCTACATAGTAGCCGTAGCCGTAGCCGAGCCGAGAGAGGAAGCCATGGAAATATGGAATCCTTTCCCTCGCCACGTCACACGCCAACCAAAGCCATGACATGCCCAATCATCATAAGACAACCCTTCCCATTAGTTTGGCTAGGTACATATAGGAAAAAAAATATTTGTAAGATGAACCAACTGTGGTTTTTCCCAATTCCAAAATATAATTACAAACTTAGGCGAAAGCAAAACTAAAAATACGATTATATACAGACAGAACATCTTCTTTTTTCCCTTTAACTTCATCGCTCTCTCTTTGGCACACACACACAGCCTTCCCACTTCCCGGAGTGTAGAGGAGTAGATCTACTACTACTCATGTGTGTAGTACAACTCCAACTCCAAGTTGACGTCGAATTAAAGTTGATGCTGCTTCTATATGAGTCCCTCACGTTCCTTCCCTGACACATATTACCTATAGATAGATTGATATTTGGATTCGGATTCGGAGGGAGAGACTCTCGCCCCAAGAAAAAGGAAAAAAAAATCAAAGCTACATTGATAATTGAAGAGACAGCCTACGCAGGAGTACTGCACAGTAGGAACAGGGCCGGATAATGCGGCCAGCGCAAAGGCAGCCCCCGCTGCCTGAATTTTCAAAAAACATGTAAATGAAATATTTTGCACTTTTCAAAAATATGTAAATAAGTAATTTTGAAAATTTCAAAAACAGGCAAATACAATTTTTTGTAAATTTTAAAAACATGGAAATAAAACATTTTCTACTTTTCTAAAACACACGTGAGTAGAACATTTTGCACTTTTCTGAATCAAGTAAGTTGAATATTTTTCACTTTTCTAAAACATGTAAATACAGCATTTTGCTGTACTAAAGAAAAAAATCAATAAAATCAAAATAGCGGTTTTTGTATGGAAATAAATTGCTGCCTAAAAGCAAATCCTTTGTCCGGCCCTTAGTAGGAAGTAGGTAGAATAAGGTGCTAGCTCCAAAGTTATAATTTTCCTCCTTCTCTCGCCGTGTCCTTTGTACTTTAAAAAGTGAACGAGTCTAACAATAAGTAGGTAAGTAACATAAATACAAATTTTCCTATATATAGGTAGGCACCTAAATAACTTTGCTTTCCATTCTCCTCCGCCTCGGCGTTGCAATTTGCAGTACGTACTTTGTTCAGCCGTGTTATACATACTTATGTAGTAAGTTGGTTGAGTTTTGCGGGGGAAGAGGAAGGGAAAAGGAGAAGGAATTGTGAGCTGTCAAATTGTTTTTAGGTTACAGGTTAAAAATGCTTTTAGCACTGAATGCAATTTGACACGTTCTGTCGACTTGGGCTTCCTTGTTGTTCGGAGTGTATCGGAATTGGAATCCATGTCTATATCCATTGGACACAGTCCCATTCATTTCCCTCTACCTACACACTCTCCTTTCTTTTTGTAGTCTCTAAACTCTCTGCATATATAGCCAGGGAGAATCATATCGTGAGTGAAGAACCAAAATGACCTATATCCAATTTAAGCTGGAATCAAAATTTGCTATAATGTCATAAGAGCAAAATGAGAAACATGTGTAAAATTTTAATTAGGATTTTTTTAAATGTTTTAAATGTTTTATTTGCATGTTTTTGCAAAGTTCAAAATGTTCTATTTGCATGTTTTTGAAAAGTTCAAAATGTTCTATTTACATGTTTTTGAAAAGTGTAAAATGTTCTATTTACATGCTTTTTGAAAAGTTCAAAATGTTCTATTTACATGTATTTTGAAAAGTTCAAAATGTTCTATTTTCATGTTTTTGAAAAGTGTAAAATGTTCTATTTACATGTTTTTGAAAAGTTCAAAATGTTCTAAAATTACATGTTTATTTACTTGTTTTTGAAAAGTGTAAAATATTCTATTTATATGCTTTCAACACATGCTTCACAATACTTGTGTAGATATCGTGGATATTGTTTTTAGGTAAAAGTGGATATTGGTCATTTTGGTTCTTCACAGACGGACGATATAGTTATTTTATTTTTTTTTAGTATACGAAGCCAAAATGAAACTGAGTTCTTGGAAACTCAGTTGACGTTCAGGATCGGACTAGTCAGTTTCGTTCAAGTTGGACGATGAAGGGTTATGACGGAGAACACATTGAGTCTACAAAATATGAGCTCAAGTTATATAGGGAGACGAGTAGGGAGGAGTTATTTATATTGGCAGACTCACCTTTTCCTATTTTTTTTCATCCTATTTTTCTTACTATGTTGGATGTACTGATACTGATATATGAATTACCCAGGAGTCCCGGGTATAGGAACCAAAAGTGCTCCCGAAATCTCCATAGATTAAGTAATAGGACTGTCATATGTGGAGGGAGGGAGACGTGTACGCTGCGGTGTTTTATATGACAGGGAATATGGTATATGGTCCCATTCGAATTGGAATATTCCAATGTGGACAGATTCCAGCTGTTCTCTGTTGGTACCTATGGAGAGGGTTCCAAACTCCAAGGTTTTCAATAGTAAAAAGTATATAGTTCGGCTTCGGCATCGGCATCGTGCATTGGCTCCAAGACCGTAGAAAGACCGACTCAACTGTCTAAAGGAGAGGATGGGGGATTGGAATGTGTGTGGAAAGTGTGGAAAGTGTCATTATACTCTCAACCTTTCCACCGCATCTTTTGCATTTCTAATGTTCTCTCTATCTCCTTAGCCTCTACTTGGAGAGGAAGACGAAGAGGAAGGAGAGATATAAAAATTGGGGAGGATTGTTGGTCGCGGAAGTGGATATAATATTATGTACTTTAAAAAAGATGGAGAACTAGATAATGTTTTTCTAGGGAAATATTGTCATCCTTCCGTAAAAGATATTATACCTATAGGAGAGTCTGATGTGCAAAGAATTATTGGAGGATGGGAAAAAATGCCAAGTCCAGAGGAGCAATGTGGAATTTAAATGTCCTAATTTATTATGCCACATTCCTCTCCGCCTATTCCTCCCATCCCTCTCCCCCCGTCCCATTAACTACCTCACCCACCTTTTACCATTAACATTAGAGATAATATTTTATTTTCTACTATGGAGTATTTTATCTTCTTTCCAATTAAAATAATAAAGGCTCTCTATCACTTCATTACCCATATATACCATCCTCATACGTAGCCCCTACGTTTTCCATAGGTCCATAGTATATCGTCTGTGATGAACCTAAATGACCCATATCCATTTAAAGCTAGAAACAGTATCCACTATCTACAACAATATTGAAACATGTCTTGAATGTATTTAAGTAGAATATTTTGCACTTTTCAAAAACATTTAATTAGAAAATATAGGAACTTTCAAAAACATGTAAATAGAACATTTTGCACCTTTTCAAAAACATGTCATTAGAACATTTTATACTTTTCAAAAACATGTAAATAGAACATTTTGCAACTTTCGGAAACATGTAATTAGAATATTTAGCTCTTTTCAAAAACATGTAATTAGAACATTAGCACTTTCAAAAACATGTAAATAGAACATTTTACACTTTTTAAAACCTCTTAATTAAAATTTTACGAATGTTTCTTATTTTGTTCTTATGACATAGCTCATTTTGATTCTAGCGTAAATTGGATATGGGTCATTTTAATTCTTCACAGACGATATGTAGGTAGGTATGTATGTATAGCTCTGAAATGGTCAATTTCCTCTAACATGCTACCCGTATATAGCTTTATCTTGTCAATTTTTAAATTATTAAGTTTTCTACGGTATTTTATTTCCCATTCTTTGAGACATTTCTACAGCGACAAGCTTTGTGCTCCCAAATATTCATTCCTTAATTCATTTCATCCCTTTCACAATAATAATTCAAATATGCAAAGTTGAACAACTGTATAACTCCTAATATCAAATAATGTGTGGGTGAGAAAATATGGAACTACTTCATGAGGCTTATTGTATTTTTGGCAGTCTCGCAGTAGTATTGACAGCTCTTCCAGCATAAGCATTCTGAATTAGGTCTCTCCCTGTAATCCCTGAATATTATTCCGGGCAAGATGAGGGGATGATTTGAAAATCTAGGGAGTATAGGGAAAGGACACGTAAGGCACTTGAATCTTGAATCGTGAGCCGAACCATTCCATCAAGAGTGAATTAAGAGGCACTTTCCAAATCCATTCTGTAGCTCTATATATAATTGTGTCCTACTTTATTTTTACTTAAAGAATTCCACTCACGAGCAACCGGCAGTAGCGTATTTTTTCAATTTTCGAGCAAGACGTAGATATTTGAATTCTGCATGTTTAATTTAGTCTAGTTACATAAACGAGCCAAATGCATATTATGCTGGTTTTTATTTTTAAATTAAAAATCAATATTTCTCGTATAGTATTTAACCTGGGGATTTGTTTTTGGAAAAAAAAACAAAACAAGCCATGTAGTGAGGGACTCGTATTTAAAAACAAATCCCTATTTTAAATTCTATAAGAAAAATTGATTTTTTTTTGTAATTTCGAGGCTTCAAAATTAATGTTCTTTTTAAATCTGAAAACGGAGGGCCAGATGAAGGAATTGGTTTTAGGCAGGAATTTGTTTCCATACAAAAACCATCATTTTAATTTTATTGATGAGTTTCTTTGGTAAAGCAAAATGTTGTATTTACATGTTTTTGAAAAGTGCGAAATGTTCTGTTTACGTGATTCAAAAAAGTCCAAAATGTTCCATTCAGATGTTTTGAGAAAAATGGAAAATGTTTTATTTCCATGTTTTTGAAATGTACACAAAATTTATTTTGCTTGTTGAAGTCAAAATATTTTATTTGCATATATTTTTTAAAACTGCTCAATGTTCCATTCACATGTTTTGTGAAAATTCAAGCAGCGGAGGCTGCCTGCGCTGGCCGCATTTACCGGCCCTGTGAAAACGGGAGTATAAATTAATGCATTCGGTTCATATGTGTAACTAGACTAAGTCAAGCATTCAGAATTTGAATATCTACATTTTTTTCAAAAATTAAAAGAAAATACGGTCATGCGGGTTGAGACCAGAGTCCAGGAAGAAAAGGAGAGATGGGAGAGAGGCCCAATTAAAGAGAGAGAGAGTGAGAGAGTGAGCATGAGAAAGAGGAAATGAGCGGGGGCTGAATGTTGAATGTGTAAGCATGGTCATGATTTAGATAGATTTGATTTGTAGTGGATATCGTAGATTCTTCGCCTCAAGTGGGCCTTCACACGATTGACTCGTTCCATCTGGTTAGCTCAGAAAAGATGAGATACATGAAAACGTATTTGTGTACTATGGAGAGTCAAAAGTAACGTAAACGTTACATATACACACACACAGTACTTTTTACTTTTTATCATGTTGGTTGTATGAATAACATATGTTTGTGTACTGTGTCTACGTTTCGTGTTATGTGCTCTCGGTCCTTGTATTACTCATATTCCAAATGTACAGACTAAAGACATGTTTGTTTACAGCTCTATATGTATCGTCAAAGAGTCCTGCTGTCCTGCCAATCTCGAGCTTCTAGTTTCCCTTCGTCATACTTCATACTTTATCCTTGGCTACTTGGTACTTGGAAGTACGGTACGGTCTCCGGTCTCGGTCTCTCAACGTTCCTCCACACTCCCATTCAACATGACAATTCTCCCAATTTCGTAACTTACCCAGTCGCTAGGGCAAGTGAATACTTTTTTTTTCCTGGTCAGGGCAGAAGAATAAAATGAAATACAGAACGGAGAAAGAATTCTCTTGAGTTCTCTTCAAGTGCACTAAGGCGAAAATACAAAAAAAAACTACAAATCTTCCCTTCGAAAAATCCTAAGATCGTGAAAAAAAGGGAAAAAATGGTTTTTATAACAAGAGCTATAATATATATATAGAGTATGAATGTGCATATGTACATATCGTGAGTGAAGAACCAAAATGACCCATATCCAATTTAAGCTGGAATCAAAATGTGCTTTGTCATAAAAACAAAATGAGAAACATGGGTAAATTTTTATTAGGAGTTTTTTAAAAGTGTTAAATGTTTTATTAACATGTTTTCAAATGTTTGAAATGTTCTATTTACATGTTTTTGAAAAGTACAAAATGTTCTATTTACATGTTTTTGAAAAGTGCAAAATGTTCTATTTGCATGTTTTTGAAAAGTTCAAAATGTTCTTAAATTACATGTTTATTTACTTGTTTTTGAAAAGTGTAAAATATTCTATTTATATGCTTTCAACACATGTTTCACAATATTTGTGTAGATAGTGGATATTGTTTTTAAGTAAAAATGGATATGAGTCATTTTGGTTCTTCACAGAGGATATATCTCTTCAAAATCTTCTTGACTTGTCCCCGCATCAATGACATCTCATATATAGACGACTCCCATTCCCCACTCCACTATACATATTATACATGACATATACATGACATATACATGTACAGGCTTTTGAAATTCAACGGTTTCAAAATACAAACATGGTGTACTACCACTCCAATATTCGGATGTATAAAAACTATAAAAAGATGCAATGTAGGAATCATATGTACTATATAGAAAAGACTATATGAGATTGTTCTTTTATATGCTGTGTGTAAGAGTTCTCTACACACTATACTAATATAGTATTATCAGAACATGTGTAACTATAAATAACATCAAGAATTATAGTGGACAATAAATTTGTCATCGCTTTGTGTCCTGTTCAAAAAAGAACAAAGTTGAGAGTTTTAAACTTGTTGTATAGACATATATTATTTTGAAAAGTTGTGTACGACAGTCAGAGTGTATAGAAGAATGGCTCAAAGCTCAATGTTTATTAAATCATACTTTAGGGCTTTAAACCAATTAGTTTTTGTTTAGTATCATCCTATTTTTTCTTTTATACTATACTTATTGTTAGACTTTGTGTATATACTGTGACTATAGTTGAGATAATGCTTTATATTTAAGTGTCCAAGACAACAACTGATGACGTGGGTAATCGGATCACAATTCAAAAACTAATTGCGCAATCAATAAACAGACGACGTATTATTATATTATTATTATTGAATATAGCAAAGGAAAAGTATTAAGGATTAGTAAGTGATATGTGCACATAACTAATCGTCAGACTCATAAACGAAAACGACATTGACAATGACAAAGATGCATCCCACGCCGCTGCTCTGTTACGGTCACAGCTCCTTTCTCAATTTCCTAAATGTGAGATTAAAAAGGTATTTTTTTTTGAAAAAAAGACGAACATTGCGGAAATGGGATGAGGAAGGAGACAAGTTTGAGGGAATTTAGGTAGGACAGAAAATACTTTCTTCAATCTCCAGTCCACAATCCCACAAGCTCCTCCACTTAAAGTCCATTTTGTGTACTATCAGCATTCTCAAGTCTCTCAGGTTAAAGTTTGGAAATACATAGAGGAGAAAGTCAAGTACGCATTACAAAGAAAGTTTAATCCCATTAAAAGTCTCTGAATATCATTCAGAATGATGAGGGAATTGAAAAAAGGAAAGGTGGGCAGTACGAGTGCAGGAGGGGAAAGGTAGAGAGGGCAATATAGACATGGCAGTAGAGAGTATAAAGCTGAATCAGAAGATAACTCTCCAGATGGATCACTCCCGTCCCTGTCCCCCGTACCAACTCACATTCTCGTGGCTTTCATTCTTGACTATATTTTCACTTAATTTATTTTCCACGTCCATATGGTCTGGTCATACCTACGAATGCACTTTCATTGTATAGATCCGTGAGGAGCTATAGCCGTCTACTTAATCCTAGGTAAAAACTTGGACAGGGCTTTTAGTAAAGTGAGAGCCAAAAGTAACGGACTATTGTAACTGTATCGAGGGGCTCTGAGTTTGTGTTTGGGTTGGGGTTTAGAAGGGGAACAAGATTTAGACTTAGTAATTGAATTGAATGTTGGATATTTGAGTGGATTTATGGAGTAAGGTAAAAGGGAAGAAATTCGGATTCTAGTCAAATTGTGTGAATGAAAATTGTTCGCAGAAGACGTGAACGTAGGTTTCTTACAATTAATTTTATACATAACGCCGCATTCTTGGTGACAACATGAGGGCTGATAATTCGGCCAGTACAGGCATCCCCCGTGACCCCCGTTGTTTGAATTTTCAAAAAACCTGTAAATGGAACTTTTGCACTTTTCAAAAATATGTACCTAAATAGAATATTTTGACTTTTCAAAAACATGCAAAATAAAATTTTTTGTACATTTCAAAAACATGGAAATAAAACATTTTCCACTTTTCTCCAAATCTGTAAATAGAACATTTTGCACTTTTGTGAATCATGTAAAAAGAACATTTTTCACTTTTCTAAAACATGTAAATGCAACATTTTGCTTTACCAAAGAAAACCATGAATAAAATCAAAATGGTGGTTTTTGAATGGAAACAAATTGCTGCTTAAAACCAATTCCTTCGTCCGCCCCTGACAACATGAGCTTAATACTTTCCTCCTTATACCTCTATTACTACAAGTTGTCCGACTAGAAAGACAATACATAATGCACAGCTTGTTTCCAGGGCGAAGATCCGACTCATTAGACCCGACGAATGAAGCTCCGGCGAAATAGAGTGACCCCCATACTAAAATTTCAAAAAGAAACGTATGTATCGGATTTTTCACTTTCAAAAAGAAAGTAAAATATCGCACTATAAACATTTGTATAAGGAAATGAATGACCACAATTTGGATTTTTAAACTAAAATAAATAATACATTTTCTCTTTCCCTAGAAAAACCGAATATCCACTTTCCCAATTTTTTGAAAATAAAAATAAAATACCAGAATTGTCGTTTTCAAAATAATGTAAAATGAAGAATTTATCATTTTTTTTACAAATCTGTTTTATAATTTTCATTAGTACTTGGAGTGATACATTGGCTTACATTAGCTTTATTACAAATAACATAGAGACAGCTGGTTTTCAATCTTGGACGAATAAATTGAATGACTTGCATTCTTTCAAACAAGCATAATGCATACATAATATGTCCTTGTATATCGTGCCTATCACTTATATATAGCTTGAGGATGAGGTGTTAGGTGCGTTGTTTTTCTAAATTTTCAAATAGGCAAGTGAATATATGTGTAGCCATTTTGTGTCTTTTCCCCAACTTTTCCCTAAACTGAATAACTCGAAGACTGACTCTAAACTTGTTATCTTAAGGGCATTTTACAAGAAGTGTATCAGAAACAACTTGTCTTTCTCTTCCAATGCAATATGGTTTGGTGGATTCCTTCTTACACAGTCTCTGTGTAGAAATGTTGGGGAGAATGATCTCTCTCACAGTGGTAGAAGACACTGAAATCACACGGGGACAATAAAGAAGAAAATAGAAAGTATATATGAGACGGAGTAGAATAACTAAACGCTCAGTGCAGAGGCAGTGATAGTGATGAAAGTTAAATTCAACCATGGCCATGGAATGGAAGAAAGAGAGAAAAAAATGAGAGAGGGGGGAGGGGGGGAGACTAGACACTGTTTTTCTCACTCCCTGTTCCAATCTAATAGCTAGCTAGTCAAATCAATATTAGTGCAAAATAACCGTTGGAATTTACCCGGAATTTTCTTGGCACTTAACCTCAAACTCGCTGCCATAAGTATTCTCATCTTTCCATTTTCTCCCTGTAGCTTTCTCGCAGCTCAGCTTTTAGCTCGACATTATTCCAGCCAGCCTGAGAGTGCCTAACCTACATAACACAAAACTCTATATTATACTATGACTATCACATATACCAACTCGTGTGTTGTATAAAAATAAATGTACCTATACTTGTACAGATATGTACTTTCTCCCTTATATTGTAGCATAATATACGTCACTGTATACTGTATGGTACTTTCCTCAACTTTTCTGAATCAAATTTATCGCCATGGGGAGTATCTGCGAGAACGTGTAGTTCAGGTACGCGTGTTAATCTTCCTTAGTTTCACTGAGGTCAAGAACAGGAATTTGTGCGATATCTTAGAAAATCCATTCATTATTTATTTATACAACATTTCCTCTTCATTCTCTCCTGGTCATTGGTTCATCAGAAGAACTAACTTTCATTTATCTCTTACATTGCTTTCCCCTCTTATTCTTGTCTTATCGTTAGACATTTTATAAATATGTTTTTCCCTTCACGCTGAACCTTCTTCAGGAGAGAACTACAACAAAAACCACCCATCACCACACCAAAGAACCATAACCATGGGCCATGGCCATATCATGCTATACTTCTGTATTCAGAAGAGTACATTTCACCTTTAACTTTTAAACTTTCACTTAATTAGGCTACGGTGGTTTATCCATAAATAAAATAGTACATTTTGTATCCTGAGTCCCTTGCTCAAGGAGATGAAAAGAAACTATAGAAACATATTGAACTCTTGGAGTTAGAGTTGGAGTGACTGACTGACTGAGTGAGCACTCTAAGACTGAAACAGAAAAGGAACAAATTGCTCAAGAAAAAACTCACTAATGGCAATGCAGTAGAGTTAAATTTATACTGTGGGTCTGTCTATAGGATATAATTTGTTTTCTCTTGTTTCAAATAAATCGAGAGTGAGCTACAAAAAACTTCATTAAAATTCATCTTGGATCTTTCTTGAATGTATTTAAAAGAATTATTTCTTAAAATTTAAGAAACAAAAATACCTTTGTAATAATGGTTTGAATTCAAAATTTATCAGGTATTTTGTCTTTTATTCAAAAATTAAACTATAAATTAAACCACTGGTTTTTTTCAAAGTGTTTTACAAAGTGACTCACTTTCTCCTCAGCTGATGTTTAGTGTTATGATTAAATTATAGGTAATTGAGGTACCATTTTTGTAACTTCTAAGTGCTTCTGGGTAGTAGCATTCTTGCTACGTAAGATTAAAATGAATCGATAATTATTTCCAAACGGTGTTTTTTAAATTTGTTTTATTATCTGCATTATGGAGATATATTTAGACGGATAGTTCTATTGTAGAGATTAGCAAGGGGCAAGAGGGTTATTAGAATTATAATTAGAGTAATGTATTAGGCTTAGACTCTTTTAATCGACTCTATTCCAGGAGAAAGTAGAATGAAGGTGGGAGAAAGGGGAGAAAATAAGGGTACTGTGATGTCATTTGCTTAATTATAAATTAAAGGTAGAAGAAATAATTATGTAATGATAAATTACTTTTCTTCTTCTTCTTCTTCTTTTTGTAGTCGTAGTGTAGCTGTAGTTGTGCGTCTCTCATTTGCTGTATGTAGTCTCTATACTGAGGCCCTGCGGTTAAATGTTCTTAATCCTCTAAACTTGGAGTAAGTTGGACGTAAATAATTATAATTATAATTTGTAATCCTTTGGTAGTGATGGAGATGGTAATTTGAGTGTTGACTACATTTCTTACTTTGACTAATAATAATTAATTTGAACACTTATGGTAGATAGATTTATGACTTGTCCAGAGAGAGAGAAAGTCTTTTGAAGTTTTGTCCTGTATATTATTTGGTTTCCTTGGGATACGTGCACAATTTAGTTGAAGGATTTAAAAACAATTTATTCCTGGTGAAAGTTTGACTTGTAAGAGAATGATTAGTTCTGCTCTGCTCCTCTCTTCTTATATACTTGGTTAATATTTGAAATGAACAATGAGTCGGGCAGGTACATCTTTATACAGAGGTGTGGGTGTAGTCAGTCTGTAAAGGGAACGAAAACGAAAACGAAGACGAAGTAAGTCAAGTTTGGAAGAATAGGAAAAACGAGGACGGAAATCTTTTTGGGTGTGTAACTTTTGTTTTTGTTCCTTGGTTGTTGGATTGGATTGGTGTGGGTTAATATTGTAGAGTGAAAGTAATAAAAGTGTGGAATATGTTCACCCAGAGAGAAATGAAGATAAGTGAGGCGGGCAAATTAGAAGGGAGTCAGAATAGGTTCATTACAACCGCCAGGGTATTCTAATCATCTTTGGCGCTAACCTCCGAACTTTATAACTTTGATTAATTTCTTCATCACTTTCTCCAGGAGGAGGACGAGAAGGACGAGGAACGGAAGAAAAATTCCAAGCTCATTACGTATCCTCTCCCTCCCTTCCCTCCCCTCTCAACATGCTATTCCCACACGCACGCAAACACACAGAAGCACACACACACACAGGCACACACACACACAACATCATTCCTCATGTTTATGAATTACGTAATGAGTTCAGATCCTTTCCCACTCACATTATTTATCAACCTTACGTCCACAAAGTCTTAATCTCAACCTATCCTTCTTACCAGTCTCCCTATCTCTGAAACAGCCACTTTCCCTGAGTATTTTTTGTTACTCTATATACTCCATACTCTCTCCTTCTTTTCACTCACACTCTCAGTTTCCGTTTGGGCTCTGCCAATCCAATGGACATGTTATCTCCAGACAGCCCATTACTTCCCTTCGTCTCCCTTTTTCCGTCGTCACACGCTTTTATTTCATTAATTCACTAATTAACTCTATTCTCGAATCTCCAACGATAGATTCCCCAAGTCGCGCAGTCCAAGCTTGCAAAGCCCAACTCCATATTGTGTGCTATTCACATGAAAACTTCTCACCCAAATTTATTGCGTCAAGTTTTCAAAGTAAAAGTAATGGTTGTCATTAGGTTAATGAAATAAGTAAAGGATCCGGATAAAAATGATTGGAGGTATACTTATATATGGGATGATGTATATAACCAAGTCAAACTCTGGATACTATGAAATACTGGATCTGGTCTCTCCTGATCATGGCATATAAATAATGTTGATATCAAGTGTATTGAGACCATATATGAATGGATATGGACTTGAAATATATGAAACATTTTCAATATTTTTTCTCATTATAAATTCCATTCACGTGTCTTGTAATGTAATCAATAATTCAATTCGGTATGTGATCATAAATTTCTTTCTTTTGCATTAAATTTTTCATTTGGAGCCTCTCCTTTCGTTGGGCAGTAGAGGAGGAGAGGGGAGGGAGGGAAATGAAGGCAGGTTTGACTGTAGATAAATATTCAGAGGACATTTGACTCATGTCTCATCGATGAGGATGAGGAGGATGCACACCGGTCCCGGTCGATCCCGGCGTCTACTATATGTGTAGGAGCTCCCCAATTCGCCCTTATTACTATTCACAACCAGTCCAGCCCCATAGACCTATAATAGAGAAATCATGCACTGAGAATGAAGACTTGAAAATGCTGGTCAAATTACATTGTGATTTCATTGGGAGTTGGAAGTCAAAAGGAAAGGAGAGGGGAAGCTCAAGTCACAGTATAATGTGAGCATGTATAAAACGTACCTATACTAATCGTAGGAGCAGCGAGTAGTCCCACTGGTTCTGGTTCTGGTTCTGGTATGTACGGCATGCACCTCTGCTCAATGGTTTGTTTCTGTATTTAGAAGTTTGGGAGACTCAAGTGGCTTATCTCTCTCGCTCTAACCAAGTGTGACAATAGAAAGTATCAAGTTAAAATGTGGATTAAGTACTAAAAGCTTGTTTTATAGATAGAATGCAGTGTGTAGGGTTTAAGGAGTGGCGAGAACAGCCGAGCAGCGTGAAGACTCACAAGATGAAAGGCGTCCAAGTTCCGAGGATACACAGAGACAATTTTCTCCTCGTAGAGAGTGTCAGACCGCTCTCTTTCTTTTCCCTTCCTCTCCCCCCTTCCGTCTCACTCACTCTCTCTCCTCTCTGTCTCTTTATTTCTTTCTCTCTCGCTCTTCTCGCTGCCCCGTCCCCGCTCTCGTCGCTCCACTCGTCCCACTATTTACATTATGACAGTTACAATGTATTTCCCCCGTAGAAAATGTCTATTCAGAGAGCGGCTATATTGGGTTATAAATGAAGATTATGCTGACTTGAATCTAGAATTTAGCTAGTCAGACATACTCACTCAGGTCGTTGTCGTTGTGGAAACTATTGGAAGTTAATATATAGGAATCGGGAGACAAAGTACCTATGAAGCCTTCTCCTGTGCCCAACTCGACAACCGACACCGAAGCCGAAGCCGACATCGACTCTGACTCTGACTCTGCACTCCGCTCGTATCTGTAGAGACTTGGGCTCTCTGTGCATATACATCCGTACCCACGTACCTACATAAATGAACTATATGATGAGAACGTGGTTAGACTTGGAGACTGAGAGAAATTATGGGCATAGATAGAGCATAGAAAGAGTTGGCGATGGGAGCGAGTGTCATGCCATGGGATGGGTTTGCAGTTGGTATGGTAAATGCTGGATCTGATCCTATTCTTACACTCTCTACGTACGCATCCAGACCAAACCAGACAGACCATATCAGACTTGCATTCTCTACTCTACTCTACGTACTTCTTCATACTTTGGGAATTTGGGATGAAAGGAGGGAGGAAGGGGGAGACGGAGAGAGAGAAGAGTTTACTCTGGAGATGATCCAAGTATCACATTGCTCTTGTTCCACCCAAGCCTCGCGGTTCCTTGTCTCCTCAAAACCTTCATCCACTTGTCTTATTTCTGAATACATAGTCACCTACTTGAATCCTCAAATACTCGGCAGCCTACTGTACTACAGTCCTTAGTCTTAGCTCTGTACATAGATACAACTTTGTGTGAGCCTTCAGGCTCAGAAACTATCCACATTCTCTCTCTCTCTCTCTCTCTAAACCAAACCAAACCTAACCACCCCATAGCCCCACCATCAATGTTTGTCCCTTGTCTATACAGACGGTTTTTTCTCCCGGTGTAGCCAGCCCTCTCGAATTGAAATTGGAATTTATCAATACTGCTGCTACTACTCCTACTCCACTGTCTCCGCTCTCCTTTAAAATGAGCTACCGGGAAAGGATGAGCTTATATTATACTGTGCATAAAACTTGAGCTCTCCAGATATTTTGTAGGATGTGAGACTCATGTGTGAACATTTATTTTTTTCCAAGTTGTTTAAATGAGGGGAAAAGGAGAGATATAGAGGGGGTTAGCTAAACTTTCCCTCGGGAAGTGGGAAATATTTAGTAGATCCCAGAGAGTGTTCATCCATATAGTAAATATTACAAGTGATAATGATGGGAAATGAGTAGCCTAAGGAATGAGAGGGAGAGAGAAAGAGAGAGAGAGAGAGAGAGAGAGAGAAAGTGGAAAAAAATTGGAAGAGAAATGAGTCCCGAAGGATAAACCACCAGAGCGTAGGGAATGACGAACTGACTTTCACCATCATCCAAATCTAACGCCGACCCCAACACCGACCAACCACCAACGAACCCACGACGACGAACAAGAAGGACGAACGAAAAACTGGAATGAGAGAAAGCGAAAACGGCCAACACTAACAAGAAGTAACTGTACTGAGAGAGAGACTGACTAGAGAAATAAGACGAAAAAAAAATAAAAAGAAAGATGGAAGGAAGAAAATAGTATTTTGAGAATGCTCCTGCATTTCGAATCCTAAACTGGAGATACACAACTAAAAACTGCAACAGAAACAGAGCAGGGAGCTCGTATGGTTAGTCGTATGGGTAGAGGCAGAGAAAACGGAGAGAGAGAGAGCGAGAGAGAAGTAGGAATGAAATGAGCCAACTATGAAATAAAACATTCCTTAAGATTGCTTAACACTCTACACCCTCAAAATGAGATTTAGGCGAAAAGTTCTTAACAATTCCAACTTAAGAACATAAATTTAACCAGAGTTTCTTCATTTTTCTCCTTAAGCTTTCTAACTTTTACTTTAAACATATATATGTACGTGGGTGTAAGTAAAGTTGTGAGGGTTCTGGTTTTAGTGAACTCAAAGATACACATAAATGTCCAAGCGGAGTCATGTCTTTAACTTGGAAAACTAAAACCAAAAAGGACGGAAAAGTCTTTTTCCCTTTCTCTCTCATCATCTCATCCTAGAGAGAGAGCAAAGAGCAGTGTGTGGCACATGTGAATTAGATTTCACTTCTCTCACTCCCTTCATGTCTATATACCTACAGCTGAGACTTTCCCTCTATATCTAGACTCAAATCACCACGACTACTCAGTATATACCTGTACACATCTACCAGTATGTACCCACGTCTTCCCTGGACTCTCCATTTTGTTGGACTAAAGTCAATGAAACTTGGAGTGCGCATCACCTATGCTCTGAATTAGAAAAGTAAGCGTTGGAAACATTAGCTAGAGCTACACAGACAGAGTAAGAGTTGTTCGTAGTGGGCTTATAATATCTGATAAGGCTTCTCCTTAGTCCTGGTCATTGTGGTGAGTGTGCTCGAGACCTATAGAGCGTATATATATCTAGCATCTGGATTATTCGCAAAGGAGAAAGTGAATTGGGTTGAGATGAGCTTTCACTGTGTGGAACCTTGTGTGTATTCTTGAGCTAGTTCTCAGTTTTATTGTAAAGCATTGGTTGATTAGAGTTGAAGTGCTCTTCTCTTTCTCCACAAAAGGCCAAGTTTTATTTCTTTCATTTTCCTCGAAGACAGTGAGAGGCCTGATAAACATGGAGTCTACACAGTGAGGGGGATTCCATTTATTTATTTTTCTCAACCATTTCAAACTCTACTAAAAAAATAATCAACAGTTTCCTCCCCTCACCTTGGATGAAGCAAACACTCACTAAATATTCCTTAATTTTAAGTTATATGCTCGTTATAATATATAATATTTTTTTAAATTAATCTAAAATCAAATTTATAAGAGAGAATTTGAAATTGTTTTGGGATCCAAAAGAGTAGCAAGAGCAATGGCTGATTAGGGGCCATTGACTCCAAGAATAAACTTATTATAATGTACATACTTAAGTTGAAATTCATGAAGCGTGTCTCCTCTCCAGCAGTAAATCATTCCCTGTCAGATGAATAATATATTATTAGAATTTATACTACACGGTGCTATAAGGGAGTAGAAACACAATATGATCCGTTGCACATAAATAAAATGTTTGCACAAAGGCGTTCTACTTGGTTGGATTTGTTAAACTCATAATATTGGCTTAAGGCTAATTTCCTTTCAATATTAAAATAAATTTTGAATGGACGGTAAATATGGTTTAAATAAATTAGTCAAAAATTTAAAACGATTATATCGTATTCGATTCCCAACAAAAGCAATAAATTAATTCCACAAGTAAAAGTATAAAAAATGTTTTTAATTCTGTAAATTAAATTTTGTTATTTAAAATTAAAAGGTACAAACTATATTTAGAAATTGCACAACATCCATGGTTTTATCTTCATTCCGTGTCTGCTTTTGGCGTTACCTATATCTAAAGTTCTAGCAATAACTTTGACTTTGATAGTCCTTTTAGTATACCTGCGGTGACGCTATTTGCAGTGCCCAGTCATACGGAAGTTTTTGGCAACCAATTAATGATGATAAAGCAGAGAGCAATCGTGTGTACTTGAAAATAACTTGGTTTTATTTAACCTGTCTAGTTCATACAACTTATTGGCACATGTCATTAAATCTGATTAGGTGCTTGTAGAAATTTAGGGAATGTTCTTTGAATCATCGTCACGGATAGCGGAAAGCAAAGTAATTATTTTCAGCGTGTATTTCGCTACTACTTCTTTGCCTTTTGATTGTTTTGATATGTTGCCAATATAAATACAGTAATTATCAGTGTTTTATTAGCTCATTATTCATTATTTTTTTAAAAGGCGACAATTATTTTTATAAATATGCTTTGAAAAAAAGGCTTCCATTTTAATAAAGCTTTGAACTATCCAAAAACGCTTAAATTAGTAAGAAAAATTATGTAGCCTTATTTACTATGATGTGTGCTTAGGTTGGTTTTTAAAACTGCAAGTGTTAAATGCTCTGTGAGCTCCTATAGTTATTAGTTTAATAAATTGTAATTCAAGTATATACTTCAAGCAAGTTTTTAAATATCATAGATGCACAGACCTTTTTGACAGGATAAATTTTTGCAATAAATGTCAATCATAGATAAAACATTTTTGTACAATACGGCAATGCTAAAGCCTTGCTCACATAACATACCGCACCAAAGTTTAGAGCGCATGGATAGTGGATACTACCTATAACTTTGTGAGGGTTTGATTTTCACAATCATTCTTGTTCAAATAGTTTTATTAGGAGAAAGTTCTGCCTCAATGAGCATACAAATATGGATTTATTTGCGATGAGAATTCTCAGGGCTTTATTAGCGGGCAACGTCCACAAACCATTCTCTCCCCACACAAATCCATTTAGAGAAGGATTAAATTATGATTTAATTGGGTTTATATCGGACAATTGTTGACGTTCTTCTCCACTCAGGATGAATAATAAAGGAAGCATGTACGGAAGAGAAAGGAGAGGAGGATAATAAATGGATCCAAAATAAATCCAGACAGTTGGAGAGAAATTATGGGTTGACATATTTAATATAGAGCCCATATAGTTTCACATGCGGAAGCTCAAAAAATTATGTTCCTCTTTGACTAATATACCTAGCTAGCTTACGACTACGACTCGTGATAATGCAAGGAATACTTTTTAAAATTATATGAAACATGTTGGAAATGGAAAATAAATGTCTATTTTTGAAAGATATTCATCACTGGAGGAATGACGACGACGACGACGAGGACGACGACGACAAAGTAGGAATCCGCTAAGCTTTCAACTCAATTTTATGAGTTTAGACTGTCTGGCTAGAGAAAACTCGGTGAGCGTAGCCAGTAAGTGGAAAGAGAAAAGTTTTCCTTCCTCGCCGTCGTCTTCGTCTTCGTCCTTTGGTCCTTCGCCCGGCTTTTCCCTCTCTTGGCTACAAGGAAATTTCACTCCCTACAGATATTCATACGTACACACAGCATAATATATACTTGTGGAAAGTTACTACATCATTAGTAATTGTAAGAAAGCCTGCATCGTAGTTTTTTCTTCTTCCTCTTCTTCCCAAAGCTAGAATGTGAAAGTGACTACATTTATGTAGGAAGGAGCCTTGGCTACATGGGAGAAAGGAAGAAGTGGGACTCGGAGAGATAAGACCACTATACTCCTCGTCCTCATGTAGCCATTGTGGAAACTTAAGAGAATTGCATGCATGAGATACTAGATGAGGATGTAGCCGTGAAGAGATAAAAGTTGACTTTAACATTAGCATAATTACCTAGCTAATTTAAATCAGGATGAAGCTCAAGTTAGTTGTGGGGAAAATGAACGAGATGTTATTGCCGACTCCTATTAGAAGCTAGCAAGGAACTATTAAATGTTCAAATTTTCTCCAGGGATTTCATGCATGCCTGCTCTCAGATGGTACTCTATTGAGGAGCGTACATAGGGAACGCAGGAGAGAAAAGAAGCAGAGATAGTGAGAGAGATAGAGCGGTAGCAATTGCCCATTTAAATTGGTGTGTGTATAAAGTTGTTCTTGCTTAGTACGGGTACGTGGACGGGATGGGAGTGGAGAGGAGAAAGGTCAGATGCACTTGTGTCGACTGCGGTAAAAGTTAAACTTATCAGAGGAGGTATGCGGAAGGAGTAAGAATCAGTAGGAGGAACTTGAGTTCCCCAGTCTTTCACTATGAGAAATGAGCTCAAGCTGAATTTTCGACATGGATTTGTGATTCTTCTCAAAACCAATGTCCAAGAGCTTGAGAATAACAGACCAACAAAGCGACGCTCCCCATACATTGCGTACATTACATACCTACCCAACTTCTCTCTCTCTCTCTTTCTCTCGCTTTCTCTCTCCTGAGCATGTAAGTACAGATTACATGCCTTCACTCCACCCGCGATGTGCAGTGTACAAGGGAATTTGGTAATAAGTACAAGCTGGAGAAGGGACTGGGAAGCATGTACGGGAGAGCTGAGAGCTGTGGCGGTATCTTGAACAGGGGCTACTGATTGTACAAAATCTCTCGACTCTCTCTCTCTCTCTCTCTCGACAAGGCTTCAAGAGCCTGAACACCGTACTTTCTCCACTACGAGTCTAACTCCCACTTTTCCACACAGTTTCCAATCCATCCTTTTTCTTCTATTTGGAGGATGGAAATCCAAATTCGTGAACTTCTCCACTTGAAAACCAAAAAGGGATAAACGTGGAAACTTTCCCTTTAGATAAGCTCCTGTGTATAGAGAAACTTCTTTTTGACCATTTCACATCCAGATGTTTCGCCCGTGATTTATGAAACGGAACAAAGTGGGACTGCGGGCGAACCCTGACAAAAAATGTTCCCTATCCCTCCTGGTCTACACCCGGACCCAGACTGGCAATGCCTCTCTCACACAGAACTGAGAGTTGTATTTCGTTTGGCTTGGTTTAGGCTTTCCCTTTCTTGACTGTACGTAGCGGCACTTGGACAGTCATCATCATCATTAACACATTATCACTCATCTACTCCAGCTAATCATATCCACTAACTTACAATACCATAAATTATTAACTCGAGCTGGGAACACATGTGCTCTCAAACACCGCACCGCAGAACAACAATAATCCGTCAAGAGAAAGTCCCTCGACGGAATTCAGAACCAATCAAGGAAAGAATGAACATTACTAGACTTTAAAAAACAATCTCCCTGTGAGTCCTACATGAAGACAATTAAATTTAACCTGGACGATAAAAAATAAATTTCAAATGTACATAGTACATACCTATATAAACTAATAGAAAAATAAATCACTTTGTCCTTTGGAGGCTCAGTACTCAGGATAAGAACTCTGCATGACTTCGTTCGGCAAGAGTTCGTGCTTGAAACCTTTCTTGCTTGATGACAGCAAATTTGTGTACTGTTAGCATGCAACCTTTTTACATTTAAAAAGCGCTCGTTTTCTCTCTCCCTCTCTCTTAAAAGTCAGTCTTCGTCAAGTTGAGTTCGGACCACCCATTGACCATAGAAGAGACCAAGATTACTTTTTTCCATTTTCTCTATACAAATCAATTATAATTATCCTCCAGAAAAAAATGTGGGAAAAAAAGATAGGAATAAAGTGTAAAAATTTACTACACATTACGCAGCTGATTTCTCGAGAAGATTTAACTTTTTCAATTTCCTTACTCTAAGTAAGTATGTGTATTTTTACTTGAATTCTTAAAATACAAGTGGAAAATATAAAGTATATAAAATAGGACCATATCAGAATCTGTGACTACTTCTATGTATCTCACTCATAAAAATATATATAGATGCTTAACATTTTCTTAATAAGTTATCTTCTTGAAGAAAATTAAGCACATAATATAAAGAGTAAAAAAACTGCGGGGAAATAAAAATGCTTTTATTTTCGGGTTGAGAAGTGAAAGGAGTTCAAAGGAGCAGTGGCAGTTGCAGTGGCAGCGGCAGTGAAGCAGCTGCGAAATGAGGAAAATGAAGGTGGCGAAGAGAAGTGTAATGTAATGTAATGTGAAGTCATCAGAGATCTTCACTTAAAAAATCATTAGATACCCGTCAACAACAAAACTTGAAGTCCATGTAGATACCTATAGTACCTACCTACCTAGATTGTGTGTGTGTATCTGTATATCTATATGTATGTAAGGAATCCACACAAAATGAAGCATATATGAATCCGAAAATGCTCCTTATTTAATGCAAAGCAGAAAAAAAATAACACGGAACACTATTTTCACTTTTTCCCTTTCACTTTATTTTCTTACATCAGCTTATACAGTGATCGTCAGTCTAGCTCAGACATTGGAGCTGTCACCCTCTGCATTTAAACTTGGCATGAGTGTGTGTGTACCGTGCGTTAAATTTCAAACTTAATTTTGCCTTACCATTCATTTCCTATATTTCCTCCACTCACTCAGTCACTTTGTGTTCTTTCTTTGACTCCCTTGATGGTTTTGTTTTCATTGCCTCAACTTTATAGCACAACTCTCTTAAAAACGTCTACTATATAGACAGTGTATTGCTATTATTTGAATCTATTTTTGTACGATCACTAACTAACGAGGTGAGGTATATTATAGTCACTTCACGACTGTATGCATGTAGCTATACATATCGTCAGTGAAGAACCAAAATGACCCATTTCCATGTTTAGCTAAAAATAATATGTACTATCTACAAAAATATTGAAACATGTTTTGAAAGCATTTAAACAGAATATTTTGCACTTTTAAAAAGTGTGTAAATACAACATTTTACGATTTTCTGAACTATGTAAATTGAAAATTTTACACTCTTCAAAATCATGTAAATAGAACATTTTGAACGTTTCAAAAATGTGTAAACAGACCATTTTACACTTTTCGAGAACATGTAAATAGAACATTTTACAGTTTTCAAAAACATGTAAATAGAACATTTTACAGTTTTCAAAAACATGTAAATAGAACATTTTACAGTTTTTAAAAACATGTAAATAGAACATTTTACACTTTTAAAAAACGTGTAAATAGAAACTTATACAATTTGCAAAAACTCCTAATTAACATTTTACGCATGTTTTTCATTTTTTTTATGACATAGCTCATTTTGATTCCAGCTTAAATTGGATATGGGTCATTTTAGTTCTTCACTGACGATAGTATGAACGGAACAATACTTATGAGAATTTTGGATATTATTTGGATACCTATGTAAAGTGTGTACATTTACATCTTTCTAAAAAAAAGAACTCTCACGTTCAATAGACATAGAAATTGGACAAATCTATAATCTAGAGAATCTAGAGCTAGTGAATAGTTGACTCACTGCCAGTGCCAGTGCCAGTGTGTGAAGGTGCTGGATCTGTAATTGTAGCATACTCTAACGAAAGGATATCATGAGACCAGGAGCTTAGAATAAGTTGACGGGAGGAAAAATGAACCAGGATTCCTGTAGCCCCCGTCACACACACACACACACACACACACGAGTAGAAAGTAGTATTATAAGGACATAAGAAAAGCAGTTATTTCCTGTTCACCTTATACAGGTCACTTCCCAATCTACGTACGTATAGTCAAACCCGTTTAATTTTATTTCACCGTCTTCACTACACACTTCAACTCAGCAGTCTCTATTCAAGTTTATTACTCCGAATCTCATTTCTATTAATGCCTTGGATAATGTAATTCTTCAATGTCGGAACTTTTTTCTCTCTCTCGCCCTCTCCCTCTCTCTAGCTACTCTCCCCCATGCCATGCTATGCGTACTGTAGCTGTCTCTCTCTCTCTTTCGCTCGCTTTCTCTCTCTCTCTGGGAGAAATGAACAGTTATTTTTTATTTTATAAAACATTTCTAGTTTATCCTTTTTAGCGGCATAGTGAGTCCCCATGCTACACACAACATAGGTAATTTCCCAAACTCTATTACAGAGCTAAAAGGTCATTAGTCCTTGCTAAACCCTTAACTTCAAATCTAAACTCATTAAAAACACCCATTTTAGATTTAGTTTTTTTTCTTCTTCTACTTTTCCTTTCTTTTTGTAGCTCACGGAATAGAATGTAATATTATATCCAATTTCATTTTTCTATTTTTTCTATTACTCAACTACTACCTTTCCAAGAGCGATGAGGATGATCCTCATTTCTTTCCCATAAACTTTTTCTTCAAATAGTTTCTTTTAGAATCTTTCCTTTTTTTTGGTTTCGTATTTAAATAAATAATTTTTTTTTAATATTCATATATAATTATTATAAAACGTATGCTACTCTATGGAGATGTATAGATGAATAGATGCATTTTAGGTATGCTGTTGCGAGTAGGTTGATTTGAACTTTTTTTAAAAAAAGAATGAAATTATAAACATAATTCCCTTTTTAAAATTGTTACATATTAAGCTGTGTCTGGATTTCCTTTCATTATTGTCAGAAGAGCGGATAAAATGAAATGTGGTTGAGTAGTCGAGTGTGTACACACAATCCTATTTTCAATGAAGAGTAGTAGTAGTGGTACAACTATTTTTGCAAACACACAAGAGTGAAGGGATGAGTATCGCGTACCACATCATATCTTTGCAACGAAGTAGTATATCGTCTGTGAAGAACCAAAATGGCCCATTTCCATTTTAAGCTAAAAACAAAATCCATTATCTACAAAAATATTCAAATATTACGATCTTGAGAGGATTTAAATAGAACATTTTGCACTTTTCAAAAATATGTAAATACAACATTTTACACTTTTCAAACACATGGAATTAGAAAATTTTGCACCTTTTTGAAAACATGGAATTAGAACATTTTGCACCTTTTCGAAAACATGGAATTAGAACGTTTTGCACCTTTTCAAAAACATAAAATTAGAAAATTTTGCACCTTTTCAAAAACTCGTAATTTTATGTTTCTCATTTTGTTTTCATGACATAGCTCATTTTGATTCTAGCTTAAATTGGATTTGGGTCATTTTGCGTCTTCGCTGACGATATAGTTAAGGTATATGGAGAAATAGTATATGAAACCTTGTGGATTTAGTTGCATAAGAGGAGTGTCTTTTTCTTATTCTAGGTATTAAATAGACGCAGCACAGCGTTTTGTATCAGTTGTATGTATGTAAAGAAGATTTTCCCGACGAGGGTTTTAGTTCCCAGAAAAAATGAAAGGAAAAGAAGAGGGAGAGAAAAAAAAATTCAACTAATATTTTTGAGGAATGAGCATATTTTTCTTATCGAGGATAAAAATGATATCCTGTCTCCATGTAGATTTCTAAACACGTATATATCTACCAATGTAGGAAAGGGAATATATGTAGATAGAGATAAAGCTGTAGGCCAATGATATGTGGATGGGGAATGGTGACTGGGGATGGGAGAAGGAGTGAGCTGAAGCTCATCTTAACAAAATGCTTAACCTACTTAACTACGTCGTATATCTGCATCATCTTTTTACATATTATTATACATGCATATAAACCCATGTTTAGCTTGATCCACTGATTGTAATTCTACTCCCGGTCTCGGTCTCCCCTTCAAAAATACACACATATGGCTTGAGTCAGTCGCGCGACCAAATCCTGAGAAGGAAGGGGGCATTATAGTTACTATAGGGTACATACAGTACAAGAAATAGGCGGTCCTACACCTTTACATTCCACAATGTTGAACACAACCTTGTGAGCTATAACATCTTGGATACGCCACTGATACATCAGAGTATCCCAGTATGGATCAGTAGTAGACACCAAGGAGAAAAGATAGAATTCTATGTTGTAGTGTGGTAGTATAGTTTGCATTATAAAAATACATTCTTTCTTTTTTTTTTTTGATAAATTTGCACATTTTCTTTTTCGACGTTGTGCAATACTGTCGTCTTGAAACTGGGATGAAAATTGAAATATATAAAAATCTTGTCATTGTCTACAGAGTACAAGAGGGCAGTGTAGAATAGTATATGTAATTCTGATGCTTATGACGTTCTTGTGTATCCAAAATTAATAGTCTGTATGAGAGGAGGGAAAGGGGGAAGAAATCCAAATCCATGCAAATGGTTTCTAAGTTCTTTTCAAGTACAAGTCAAAGAGTCATGTTCAGAGCCGAGTAACATATAGTCACCATTTGAGAAAAAGTATTTGAAAATTTTCCTCACATTCATATTCTCTTTCTGATTCTAGCTCATTCTATAATATGACGGTAATTTGTAATTTTCCTTTTTTTTCCTCTGCTCCTTCTTCTTTTTCTTCTGTTGTATCAAATGATCCCTTGAAACATTTTTTTTTCATCTCTCTCTCCCACTTTTCTGTAGTTTATACCAATGTTATAGCTAATCTAGGAAATGTTTTATGCTCAACCACTACAAGTTTAGACTAATGATGATCTATTTGAAATTTGCTGACGCTTATGTGGACGACTCATAGTCTCTCAGCGGATTTCAAAGCTTAACTTTAATTCTCTTTCTCTCTTGTTCTCCCTCTGTCTCTCCATTGTTCATCCTATGTACTTCATACGCTTTCTCTCTTTTTTCTGGGCTTGCTATGTATTATGGTATGGTGTATGTGGGAAACGGAGATGTGGAGAAATAATAGAATCAACTAGATAGTCTCTTTTTTATTTTTTGAATCTCTGACTTCTTTATAAAAAAATTCATCTCATCAACTCAATTTACAATCACACACTTTTATCCCAAAATAAAACTTCATTTATTTCCGTTTATCATTAGAATTACAATGCAACTTATTTTATACTATTTTAAGGGAGTGTCTAACACAGGGTGTGAACTATTGTTATGGAATATCAAAAAGTGAAAGTATGTACGTAGGTACTTGTATTAAAATTATTATTTTTTCTAATAAACGTTTAGTATAGTAGTTTTATAGTTAACAGCAACTAAAATATTTTTAATTGCCAATGAGATGTTAACTTTCACCGCAAGGTGGATCGTTCCAATGCCCTTAGTTGAACTTTCACCATTTTCTCTCCATTTAATTATATTCATTTCATACCCAAAAAAAATTTTCCTAGGCTCATTTTGTCCCTGGGCCCTATAGTATGAGTAAAAGGTGCTGTGGGTCGATTTCATTTCATACCCTGCCACCGGTTGAGACGATTATACCTATGTCTGTCTCAAGTCAGAGGAACAGCAGTTGAAGGGATAGACAGAGAAAGAGTGAGAGACAAAGCATGTGAAAAATATTCACGTACATACATATATATCTATCAAGTATTATTTAAGTATATTTGATAGTCTACTCACTCCTCATGCTGCTTCCTTGATATCAATCTAATGCGGAATTCCTTCACTTTCTTTTGACTTTCTATTTCTCTTCATCTTTTACTGTTATATTTCCTTGTTCTCTTGTGCACTTTCTCCCCTCCTAACCACCGCTCCCTTTCCCGTCTTTTCTACTAAATTAATATCATCTTGAGGATGAATACTTTGAGAGAAGAAGAAGAAGGAGAAGAGTGAGATAGCGAGACAGAGTAAGAAAAACTGTGAGAGACAAAACTACGCCAAATTATATTCCCTTGTGGATCCTTAAGCATTGTAATATGACGTTCTATCTTGATCTTTTCTCTCCTTTCTCCTGTTTTATCAATATGGTCTGTGTGTGTGTGTGTGAGGACTCGAGAGATATCGATATTGATTTTGATATTATCATGCCCAAGATAATTACAACGTAAAAATGGAACAAGGAGAAAACTCGCTTTCCCTTTTGAATTCCTTTCTTCTTCTTTTTTGTCTTGTACTTTTCTGTAATTAATGTTATTTTTGGTTTCCACTCCGCAACAATAATATATTCAATAACCCACTTTGGAAACTCCACGTCTTGAACATTGACTGGATGTTTGGACATTGATTAAAAACAGAGAATTCTTTTAAATATATACAAAAATAATACATGTACCTACTAATATATGACAGTATGGTATATGTCAGTTTTTTCTTAGAACTTCTATTTAACTGTTTGTTTGATTTTTCCCTTCCTTTCTTTTTATATATTTGTCTGCATTGGCTTCCTTTGGTTTTGGTTGGTTTTGTATTCTATTTTATAGCTATAAAGGGGAAAGTGGGCTAAACTGTTCGAGTTTGAGACTACATCTTACACAAGGAGTGGACGCAGCCATGCCTGTCCATGTTTTTTTTTCTTTGAGACTTCCAAGTTAACAGTTAATGTGTTTTCCTATCATGAATCTCACGACGAATAATAAAACTTCATTTTCCTACTACACAACAACAATTGTTTAGTCCAACAAAAGGATAGGACCAAGTCTGCATTCAGATGGGGAAGGGGACAACAAGGAGGGAGCTAGAGTGAGAGTGAGCCATGTTTATATATGTAGAGTGGGCACAGACAGAGGATGTATATAGGGCTTGAGATTTGATATATATGATTAGCATATCTGTATTATTCGAGAGCGAGAGCGAGGACTGCATCTACTACACATGTCAGTAGATTGTAGTGACAAAACAGAGAAACAGCATTTTATCACAGATATTTATCATTGATCCATATGCACCTATAAAACTTGGGCTACTGGGTATTGGCAGTTTCCCTTTGTTCCTATTTTATATTTGATCCATCCCATGACCATGTAAAACCATGAAATGTACTTGTATAAACGGCTCTGGGTATAAAATTGATTGCTTTGCACACTCCGCGATATGGAATATGGAACCGCTATGAGCCTATTCTGTATTGGTCTATGGCAAATACTGTTCATACTATATATGTACATACAGCCACCTTACGTCGTATCGCATCCCACCACAGCCACAACTACCGTTCCGTCCCAATGCTTTTTGAGAATTTTTCACGCAACAGTTAACCCGTGACTTGTTGTACTGTACCGTACCGTACTGTGTTGCACTGTTCACTGTCGTTACAATGTACACACACACACTCACTCTACACTATACATGTATAGTCGTCCTGCTGCAAATTTTTTTGTCGAGTAGAATTCGTGTTCATGTCTTCGTCGTCGTCGTCGTCGTCGTCGTTCTAGTTTTTGTCTGTATATGTATCCCTTCCCAGATCGCCCAAATGTTTCCCTGTTTTGTTCTTTCCCATGTTTATGAGGTTAAATTGAAGATTGTAGAACGAAACCCAGACATCAGACAAGGGCCTAGACCATAGACTGTCGTTCGGCCCATGTCAAGCCACGGACTATATAGTCCGTCCGTCAGACAGGAATTGTTGAATATTTAAAGTAAATCTTTAAATGTATCAATTTGTACCAGTTTTATACATGTTTACAAATACGCTAACTATGGATTGTAGACTTGTAGATAGAGGTCGACTGCTCTCTCGATCGCTACCTTTTTTATCCTTGGCACTCCTTCCTTCCCTCACAGCCTTCAGTGCATTGATTTTCCTTGGCCAGAAGCGCATCGAACTCCTTTGTTTTATTTCCTCAATTATCATTTATGCCTTTAGGAAATCCACTTTTGTATTTTGTATCCTATACATTCCCATGCATTATTCTCTGTACTTATAGTCTTCTCGTAAAGCACAGTTTTAAACAAAATCCAAATTATGTATAAACAAAAATGTATAGTGAGCAGTGATCACAGAGACAAGAATATTTTCCACAGAAGAATTAATTAATTATTTTGTCAAAAGAATTAATTAATTCTGAGACCCATTTCACTGACACACGCGTGCGGAACTGCGGACGCTATTGATCTAGATATTCAGGTTTTAAATTTAATGGACAAGTTTTATAGTATTACTTTACAAACTATACCTAGCCTCAACCTACGGTACTAACTACTAACCTTTGTGCACCCCACCAAAGAATGTACTTGTCTTTAAATTAATTTGATTAATTATTTTAGGGCAATTTATATAGGTATATTGCTAATTAAAATTGGTACCTAGAGTATAGGAACAGATTTAATTAAATATTCCGAATGCGTATGCACTTATGATCATTAATTGTGATTAGTAATCCTAAAGATATGAGTTGAAATGAACAATTCTTTTATAAAAGAGTTTTTCCCTACTATTGGCATAAAAATTATCCCATCGTTAACATGGGATGAGGGAAGGAAGTGTGTGTGGAGATAATTTTCTTGTGAAGTAGCTTATCTTGGGGTCCACTCGATGGAGATGGGATGCAATTGGAGGTGAAAATTAAAGAGTTTTAAAAGAATGGGGAAGATTTGAGGAAAGGTTGGAGGATGAGGGGGAAATGGTGGTTAGACGTCCTATTAGACAGACTCAACTCTCTGAACGAGTGAGAGGCTGTACCTATGGTTTCCAGGGAGAATCTAGAAGTTTAACTAGAAGACTCGAAGACTCAAGAGTCCTAGCGGACTGAGTAGGTCATGAGGAAAGGTGTACACTTTCTCAAGTAGTTTACTCGACTCTCTAACGACTCCCAAGTAGAGAGCAGAGTGCCATTGCCGTACAATCCACAATCCAAGGAAAAGGAAAGTCTGTGATGAGAGCGTATTTGAGTCCAGGAGGAGTGAGTGCCCAGTAGCTATGCGTTTCTTGGATGTTGGTTGCTGGATTGAGTGAGTGATGACTGAAAGCCTTCATCTGGTGAAATTTCTATGGTAAATATTTGACAAAGCCGCTCATTCCCTATTTCAGCCCTTATCCCATGTCAACTCAAACTCTGTAAACTTTATGTAGGCACAAAGGTAGTATTAAGAGGAAGAACCATACCATACCATACCATACTATACCAAATTCAAACCATGCCATTCCTATTTCTAGCTATGTACGGGCATCAGCGTGTACACAGTACATACATTCGTCTCCTGTGATTACTGAGTCGCCTGAGCCTGTGATATCCATCATAGTGTGTGTCCGTACATAGGACCCAGATGTAGAACGTCAAAAGGAAATAGCTTTAGTTAAATGATAGAACTAAACATTTTAAACATGGGTACTACTCTGTGTAGGGATTTGATCCAAGCCGAAGAAGGAAGCAAATGTTGGAGTGTAGATTGTAGATAGATAGATAGAGAAAAAGAAAGCGAGAGAAAGAGAGTAGAGTACAAGTGGATGGCTCCATTGCACTGCACCACACCGCAACGCAACGCATTGAGCTTCTGCTGTTTCTACTGCTCAGTTTCTCTACAGTATTCTGCTTTTGGCTCTCCGAGGATACTCAGAAGAAATGGAAGGAAAGATTAGTTTCTCGGGACTAGGATAGGAGTAAGGAGGGAGGCTGGAGCTGGAGAAAAGCCTTTTCTACCAGAAATCAGCACAAGTATATAGCTGTACTCATAAAATCGATTCGTTCCAGTCAAGCGGCTGTGTCGTGAGATTTGGATTGGATGTGATGGCATTCTCGCTCCCTCCACCATACATACATATCACAACTGCATAGATATACAGAGACAGACGGAGAGAGAATGTCTAAGACAACTAGATCTTACCATAGATACTCTGTTAAAAAAAAGTAAAGAGCCCGATTCGGATCCCGAATTCTACTTTCTCTTAAATGTAAAATTCGGGATCCCAAAAAACTTGAATGTGCACATGAACATGAACATTCAAAGACATAGAAACACGGGAAATAGTGGAGAAGAAAGATAGGGAGAATAGTAGAATAGGGAGAAAGTAGTATAGTAAAGCTCTGAATTGTACGTTGCGTTGTAAGCAAAAGATCACAACTCAATCCTCCCAAGCCTTTCTTCCCCTATATTTCTATGTAGTAGGTACTTTTACTTTCCTTCCGATTAGTTAGTTCTACTATTCCTTGAGCTCCCTTAGTTCTCCTTCTACAATCCTTACTACTTCTACTACTCCTACTACTCCTTCCACTACTACTACTAACTACTATATCTACATCTACTATAGTGTACGTTCCGGGAGGAGCATTTGTATGAAAAATGTGTATATAAGGGAAAGAAGCATGTACCTATGCTATTGACACTCACTTAACTCATCCATGATTCCTTTTTAGTCTTACTCGAGCTGGTTCTGTTCTGGTTATGAGGTTGGGAGGCTTTAAACCTTTTCGTTTAAAAGTAGCTCGAGGAGGGACGGAGGCTGGGGCAGATACATATCTATACAGTGAGCTGGTTACAGTAGTGAAAGTAAATGTTACTACGTAAATCCAATCCGCGTGTGTGTGTGTGTGCCCATAGGGGGCAAGTGAAAAGTATAAATTAGATTTCTAGATTGAGATTCATGATAAACTCCGCACTGGACAGAATTGATTTCCTACTCAAATTTAATGACTCTCATGATTTGTTTGCGGCGGGATGTAGAAAGAGTGTTCGATTTTAAAAGGATTTCTAAGAGCCTTGATTATCACGTTAAGCTTGCTTTAATTACGTCGTTCATTATCTAGGTTTCCTTGGTTGTCGGCGTCGGACGGAGTCGGGGTCCAAGTCAGAATTGAAGTGTGGAGTGTGTGGGAAAATTGTGAGTGAGCTGTACGTGTGCCCTTCTTCATATATTAGGGTGTGGGGAGTGAGTGTAAAGGAGTTGGGATGTGAATTGAATTGTACCCTCGCCGCTCTTCCCTCACTTCCCCACTCACCCACACTGATCATGAGTGAAAGATTGTAGAGTTGAGGCCGAGGCGAGAGAAACTATAAACTAGTTCTTTTACACGCTCTATAATTAATAGTCGCTCATCCACAATAATGACAATAAACACTGTGTAAATGTGAAGTGAAAGTAGTGAGCTATTTTAGCGTTGACTCGACACTTTCCCCAAGCAGCCATACCATACAGATGTAGAGGATAAGGATGAGAGGAGGGCAGAGACACAGGGCGCCCTGGACAAAAAGATCTGTTCCAGCGTCATTTTCTGCCCACCAATTGTCTAGCAAATACCTATACTTACTTGCCCAGACTAACAATCAGTAGACACTTTCAGTGAAAATCACAAACCTTTAAAACAGAATGGGCTCTGTGGGAATAAGGGCAAGCCTCACTACCCTGCCTTTCCTCCTTCTTTCCTTTCACTACTGAACTTTCTCTTTGACTTTCTTAAGCAATGCTGCAGTTCCTCCGTATGCATGCATCCCTTGACAGTCCCACGTCTTATGTCTTGGATAAATGTTGTATACTATTTATATTGGTAACTAGTTGTAGGTATATTGTTATTTCACCCATCTTGTTTTTTTTAATAAGGGAGCAAAGGCAAAACTTAGTAAATATACAGAGCATCATGATAAAAACGATAACGAGAAAGAAAACTACATTTACTACCACTACAAGATCCTTCCCATCATTTAATTTTTGAATCGCCGATTATGATGATGATTCAAGAATTTTTATGGGTTTGTAACCTTGTTTTATATCAAAGAGTTCATAAAATGAGGAAAAGTATGACATTAGTACATATTTTCAATTGATATGCCATCCATTTATCCGCTATAACCTCCTCAGTTTTTTTCCTTTCCTTCTCTCCTTGGTTTTTACCATCACAGAGTAGAGTGGTAGGAAGCTCGAACATCACAGTCTGAGTAAAGACCAAAGCGTAGATTTATGCCTTTTGCCTTGCCCATCTGCGGTTGAGTTCGGAAATTTTTCAAATAGTATATTTGGAGAACATTTGCCTTGAGTATTCCACTATTGGAGAGTAGTCCCGATTTCGTCGACTACAAAACTTGAATCATGTTCACAAGGAACAATGCGCTTTCTCCCTGCTGAGCATATTCTTACATATATTCTAAGATTGTGTACATTGATACGCTAAACAAAAAGGAAAGGATTGTGTGTGTGTGTAGAGTAGTAGTACAAGTTTACACTCGTCTTATCCTCCATATGTAGGAAGGGGCAGCGGATGTAGCTAAACAACACGCATGAAAGGAAATAAACTACTTTAAAGATTTTCTCCAAAAAGTAACTGAATGTAAAGACGTGTGTAGAAGACGGAGGGGTGAAAACAAAATTCAAATAGGGACTGAAGGAAAAATCGAGAAATAGAAAAATTCAGTCTAGATGTATCGGTGTGGGAAAGTCTCTCTCCCTCTCCTTATATGCTCAGTTACAACAAAGAAGCATGTGGAATTGTAGGATTTAAAAAAAATATTCGTCACTGTCAAAAGTATAAGCTGACGTCATTTAAGTAGACATTGTTGCAAAGAGTATAAAATGGAATTTCAATCGAATAGAATGCCTCATATAGTTGAAAGGGAGGCTAGTGGCCATACATCTTTTCTCTTTTTTTCCTACGGTTTTCCTTGGCTCCTCCGCTCCGCGGCTTTGGCTTTGCAGGAGGTTTTGGGTGGTCTTGGTGGGAATTTGGTTCGGAGGGAAAGGAGAGGGGAGTAGAGGGAAAGCAGGATGGGTTATCTTGATATAAATGAGAGTGGAAGTTGTCGGATATCTTTACGAGGAGTTTGTTTAGGTGATCAATATGTATGTGGTGCACGTTCCTTGAATGTCTGAGGCTCAGGAGAGAGAGAGAGAGAGAGAGAGAGACAACCTAGCTGGAATTGATTAAGATTTTTCCCGGTGGTTCAAATTACTTTCAAGAAGACGGTTCAAAAAGCTCTGCGTTTCGACAAGGTTAGAATACTGAGTAACTCACGGAATAAGCTTCACTCTCTCTCTCTCTCTTTCTACGTCTCCTCCTTTCCCCACAGAACATACGTACGGACGGATGGATGGATGTAAGGTAAATTCTGCTCAAGATGGTGTAAGATGCTCTTGAGTTGATGTTGATGTCTAAGAGGTTAGGGTCACTCAGAGGAGTACACTCACAAAACAGAGTCGAGCCGAGTGTGTAGCACGGAGCGCCAGAGTCACATAAAATGATACAGTAGAATGGGAGAGTGGTCGTTAGAGTATCTGGGTCTTGCTGGATACATGTAGTTGACTGGATAGAATAAGTGAAGATGTGTATATGAGTGTACGTGGAATGCAAGTCCGGAGTGAAGAAAAAGCAAGGGAGAAAGAGAGAGAGAGAAGCTGTTTTCCCTTTGGTGGTATTCCACAGATTAAAGTTGATTGTGTGTGTCCGCAAATGTTTGCATGTTTGCAAGGTTCCTCCTCTTGTAGCAAATACATACGTGGGAGCTACGTAGTGGGAGTAATCTGGCAGTGGCGGTATAGCGAAGGAGTAGTAGACGTGCCATGCCACTCTGTGAAATGTAGTGTAGCTACATATATAGAATATGTACAGTGGTTGTTGGTGTTGGTGTTGGTATTGGTATTGGGATGGGGATGGGATGAAGGATGGGTGTGGATGTGAATGGAAGTGTCTGTCTGTTATAAAAGTGAAGAATAAATTTAGTTAGCTCCTACATTGATGTTGTATGAGGGGGGTATGAGGAACATTCAAAAGAGGTTAAGATGAATATAAGTGTGTTTTCTTTGATGCCGTGAGCGGATGGGGAAGAGGAGGAGAAGATGGGCAGAATCTATATTTTAAAAGACGGAGAGGATGCTCATGAAATATGGAATGGAATGGCAACTTGGGTTTTTTTTTGTGTTCGTCTCCCAAAAGCTTCTAGCAATCCATCCATCCACCCAACTCCCTTCCCTTCCCTTCGTCGTCATCTTCTTCTTCTTCGGCTTCTCCTTCTTTCTCCAGACTTTCTCCGTCTTCGGCTTCGTCTTCGTCTTCGTCTTCTTTTTCCCAATGAAGTGACTCCCAGAAACAAGGAAATGCATATAGGACTGGGAGAGGAGAAGAGGTGGAGGGGATCTTTTTGAGATTCAGCCACAGTTTCCTCCTAATTGATGTTTTATGCGTTTGGTAAAAGTTCTTTAAAGGAAAACTGAAGCTTCTTTTTAGTTCTCCAAGTATTTTGAGCATGTGTATGGATAAGGAATGAAGAGCCGGAGAAGGAGTAGAGAGAGAAAAGAAAATACTGGAAGAAAATGGGAGAGAAAGAGAAAGCAAGTGAAAGCATTGGAACATCCCGAGAGTCCCGTTTCTCCTTCATTCTCACTCTTTTCTCCTCTTGTCTACTGCTTTATTCCTTGGTTGTCTCCCGTCCTCCCTCCATCCTACCATCCTCCCCAACAAAGTAGACGAATGCCAACCGTGAGGAAAATGAATGGCGAAACTCGGAATGTCATTCAAGCCCCGCGAGAATATCGCTTTTCTCTCCTATTCTCAAGTCTCCCCTCCGCCGCTGCCAATGGGAGAGTAAGTACATACTCAATGCTGCAAAACTATCCTTCCTTCCAGAGGAAGCCTATACTTATATATAGGCACACACATGTACCTACATAGCACAGGCAGGCAGAAGAGCGCACAAGTCAGAGTCATATTATTACTGAATGCCGACGTTAGCACCACTGCTCCTGCCACTACAGCCACCGTCACACTGTCTCCCCGCGACTCCACTTCATATCTCCCAATTTAATGTTCTCGATGAAACTGATACTGGCGTCTTAGGCAGTTTTAAAAGGGACGCCAAGTGCTCTAACAGAAATATCTGAGGAATAATTCCCGTCCTCATACAACTACCACTACATGAACCACTCGCGATCTTAAGACGTGGGAAGGCCAGTCAGAGCTCAGTGCCAGTTCCAGTGCCGGTTCCAGTTCCAGGACGAGGACTAGACCATAATACAGCTTAACCAGAAACTAACTAAAAAGACGGGAGGATATCGTATAGCAGAGCTCATCCAATGATATCTAATACCCGCAAGTCAATGGCTAACTACCAACTTCAGACACCTAATAGCTTCCGGAATCCATTTCAGCGTGACAGTAGCGAACAAGAAGTGTACAGCGTAGAGTGTGAATTGGATACAATATAAAGTAGAACAAACCCAGGGAAGGACAAAGATGAAGAATACGAAAATACGAAGCCCACTCCCTGTCTGCCTGTCTGTCTGTCGGATGGTCGGTCGGTTGGTTGCTTACTTGCTTGGTTAGTTTTGGTTTGGGCCTTTTAAGATTGCTTGGGAGTCTGAAGAGATGAGACAGAATGAGGCTCACATTCATCAAACCATATTTCCCTTCGTAAATGAATCTTATCCAAGAGCCCAACATCTTGACGCTCCATCTCCTTTTTTAAATGTCTCCCCATAAAATTTTTATGAGCCAACTTAAAAATTAGAGTGAGACTTGGAGCTGATGGGCGATGGGCCGAGGTGGTGGCGGTGGCAAAGGTAAATGTAGTCAGAGGGAGGGAGTGGCAAAAATAAATAGAAGAGACCGACACCGAGCCAACTCCAGCCCATCATCCACATCATAAAGTCATTACGACTACTACTAAATAACTAAAAATGATTATTCACGATCAAATCCCGGGAATTATTATCAAACCATCCCACACGCTAGCGAACAACCTTCCACACTTATCACTCCATTCCCAACATTTCCCATTTCCTACTCTGTCTCCTCAACATACATTTAGCCTCCAAATTAAAATCCCACTTTACTCCCAACGACCAACGACAAAGCTATACACATCCATTAATAGAATCTTGTACACCAATTCCGAATCTCCATTTAGACATTTAGCAGACAGAGCCGTAGCCGTGATGTAGATGATACATGATATGTGGCTATGCACAATGGTGTATTTTAATTCTAATTCTAGCTGTAGACTCGTCGTTACACAGAGTGACTAATAAAAAAAACAAGCCTTTAGCAGATTTAATGTATTTTGTGTAGTGCATAGTGAGAATCAAAATCAGCAGGGAGCATGAGGCTTCCAGGCTCCAAGTGGACAGGGAATTTGTACTCTACGATCTTAATTTTTGTGAAGGCAAAACCTGACATTATGGAATTTTTATGGTACTCCCACAGATTAGAAATACCATATACACAAGTCATTTTCCATACCTTCCAATGTGTCCCTCGTGTTTGTTTATTTTTCAAGAGCCCCCACTATTTTGCATTACTTTGTTCAGGTGGTTAGTCCTAATCCTAACTAGTCAATATCCCAGGGAAGGATTTCAATTTTTACCACAAACTTTATAAGTTGTGGTAAAAATAAAAAACGGGAGCCAAAATTTTGAAAGGAAAAAAATTGTAGATATCCACATTCAATTTAAATTGAAATTCATAGGGATAGGATTTGAGTTTGGATTTGAACACGAAACCGAAACGCAGAGCAATGCCGCCGCACACTGTTCTTTTCTTGCCTCTACGCTTTTTTTTCTTAGTCATCTTCTTCAGTCTTGTTCTTCTTCTTCTTCTTCCCATTCCCATATTATGGGATTACAAGGGGGAACTTCTCCCAACTCTCGACTCCTCACTCCTCTGCTAACCATATAAAAAGTTGAAATTTCTTTGAGTCACTAAGTTGAGAGCTTCAACTTCAACTCTGACTCGCTCTCTCTACTTACTTCTATAGAGACAGAGCGAGATGTAGCTTGATAACTCGGGGAGAAGAAAGGGAAAGTACAAGTTTCAACTTGAATTGCTTTATTCATGGCTACCATGTCGACATGAAGTTTCTTAGTATTTCCGCCTTTATCCTGCTCCCATTGTATTTGTTTTCCTTCAAAATCTCTTAACCAACATATAGACATATGTACAGTAGTACAGTGAGAGAGTGAGAGAGAGAGAGAGTAGGAGATGTGTGTGGTTGGAGTTGGACATTGTACCACTTGAGTTCGTGTCGTATCAATAGGATCAGATAACATTGCTTCCCGGCTCCCTATTTAAACTCCAAGTTGTCTGACTTAGCATCAACATGGATATCCCGGCCCCGCACACAATACAAGAGCGATCAGCAAACTCGAAAACGAAACCAAAAAGAGCTTGTAGTAAAGTCCACACACAATTTCTCATTAATTCCTCTCACATGTGAAGCAAGGGGAGAGAGCTTTTCACATTAGCCTATAGCCTCCTAATGTCTCTCACATATAATCTAATCTAATGAAAACGAAACCAAGTTTTCAAAATACCTGTCATATCTCTATGTAGAATCCAGAATCCAGAGAAAGCGAGAAAGAGAGAGAGAAAGTACAGATATTATATTATACATTTTTCAAGTATGTGGAAAAACTCGTTTCTGAATCTGAAAAAGGGGTATATACTATACTCATAGTCTCATCGTCAGTTCAAGAAAATCATGGAGGAACATATACAATTTTTTTCTGCTTTTCTATATATATATATTATGAAAAAATAAAATTAATGGAGAGAAGTTGGGAATTCATGGGATGCCGATGGCACAGGAAATTTTATTTTTTAGATATATTGCACCACGGATATCATGCGGTATCTATAAGTGTGAGACTCGAGATGATTCGGTTGGCTGGCATGTAGCCTTGTTTTTAGCAAGGAACATTCTTAAGTACTCACCCTATATTTTTGAAGGGAATGCAAAGGAGAGAGAGAGAGAGGGAGAGAAAGAGACAAACTATCAGAATCAGATGGAGATGGAGGTTGTTTGAAGAGAGAAACGTAAACGCGAAGCGTTCATATCCTCGTTTACGAGACCCACACACACAGAGAACTGGGAGAGTGTAGAGTTGTGGGGCTGGTGTTCTGGAGTACTAGAGTTGAGTCGAGTTGAGGGAGAGACGCGGAGAGCGAGTTGGGAAGTTTCCTTGCCCTAGGGTAAACTAATGGAATAAAGTAGCTAGCTTTTTGTGGTCATGAAGGATATGTCTCTCTCTCCCTGTCGCTGTCGCTGTCCCTGTCCCTGTCCCGGCTCCGGCTCCGGCCCCGGCTCCATACCCCATGATAATGAGTACAGCATATCTTTATGGACACTTTTGGTAGACTTGAATAGAATGTAAGCAGACGGGATTTTAATGATATTATTTTCTATTGCCATTTCTATAGCTCCTACTAAAAGTTGCTTATGAAATTCACTATTCTACTCTGTCGCTTATAAACATAGATAAACAAGGAAGGAGAATAGGGCTCGGAGAGTATAATCGTCAACTCTGCTCTGCTCTGCTCTCCTCTCTGTGTAGGTTGAGCCGTACAGAGAAAAAGAGAAAGCGAGAGAAAGCGAGAGGGAGTAGTTCATGGAGCTGATACAAAACAAGGCACAAGTGTTGGTGGTGTGAACAGACTGCGGGGTTAAAAGTTGACTGTATCTCTCTTAAGCTGTTCACTTTGATCGATATTAATTTCCGGGACTAAAAGACGGCCAAGTCTCGAATACCGAATACAGATACTACTTATATCTATATCTATCTATCTGTATATATGTGTGTGAGTGTGTGTGTGGGCATGGATTCTGGAGCCAAATCCAGAAGCTAACGCCAATGCCAACTCCAACGCCAACTTAATACTGTTTCTGTTTTCCAAAACTCCGCCGAGTTGCGACACAACTAACCTCAAAAACATGACCATATTTTTAGACAACTTTCCCTTCCACACACTCCCTACACTGACATTTCAGGCGGAGAGTGAGGGCAATGGTTCTCATTTTATTTGTCTCCAAGTCTCATCTTTCAAGTGCAACTTTAACTTCTCTTAAAGTTTATGCCCTTCCCCATATCCCATATCCTATATCCCTTTGTACTTATGTAAGTAGAGAGGAAATACAAGCGACAGTCACACAGTGTGTGAAGCACGAGCAAAGTGTATGTGTGGTACGGTTACGGTACTAGACCGTACTGTACTGAGAATTTAATGTCGAAAAAAAGTACAATCGGTCCAGGAGCTCCTTTCATTACGTATAACATTCAAGCTTCCAGAAAGAGAGGGAGAGAGAGAGAAAAATGAGTTGCTACTGCTTGTAGCTTTCGAAAATGTAATAAAAATTTGTAACTAAGGATTTTGACATCAAAGAAACTTGACTGCCTACCTAGAAACTTGAACATTTTAGTAAATACTTGAACAACAAGAAATGAAGGATTTTCAATAGAAACTCTGGAAATGAATGTTACTACTGCTCAAGTATGTACTTTCTCCGCTCTCCGGAATGTGGACAGAACTACACTACATCTTTATCCCCTATCAAAAAAAATGAGTTTACATGAATTTAATTATTGTGAGAAATATGTTTTCTCGTAATAATTATTTTCCACGTCACATAAGCGTGTAGAAACCTATTAAAAAAGCAACACTTCAAATTTTGTACGTTACTTACAGTATTCACAGTATTCTGACATAATATGTCATGAGGAGAGGGACAAATTTAAAATCCGATTTTTTTTAAATCCTTCTGCATACTAGATTTTTTAAATGATGATGATGTCATTGGGAGCAAATCAAAGCGGAAGGGTATAGGGAAAAGAGTTGGACGGTGAGAATTAAAGTGGGAGCTGAAGCTGGTGGATATAAAATGCAACTTTAGAAACTAACGAACCAGTTCGAAGAATTAGCTCATTAAATTTTTCTGAGGTTTCTCACTGTATCCTTCCGTAGTTTATATCATTCAAGATAAGGCGCTATGAAGTAATAATAATGTTCCTAAAATATAATCATACACTATAAGGCGGCGAAAGGGACTGGAGCATAAATTGTAATTTATTCACAAATAAAATGACATACTCTCATATTCAACGAGGCGAAAAAAGCCGCGTGGGTTACAATATATACGTGTGAGTGTGTGTGTGTGTGTGTGAATCAGTTGCGTTTAAGTGTCCCAGTGCTCGTACGAGTAGTTTTGCATTTTTTCTCCAAACTCTTAGCTACACTCTTCCTCCTCCTTCTCCTCCTCCTTCACAAAAAAAACTAACAACTAACAATAAGAAAGAGAAAAGCCGTTGGATATGGGGAAGAAAGTGCGGTGAAAGTAGGGAAGGTAAAAGGTCGGTAGAGAAAGCTGAGGATGAAAGGAGAAAGGAGGATAAACGAGTGTGAAGTGAAGCCAGGAATGAACATTTTCTGTCTCTTTTCCTTCTTCTTTTGGCTTTTTTTTGACTTGGCCATCTATTTGGTTGACTCTCATGAAGTGGAGAAGAGTGTGGATCTATAGAGTCTGACTGCGGTTGGTTGGTTGGTTGGTTGGGACGAGAAAGAAAGAGAGAAATGCCCAGCTTTCTCTAGACTCCATTTTACAATACCCTCATTCATCTTAAATTTCCCCCAAAAGTCTTATCTAAAGCGTCATAATTTTGAGAATTTCTAACCCCCTTCACGTTTTTCCTCCTCAGTATACTTTCAAATCTATAAAGTTGCCTCATAACTGATCCTCTTATCAGCCGCTGTACTTTACCCCTTACGTCTTCCTCCTCGACTATCTTTGGAATGCACCTTTCCTCCACTGCTCCCTGCCGTTGCCGTTGCCATTCCCGTTCCCGCTCCTGTTCCCGTTCCTGCTCCTGCTCCACTCCGGAAAATGGAACTACGGAAGTATCATCTCCTCGTCCCAGAAAATAAGAAAATCTTTTTACATAGTCCTAGATTCCCTGTATACCCTATACAGTATACAGTGTGGTGGAGGTAAGGCGTGGTAAAAGGGATGAAAGAAAGTATTACTACTATTACTATCATATTCATTATTAATAGTGAGTGATGATTCTTTATATTTTTTCCAAAATTTACTGCAAACAGCTCCCTCATTCCCAATGCCATTCCCATAAAATTAGATTTACTCTAGAGATTAATGAGAAAAAGAAGGACAGGCTTTCCCTTCCACTTCCACAGCTCTATGCACTGTAGTCTTATGTCTCTCTTTCACTATCTCGCTCTCACGAGGAATACTGTGAAGTCAAAAGAAAAACTATATAATTAGAGCGGAGTTTGAACCCATCTTGGTGTGGTGAGGGAGAGAGATAGAGAATGTGTGTGTGTGTGTGAATTCATGCATTGTGTTGAGAGTTGAGAGCGAAGTGCTTGTGTCTGCTCGGAGTCGGAGTCAGAGTCAGAGTATTGTTGCTGCTGAGTTGTTTTGAATATATTCCAATACAATTCCTTCCATATCCAGCATACAGAAGTACTCCATACGTGTGTCTCTGTCTCTGTGTATATCTTATTATTTCTTCTGTCTGACTGGGGAAAGTCTCCATGTATATGTATGCAGATGTGGGTAAGCTGTATGCTTCTTGGAGCCAAAACCAGAACCAGGTCTCTGTGAGAGAATAGGTTAGAGGAAAATATAATATTAAGAGAGAGAGAGAGAGAGAGAGAAAGCATTCATGTATGGGCGGATAGGTCGTTGCTGGGTTATGGAATGGTAAAGTACGGGTGTTTGTGTGTGTGTGTGTGTGTGTGTGGAGCGTACATGGAGGCTCATGTCTGTTGAGTGTGTCTGTGAGAGGAGGATGAGAGCCTTGGATTTGGATTTGGAGTTAGACTTGGCATGGAATTTTGTGCCATTGAATGGGCGGAGACATGAGAAAGTCGTAGAACTATAAAAATCCTTTATCCTTTGACATACGATTACTAGTGAGTAGTCGGGAGTCGGGAGGAAGCTAAGCCAAGGAACAACGGCTGAGTCTCGAGTCTAAGAAAACCATTCGTTCCTTCCTTCTTTGGCGAGCTTCTTCACTTCATTTCATTTTCCATTTTTCCTCTTTTAACTCTCCAAGTCTGGAGCTGGAGCACAGGAGACCTCTACAGAGATTCCACCATTCTTTCCCTTTCACTCTCCGCTCTGTCTCTCTCCCTCTCCCCCCCCCCCCTCTCTCACTCTCTCTACACTTGAATTTTTATGTGGTTCTGCCCATCGCACAACTTACTCCACAAACCTAATCGTATCTCTCTCCATCTCCCCATCTCACTCACTCACTCAGTCAGTCTCACTCTCTCTCAGCTTTGAATATCAAAAGTCTTCACTTCAATTTCAATACGCTAAAAGCTCCCTAAAAATAAGTGGTAGCGAGGAGGCTTAAATATATAGCTCGTCGGGTCCAAGTAACTCCATCCTCCATAGAATCGCATAGCACACGGCTGGTGGCTGGTGCTGGTGTAAGATCCTGCCCTCTCTTCTATGCTGTCGCTCTTGGCTTCCTTTTCTTTAGAGTGTATCCTATCGGAATTACTTCCCCTTTTTAAATGACTAGGAAAAGATTAATATGCAAAGAGTAAGAATGTATAGTTTGTCAAATATGGGTTGAAGCAATGGAGGTTGCGGCTGGGTGGGTGGTTGGATGGATGGATGAAAGGCGGCATGTGAGGGTCTGAGGAATGAAGGACAACTTTCACAAAGAACGCGCTTGACAAGCATTACACAAATGTCACTTTTCATTTCATAGTTTTCCTCTTTCTTCATATGTCATGTGGATCAAGATTCAACAATAAAATCCTCGCCTTTCAATCTCGCTCTCTTCATAAATAGAGCAGACAAAATCAATCTTTCATCCAAGATACCCTTGGAGATAATTATAATATTTTATTTCAAAATATATAATACAGTCTTTCCAAATTTTATCTCAATTTTATTTACTTAATTTTTCCACTTTTTATACATTATTTACTTTGCCTGTGTCTATTTTTGAGTCTGGTAGTTGTTTTCATCCCCAATATTACTGTATATTTTAAATAATAAAATAGACTTGGTTGATATAACTTTCTCCAATCTGAATTTTTCATGAGGGATTTCGTATTATAGATTTACTCATCGTCAGAGCTTATCAACAGGTAATTATTCTGGGACTTTATGTATTTTTGAATTTAGGAAGATTTTGAGAGTGAAAGGAGCGGAAGGGCTGAGGGAAGTGCGGCTGTATGGAGATTGGGGATGTGTAGTTTTGAAAGTCGTTAGCAGTGTAGTGGATGAGACAGGGACATGAGAGTAGAGAGAGGGAGGAGGATTGTGGAAATAGGTGATGTGGGTGATATGGAAAGGAATTGTGGTTGTGAATTGAATCGAAGATAGTTTCACGGATGACTAGCCAGACTGAAGCGTATTAGAAAGAGAAAAGGTGAGTGAACTTCACTCGAAAGCTCGTTTCTAATCTGATGTTTGATAAAGAGTACTTGATGACACCTCCAAATGGTTCCTATTCAATTCCCATCTAGCTTTTTCATCATCCTCCAATCCTTGAGTAAGTTTCAATAGGCAGAGCCCAGTTTTGCCCCACATCTCTCTATATATATATACTATATGTATATGTGTGTATTTGTTGACCCAAGTGTGAATGGGGAATGTGAAAGTTTTGGGTCCTCCTCATGGAAAATGGGAGAGTACCTAGGTTTCCATGCGTAGATACATGTATATATATATATGTTAGATTTCTTAGATGGATTCTGGTTAAGCTGGAGCTAGAGAAATGATTGAATATGCAAATAGATTATTATAAGGATTTTACATTTCCTCCAGCAGCTCATAGCCTAAACAGCTATGTTTAATTTCAAGCTTTACTAAATCTCCAATGATGATTGATGCTCTCAAGATGAAAGGGAAGAGGGAAGAAAAATTTCTCAACTAACTTTTGACGGGGAGTCCTTCACTTGATTTCTGATCTTGACAAAGAACTTTCCCTCCACTTCTCATATACTTCTCATAATCATCTATTTATCCATGCATTCTACCCCCACAGTGTCAGTCTGGGTCACAGTTTTCAAATTTTCAAATTTATTTATCCACTTTATCAGTGCCCGTGCTTGTGTGTGTGTGTGACTCGGCATTTAAATTCTTTAAAACTAATATAGGTAATTTAATACGAATTGTAACTGTCAACTTTCTCCTATTAAAAAGAATTGTATTTACCTTTTTACTACACGGCTCTCGCCTCCCAACAAACCACAATATTCTACATCAAAGCTTGTGACGAAAACTTCCGACATGGTTTTTGAGAAGAAAAAAACGGATTAATGCTACATTACATCCTATAAATAGGTTTCTCCGTGTGTTGTGTATTGTTCTTGAATACTATATATTATGATGTTCAATAGCCTACATTTATTTGTAAAGACATAACGGACTATACGTACAATAAAGAGCGAGGACAGAAGAATGGAATGTAGTCATAAGATTGCTCTCCACTTTCCTTCCTGTATTTAGTATACTATTCATGAGAAAAACAAATTGTGAGGGAAGAAGGTAAATGAAAGGAATTAGTGACTTTCATGTATCAGTACCACTATTTTTTTTTCTGCAAGTCTTCAAAAGTCTGTTTAATTTTAGTTTTGAGGAATTTTTGAATACTCAAACCATCTGTACACAGTTTAAAGTTCCCTACTTTTTTTCACTATGGATTTCTCCACTAAACGGATTTCTTCTCCACTCATCCCAGTTTTGTCTCTTTCTCTCCTTGCTTCTCCACGTCATTTTACATCTAAAGAAGCTCTCCTAACTCATCATCACATGAGAAATACTGATAGCGTTTCCCATCAACTCTTTGAACTTTTTTTTCCCCCACTCTTATAAAGATTGCTTAGAGCATCCTTTGTTTTTCGCCGCTCTTGCTTATGTATGCAAGAATAAGTTAGCATCTTTGAAGATCTTTTCCTCAAGCTTTATCTTTCTTTTTCTCATTTGCGATCTCCTCTACTCTTGCTGAGCGCGTGAGAGATGAAGAAACGAAGCTGGAGTTTATTAAATGTTCACTCTCACTTCCACTTTCTCCAACCCCTTTCTCCCAGACCCAGACCCAGTCTCAGTTTCCAGTCGGTCTATGGTGAGAAAGATAGGGACGGGGACGAGGACGAGAAGGCTCCTATCTCAAGAAGACAAAGTCAGAGTCAGACTTGAAATTCATTACAAGGTTGTGTCGTGCCATGAGCTTCGTCTCTCGCCTTAATACAGAGAACGCTATGGACTTATTTTATTATTCCTTCACTTGTGAGTGTGTTGACAAGGGCTCTGGCTGGATCTGGATGAGGATGTAGGTACAAAGCAGGGTAGCCGGGGCGACGACGACGACGACGATAGACTCGACTCATCCCAGACCCAGACCCATAGAACTGTAATGCAGAGCTGCGGTGTGATAAAAAAAGGCGTATTGATTTTACCATCACGGGATTTATGACACCATCCTGTAACTTTACGAAGTCATAAAACATGAATACCTACCTAAAACGTCTTCTTTTTAATTCCTCACCTTCCACATGGTTTCCTCTCATCCTCTCTCCCAGGGAATTAGTATCTACTAAAAGTTTACAAACACATTCTTTTCTCATCCAAATAGCCATAAGTTGAACCTCACACATAATTGTAGGCATTAGAGTATGATTTACACCATTAAGACTCGTTCCTGAGTGAGGGAGTCATCTTGGGAGGGAGTACATAAGGACACAGGAAATAAAGCGTTGATTAATGCATTAGAACCTGAAGGAGCGAGAGGTAGTAAATCTGTAAGAGAGTAAAAGCAAGTCGGGAGTCTTAGCCGAGCGGAGATCCATTACCCTTTCAACAGCCACAGAAGACGTAATAGATTAAACATGTTGTTGGTATTTTGTCTTAATAGTTTTCCCCGAGTCTCTTTCTCTTTCTGTTTGAGTCCACCCCAAGACATAGACATCATGTGTGCGTTGAGTGGAGTTTTCGAATTGTACTCTCTCTCCATCTTTCAAATACGAACAAGTGATACGGGCGGCAACGGGCGGAGACTACTGTTTTCATTTTCATTTGGAGAAAGTACGAGACCCGATACCGGCTAACGATAAGAGTACATATTATATATATCTAGCTAGGTACCTACTTGACTGGTATGATGTATGAGATGGGAGAGTTAAACCAGGATCATATACACTCTTCATTCTTTATCACAAGAGAGATGATGTATCAAGAAAATAGAGAAAGAAATAAAGTATTAACGCAGAGAGATAGAGTGCAAGTTGAGAGTGAAGAGTTCTTTCTCTACTTATATGTTGTTTTGTCTTTATATATGATTTTCAGGTCGGTGTTCGGAAGACGAAGAAAGATTAGTACGTGACCTTTTTCGAGGCTACAACAAATTGATACGACCAGTACAGAACATGACGGAGAAAGTTCACGTCAAATTTGGCCTCGCCTTTGTCCAGCTCATCAACGTGGTAAGCACGCTTTCTTTCTCTATTTTTTTTCTTCTTCTTCTGTCTTTGATTTTGTCTCACTTTCTCTCTCTCTCTCTCTCAAGCTCCTCCAATTCCTTTCCCCATATGATTTTTCCTTCAATTCCCCACGTTAGACTTCTTTCTCCTTTCTCCATGGCTGCATATTGGTCATGTTGGCTGTTGGCTCAAGTGATCCCAATCATACCAAAACACTCACACAGATTCATCTTCCCTCAAGACACCATTCTCTTTCTCCAAGTTCCTTTCTCCCCATCACAAACAAACAAATACACACATCTTATCTCGATTTCTTTCACCTTCCCCCCCCCCCTCCTCCCTCCGCCCCCTTTTCCCTCTCTCCTGCTCACCTACCTAGTTTCCCCTTTCTCCTCATGAAGCAGCTAGCTCGTCTGGTTCTGGTTCTGGTTGTGGTAGTTATATGGTGCTGGAGCTAACCAACCCAATCCAGAATTCAGCCCAGCCCAACGAGTATAGAGAGTCCCTCAGAAATTCTAAAACCCATTCATCCTTATTAATTCTTCTCTGGTGTATCGATAAATCTTGTTTTGTCTCCTTATCCACACGTATTTCTCTCCTCTATACCCAATCACCGGCATGAGTACCTCCAGCATTAAGTGTCATGCTCCTTCTTTGTGACATACACTAAAAGATGCATCTTACTTGCGTACTCTTTTAGAAGGAAATTGTGTACTCCATCAGCCACTTGAGCTGCTCCTTTTAAAATCTACACTCTAAATGGATACTAACCTACATGATAGGGAATAAATAGCTTGAGAGAAACGTAGGCACTTAGGCTAAAGCTATCAAAAAATCTAAATCTCCAATATAAACTCTACAGAGTATACAAATTTATTACATGGAGGATTATTAGGATTTTTTATTATAGAAGCCGCATACATTTTGCTTACCTTTCAACCTTTCCCTACTCCATACCATACGATGCTGCTCGTGGATGATGTGGAGCTCCTATATAAATTTCCATTGGCTCACGGGGGGGGGGGGGGAAATGAAAGTAAAGTTTTGAATAGCTAATGTATGTCTAGGAGAATGATGCATGACATTGATAAGATCAATTATGCTGATGAGGAGCTCATAAAAGAAGAGTTTGAGGTGCAAGTTTAAGAGTATAGGGACTTGTCCCAGAGAACAACTCACACATGTCACTTTCAAAATAAGAGAAAGCCCGGACTGGGAGCAAGTAGGAGTAGGATGAATGAAGGGAAGGTGGTGGGTAGGTTGAAAGTTGTGAGGGGAAATGATAGATGAGAGTTGCTTGGAATTACCATATAATAATCTAAAGTAATCGAGGGAGGCAGCCTGAACGCTGTACCCAAGCGAATCAACCAACCAAAACTTAAAAACGACCAGTCCACTTTCCCTCCACTTATGTGCCTCCATACGTCACACACTCTCCGTCGCCGTCAACAACCAACCTGAGAGTCATCTTGCTTGGACCTGTACTAGGACGCAGGGTGACGGGTAGGGACAGGGACAGATGAGTAAGCACATGGTGGAATATTATATAGATGAATGAGAAAGTGGAAAAAGCTCAAGTGAAATGACTTCAGTCCTACTACGTATACACTCACACAGTCTGAGGATGAGTCTGAATGGGAAGGTAGCCGCTATATGACTATTGAAATGATTTGACTGTATAAAATAACTCTGCCTGGATCCCTTCCATATCGTCCAGGGAGACGGAGATGAGGAGAATTAGAGGGAGAAAACAAGGAAGAAGAGCTCAACACTGATCCAAAGCAAGTAAAATATTTGGTCGCTCTCCACCTCCCACTTGAATATGAATTGTGGCATTCACTATACTTGAACTCTGGAAACTTTCTCTCGAGGAAGGAGAGGATGACGAAGAGATGGGGAAGACGAGAGAGAAAGAAGGCTATTTATGCCAACATAACTTTTGCATACAGCGGCGGGACAGATTAGGAGGAGAACTCTTGATATTAGCTAGACATCTAAGCGTTTGTATCTGTTTGCAGGAGATTTAACTCGGGAAATGGTCATGTTTTCAACATGCTACATATACACACTCTGTACATTTTTTGGCAGTCCCTCTTCCCTAAGAAAGAGACGGAGTGGATGGCATACAAAGTATGAGATATCCATCCTTTTTTGTTTTTCCAAGAGAGAGAGAGAAAAAGTGTTCAGGGAACAAAATGGGACTTTCCTTTTGCTTTCTCCTGGCTATGGCTACGGCAATGGCTACACACATACATGGTAGTCATATGTACATACTTTCACCTACTTGCACTCCCATGTCCATGCCGGAGACCAATACATGTAGGACGGTATAAGGACTAGAAATGGAATTGGAATGGTTCCTACTTTTCATCCTACCGGAGCTCTCTAGTCATAGTCATAGTTTACCATGTCAGATAAAAATTTAGCTTGCTCTACATCTATGTGCATGCTTGTCAAACGTAGGCAAATTAATTGGAATAGTGAGAGAGAGACAGAAAAAAGAGATGTGTACTGGCACTCGCACTCGCACTCCCAATGGCTATGGGCCTCCAATTCCATCTCCATCCCTTTCCTCTCAAGTGCATAAGCATGATTTAGTTACTCTTTTAGTATGCTCTGCAGTAATGTAGCTTGTCAAGAAATTTAAACTGATATGTGTACTCTTTTTTTTCTATTTTATCCACAGAACGAGAAGAATCAGATCATGAAATCCAACGTTTGGCTTCGTTTGGTAAGTATATTCATTTTCGGATACTATATACTCTCTCATGTCCAAAGTCCAAGTCCAACCACGTTTACTCTCTAAGTATGTACCTACCTACCTAGTAGACATATGTAGGTAACTTTTCATCTCCATCTCCATCCAGGACGAGTATGTACATTCACGCTCCGGCTTCGGACTGAGACATTGATAAAGTGAAAGCAGCGCTAAAACTACAAAGCTGAAGAGGAGCGTAGAGGTACTCAGGAACTCACGAGAATGTCCACTTGCTATTCGCTACTCTAATCATGTTTGAACTCTACCTTCACTCAATGAATCCATCCATATATCCACACAGAGCCACTAAACTCATATCTAAATACACACTATTTGCTTTTCTCCATTTCCCTCCTCCTTTGAATATCAGGATGAGGTAGTGTACGAGGAAGAAGGGGGGAGGGGAGGGAGGTAGAGGGGGAAGAGCTTTTATTTTTTATTTCATGAACAAACGTGAATGCTGCCCTCCTGACTGAGGCAGCAGCCCTGACTCTGGTCGTATGGAAGAAACTCTATAGTTTCTTTTCTATTTCCTTTTACTCCTCTTGGTGCTTGTCCTCGAGACTTTTGAGATACGCTGTATGGTCCGCCTGGTCATGGTATATTTACAACTTGTCTAAAAATATGTTTTCAAACATATGAGCTTATCTATCTCGTAAGAGTTTACTCATGGCTTTGGATCAGGGATCATGGAGAAAGTAACTTGTAGATATAAAGTCCACATGTGATATATTCATTCTGGCCATTCTGGGTGATACTGTCAAGAAGGTGTGTTTACTCGCTCCGTAGCTAGCAAGGTAAATATAGATATGCAGGATGCATGTGGGATGTGGCAGCCGCTCCAGTCCCAGTCCCAGTACCAGTACCAGTATGGACGTATGGATGGAGTAGTCCAAAACGAGTAGATAAAATAGTGGTGCAAAAGTGTGTACTATATGAAAGGACATGCCTGGCTCCCTATGGCTGCCATGGCAAGCAGTGTAGTGTGGTGTACGGTTTTGTAGTGGAGTGGAGAGGGACGACGGGAGGATATGAAATGTGAAGTAAAAGGAGCGGCTATCGATTTTGGACAGGTTCCCAGATGAAAAACAGTTGTGCACACAAGGAGCACATAATACTGGAGTTTAGTTGAGTCGACAGAGAAGGAGACGGAGGAGGGAGCGAGACTGAGGGCATTGAGTGACGGAGAAGGGCAAGAGAGAAAGAAAGAAAGAAAGCGAGAGAAAGGAGAAAGAAAGAAAGGCTAAGGAAAAGAAGAGAATTGTTAGGATAAAAAGAGTTGCTATATTGCTGTAGCTGTAGGAGAGGAGGAGGACAAAATGAACAGAAAACACATGCCATCCAAATCTCTAGACTTTTGCTCTTTGTCATACGCAAATATTTGCACTTCCATCTTTCCCATAAATATCCACCGTATAAAATGTCACAACTGACAAGTACACGTAGAGCTAGAGAGGTACGTTCCCTCTGTCTGTCTGTCTGCGGCTCTGGACCTGTACTATGAACTAGACTCGTCGTCTCTGTATAAACAGACCCTCATTCATCCCGCTCCCGTCTTCGTCGTCGTCGTCGTAGCCCCCCTCTCTCCTCTCCTCAAAATCTTTTGTCCAAGAAACAAACAAACAAAAATTCCCACAGCTTCAATAAATAACCTGGATAAAAAATATTCCAACACTTAACCCATAAACTCACAACTCTTATCTTTATTCCAGGTCTCAATTATATCTAACGGCCACATCGATTACTTTATTGCTTTCTTGTCCATTTCTCAGTTCTTCTTTAGCCCAGCTCTGTTTTTGAGACTCTGCTCAAACAATGTAACTGGATTTTCTGAGTAAATAAAACAATTCATCTTTCTTCTTTTTTTTTCTTTTTTTTTGAGGAGCTCACAGACGTAGCACGTAACAAAATCCAGCTGTACTCCTCTCTTCACTCGTGTACACTGCATTGTAAGGTACGAGGACGGGGATGGGGATGGGGACGGTAACGGTAACGGTAACGGTACGGCGGCGGCATGAATGGCGTGTAGAATCCAAGATTTACAATTCATGGGCTGTTTCTTTATTCTCGAGTAACTCATGGTATAACAAAGGAAAAAGTTCAAATAAACTTTACGTATCTATGGGTTTTAAATAATAAAAAACTATTTTTAAAACCTCTTTTTCCCCTTTTTTTTCTTTCTCCCTCCCTTTCACTCCACAAAACATTTCATGTCTGTTAGTTCCAGTTATCACTGTGCACACACAGAGGAGAAAAAAAAACTGTCGATTGCAATCGATTGTGAAGGAAAACGAGTGTGAGAAAACCTTACAATAAACTTCATTTTTGACACACGAGTTTTCACAAAGGTGAGCATGGGCTATATACATATAGGCATTGTGCAGAGGCGGTGGAATGGGGCAGGTGCCTGTACGTCTTTTGTTGCTCAAATCAAATAACTGTTACCTGTGTGTTTGTTCCTAACGAACCGTCAATCATGCTGGCTGAGAGACTAAATTGAGTTAAAATTTCAATGACTACGCACGATGCAGTCAGTCAACAAGATGAAAATCTATTTTATTTTGATGGTGATGGTGCTTTTACTTATTGTGACTTTGTAGTCTTTTTCCTCGTCAAGTCAAGATGTTAAAAGTTTTCAAGACTGATTAGCGTCTCCAACTCCCCTCACCCTCCACATAACCTACTACATAACTACGTGTGGCAAACTCAAAATGAGTTTAGAGAGGATGGGAATGGGGGGAAGTCAAGTATAGTTTCTCAGCACTTTTTTTTATTGATTTAGCGTAAATCATTTCACTTGAGCTGTCTAAACTTGTACAGACTGACGAAGTGGCGGCTTTCACCCAATAAAAATACAAATTTTTTTCCCCAAATTGACACAATCCCTATGTTTCACCCTAACCATACGTGTAGTGTAAGGTACCTTTTTACGTATGTATATGCGGGATCCTTTGTGACTATAGGAATATAGTCGCATATATAGCATTAGGAAAACTACATAGTACAATTTTTATCATATTCATGAAGCAAAATGAGAAAAAGGTAAAAGTGTCCTCATTCCACTCTCAATGAATAAAGTCAACTACGGAAGAATCCAAAAAAAAGGAGTATTTTTAAATTAAAGCTCGTTCTGATTCGTCCACCATATCTCTCTGTTGATGCATGACCATGTTGATGTAGACTTAATAAATCACATACATTTCCTGTACCTGCCATCCCATCCCTTCCTGACCCCGACCCCCATCCAAAATATTCTCTATGGCTTCGGATTCGGATTCGGATTCGGATTCGGTGGGTCTGTCATCACAACTTTAAACTCTTGTTTCACTCCTGTCACATAGTGCAGCCGTGGTATTGAGTTGAATGTAGCTCCTAGGTCCTAGACACAGTGCAGAGAAATAAATGTAGGTAGGTAGGGATATGTAAATGTAAAATTTAAAACCAAAGCGAGGAGAAAAGGGAGAACTAGGAAAGTTTGAGGGGGGGGGGGGAGGAAGGAGGATGGGATATGGTGTTAAATGGACGGCTCAAGTCGAGAGACAGATCCGTATATATATGCACATGTGTTGACAGAGTGAAGGGTATGAAAACAAGTTGATGTGTGATGAGGTAGTGACGAGTGTTTTCTTTCGAATTGCTGACAGTGGATTTAAATTGGCTGGACATGTTGAAAATATCAAAATAAAGTTGACACTCACACAAAAACTCATGGAAATGTAGAGGGAGAGTATGGGAGTGGGTGACGAAAGGAGGGAGAAAGCAGGGAGAAAGGAGAGAAAGTGGAGAGTAGTATGGAGACACACCCATATGGATTAGATTTGCAACTCACGAAGAACTTCCGGCATGAAAATCCGGCTAGCCTTTCTATTTTTCTCTATTCAATATTTGTTCAGTCTCCTCTCTCTATATGTATATTTCTCTCTTGTTGCCCTCGTCTCGTTCCTGCCTCCATCCCTTCCCTCTCCCTCTGTCTCTCTCTCTCTCCCTCATTTCTTTAAGTTGAACCTCTTGAGCATTAGCTGCTCCCAGTCTGAGCAAGTCCAACTTTTCTTTAGTCTATCCAAACACAATGTTCTCTCTCTGGTGACTTCACTTCGTCTTCGATAATAACTTGCTCTTGCATATATTCCCGTAATTCAACTTTCTCCACTACTTCTTTCCAACATCAACTTTACAAGCTCCTCACACACACACACACACACACACACACACGCACACACAGAGCCCTGCACATTTATCCATATAGAGATGCTCTACTACATGGATAGATACTTTCCCCTACTCACGCTATCATCCTTCTCCCAGTAAAGTTTGAGTCCAATGTATTTATTATACATTTCCCTCGTCCTCGTCCGTCCCACGGAAACTTATAGGACAGAAAAGAGGAGTGCAATATCATCCTATCTGAGAGAGAGCGAGAGAGAGAGCATCACATACAGAGAAGGTCTCTGGAAACTCGTGAGGGGAAATTCAGAGTTGAATACATTAGAGTAGTATAGGTACGGTGCATGGATGGAGCTAGAGCTCCTCGAAAAGAGGATCTGTTAAGTTGATTCTCTTCAACTTTGACTTTCTTTCATCCTCCTTCTCATATTTACAAGGGACAGAGCATATTGCACCACCACATGAGTTACATAGACATTCCGAATTTACAACTTTTTAAGACGCTTTCAAAATTTCACTCAACTCCACAACCATCAACAAAACCATGATGAACCTTTATAGGATCTCTATTCAGTCTTCCTCATCCCCTTCCATATATCTAGGTACGTATATCGTCTGTGAAGAACCAAAATGACCCATATCCAATTTACCTAAGCTAGAATCAAATCGAGCTATGTCATCAAAAAATGAGAAACTAGCCGTAAAATGTTAATTAAGAGTTTTTAAAAAGTGTAAAATGGTCTAATTACATGTTTTTGAAAAGTGTAAAATGTTCTAATTACATGTTTTTGAAAAGTGTAAAATGCTCTATTTACATGTTTTTGAAAATTGTAAAATGTTCTATTAACATGTTTTTGAAAAGTGTAAAATAGTCTAATTACATGCTTTTGAAAAGGTGCAAAATGTTCCGTTTACATGTTTTTGAAAAGTGTAAAATGTTCTATTTACAAGCTTTTGAAAATTTTAGAAAGTTCCATTTACATATTTTTGAAAAGTGTCAAATGGTCTATTTAAATGCTTTCAAGACTAGTGTGTCAATATTTTTGTAGATAGTTGATATTGTTGTTAGCTAAAAATGGATATGGGTCATTTTGGTTCTTCACAGACGATATGCTCCTACTGCCTTCAGCATTCAGAAATTTATGTACATAATGGACAGGCAGGATAGAGATCACGATCACATATAATAACTTACATAAGGAAACCAAACAAACAATTTCACCAGTTTTGCCCGGCCCGGCCCTGTCCTCCTTCTCAGTATGCTACTGTGTGTACAATCGCCATTGAATGAGTGGCGCGGTCACCAGAATCAGAACCAGAACCAGAACCAGGACCAGAACAGACCTGGCCACATAGAGCAGACTTTGACGTTCCCTTGAGGAGAAAGACTTTCTCCTCCCATATATATTATATACCTTGACGTCTCAAAGTCCTCGCAGACCTGAGCAAAGACAAGACTCTAAGTGGTAGCTAAAGACGGACAGAAAAAAAAATATATCCGTATATATACAATACATAAATAAAAATAAAATAAACCCTATCATTATGGAGACGGTAATAGCTTCCTATATACTCCATAATCGTTCGAGTCGTTCAAGGAGCGATTAAACTTGAAAAATGCTATTTAGCTTATTTTTATATCGATCATCAGATTAAAGTATTGTGTTTGGAGCATTGCATTGTGGTGAGTCTGTCTGGTTTCTAGTCTGACTGAGGAAGTAGGTAGGTACCTAAAAGCTTCCAAGTTTTGTGAGAGAGGAAAATGGAAAATTTTCATGTCAATTGATACACAAGTAAAAATTATAGGAGGAGAAGGAGGAGGCCATGAGAAGACGTTTACGTTTACGTATTTCCTCAGTGAGCCATTCAGCTTGTATACGCAATGCTACAATTCTCCAAACATATAAATAAAAAGAAAATTCTATATTACAAAAGTACTATGTAAGTCCTCCCCGTCATCGATAATTGATGAGAAAGAAAGCGGAAAAACTTTGTTGGAAGGATTAGTTGGAGTTGAGTATTCGAATGGAATGAAATAAACGAGAAGGAAGAGAGATGGAAAGGGAAAGTATGGGACTGGGACTGTAACTGTAAGTAGGAGAAGACTATGTAGACTCCGACGCGACTCCATCCCTCCCAGTCTTCTCCAGACTTCCACATATTATTATTACAAATGCTATATTCTCTCCCAGTCCGAGTCCGGAGCCCGCACATCTATTTCTACGTCATACACACACACACACACACACACAAGCTAGGAGCATTATTTCGAGCCTCAACATATTTTATTTTGTATCACAATAACAGAGGGGCTACTGTTTGTACTCCAACAGTTCCAATGAATAAATGCCTACTAGTCCCTGCACCACTACGACTACCACACCCATGCACTGACTGATCCACTGCACTGTGACTGTGACTGTGGAAGAGTACGAATTGAAGATGGAAATAATATGTGTAGCCAAGTATGTAGTCTGTAATTAAGACGTAAAAATAAGAACATAGTGAAACTTCCGATGACAATTTCCTCTTGGTTCGTTTCCTTTGCTTCTCCGCAGGATAGATTACTTCTACTTCTTACTCTACGTCTTTCCCTTCTCCTTTTCCTTCTCCGCGTCAGAATTTTTATTATATTATTATTACAGCAGAGGCTTCCTACTCATTTTATCCTTCCAGAGACACACAACAAATTTAGACTTTAACATTAATCGTCTTTGGACAAAACTGGAGTAGTTTGTCTGCATCTGAACTGAAGGTTGTACGTATCTACACTTATGAGACGAGGACACTATAATAAGAGAGCGGATTTGGATTCTTTAAGTATTATATTATGCACTGATCAATAATTTATTTCAACGGTCATTATTCATACATATTTGTGGAAACTAAGAAATACGTTAGTAATGAAGACGGCGACGACGAGGCCATGAAATGTCAGGATGGAAATACATCTATAAATAAACTATTTTCTGCCTGCATTAATTCTTTGAGATAATTTGATCGTTTAGAAATAATTAGAATGAAAGTTGAGGATAATGGGGAAGTAAGTGAATAGAGACTGTAATTATGTACTCGAGTAGATGTAGTGGTGGTGGGAGCGGAGTAGTAGGAATAGGAAGAATGGCAAGAGCCATAAAGTGATCCCATGTACAGATTCGGTGGCGGACAAGGAAGGATTTTAAGCTGAGTAAACTTGGTTTGTACACGTGCGCCCTTTACCCGGACCCGGACCCGGAGAGAGGACCCGAGGAGACATATGTACACACATATAATTATACACGAGTACTGGGGCAGCCCATGTAAATACATACGGGATCATACCGGTACCGGTGGGAGTGGAGTAGTAGCAGTGGCAGTGGGCATCTATATGTATGTACTCCTGTGGAAAGTACCTCGTTACCTACTTTACAATAAGTATGGGAACGCCGTACATATATATTTATATGCGGTAAGATAAGAGATGGGAAGATAGATTGTGACTTGGGTGAGGGAGATGGAGATGAGTTGTAGTGATAGTGTTGTAGTCTTGTAGGTGGGCATGTATTTGTACAGCGGAGGAGCGTGACTCAGGATGCCTTTTATTGATGAGATAGTGGTAAAAGAGGGAATGAGACGAAGAGTTGAAAATGAACCTACAAAGGAAACTTGTGTCTCATGACAATGGGTCTCTCTCAGACTCTCATCTAGTCATCTGCGAGGGGAGAGGGGAGCACTAAAGGTATTTTTAAGTCAAGTCAAGGAATCTCCGAACCGAAGCGGAGAGAGAGTAGGAGTAGGATCAGTAGTGCCAGAGCAATATACACACACATAATGGGACTCATGACAAAAACTGGGTGATTCTTTCCCATCTAATAGCCTGCTGTTGCTTTCTCTCCCATATTGCCATTCTGACTTCCACTTATTTCCCCTTCTTCTTCATCCAACCACAACCTGAGTCTTATCCTCATCCTTCCCACTATATAGCCACTATATATCTCCTATCTCTGTGCCACGAATCCATCCGTACACACATGTGAACCCACTTCCATCCACCTATATCCGAGGTCTTCGTCCGACTTTAGTGAGTAGCTTTAAAAGTGTCTTGACTCTGACTCCATGCCCTCCCCCATCTCAATGCAGTGCAATAAGCAAAACTCTAATAGAGCCTCCTCACAAACAAAACCAAGAGCAAGAAAGTGGGAGCATATGTACGTGGGTATAATTAGTGTACTATACTGGCACTGGTAGTGGATGGAGAAGTAGTGTGTGTCTATCTATGTCCATGGGTACTTCCAACTCCCTATATTTCTGCATGTGTAAGAATAAGTGTCTAAATGGGACTGACAAGCGAAGTTAATGTGGGGTGGGAAACTTTTGTTCGTTTCAGGTCTGGAATGACTACCAATTACGCTGGGATGAGGCTGATTATGGTGGCATCAACGTTCTTCGTCTCCCACCTGACAAAGTCTGGAAACCTGATATAGTTCTCTTCAATAAGTGAGTGGCCATACACAATTACCCGAAACTAACTCTTATTTACCACTTCTATTTCTCTGTCTCTCCCGCTTTTTCTCTCTTTCTACTTTCTTCCTGTAGTAGTTTTCTTTTTTCTTCTTCTTTTTTTCTGTACACTTCCCCTTCCCTTCAAGCAACTCTACTTCTACTTGTTCCATATCTTCCAATTCTCCTTTTATTTCCCACAGTAGCAAATAATGGTCATCATCATCATTTCTTATCTCCATCCATCTAATTTCTATTGTTTTCTTCTCTATAGTGCTGATGGCAATTACGAAGTCAGATACAAATCCAATGTGTTAATATATTCGCATGGTGAAGTACTATGGGTCCCACCAGCCATTTATCAGGTAAGTATCCCAGAATACAATCTTTATATACATACGTATACGCCCTTACAGATTTGTCAATATTATTTGTGTTTATATATACACTAGTACTGTATTCGTCATTAGACGGAGATGTTTAATGTAGCACGATTGTTTTTTGTAATTTTTTTTCAGAGCTCATGTACAATAGATGTAACCTATTTCCCATTTGATCAGCAACAATGTATTATGAAATTTGGTTCCTGGACGTTTAATGGAGATCAAGTCTCCTTGTCGTTGTACAACGACAAAAATTTTGTCGACTTATCTGACTATTGGAAATCAGGTATGTTGAACTAATAATGTCATTACTGGATAATTTCCTTCGATCCGTTTGATATTCTCAAAGAATTGAAGTAGAATACAATGAAGGTGAACTTTTTCTGAATGAAACCCAAATTCTGAAATTGTAGTACTAGTGCAAAATTTCAAACTTGACTGTTATTTTATCTGAAAAAAATAGAGCAAATTATTACTGTTAGCCATTGGTGGTAGTGATTTAGTGATCCAAAAAATTGTACAAACTAAAGTAACAAGGAGAGAAAGAATTTGAAGTGATAAACAATACCAAGATAAATAGCTAGAAGAAACATATGTGAATTCTACCACGTAGAAGAATAAATTCGATTTTTTTTTACTAGCAGCCTGGTTTGCTCGTTAAAAAAGAGAGAGAGGAGAGATGAATACTTGTATATTTGGAATGGAAAAACTTTTATCTTGTTCACAATCTCGTGTCCTCCTCATGTCTTCTACAGTCTACAGAGCAGCATCCCTTTATACTTACCTCCTGTGAAACCTGTAAAGAGTAAAAAGATGAGTAAAAAGTTTGGGATTCATTTAGTAATCATCAAAGTCTTAAGTGACTAAATTCAGGGGCAAGACAGTTACACAAGATGTTCATTGGATTTCGATTAAGTATAACGACACTTTTCACTCAGCTTCGTCATGAGTTTCTCTTTCTATATAGTTTCCTGTAACTTTAGTTCATACCCTTTTACCTTCCCCACGCTAACGATTAGGATTAGGCACCATCTTGACTTCTTGTGTTTCCCGGAAGCTTAGGAACATCAAGTCTTCTGTACAGAGGAAAGGAAGAGGATGTACTACTACTGTGTGAGACAGAGATCTGTATTGAATTGAACAAAACTTGGGAACAAAATGAAATCTGAATTAGGTTTAAGCTCTTACGTAAGCCGAATGTGGAGAAGTTGAGCACATGATGAGGATAAGATGTTGACATACTTCCATTAGGAATGCTACTTATAAGGCAACAATCATGTGGTTTCATGGATACATGGCTAAAGTTTCCTGAGAATAGCAACTGCCTACTTGTGTGGTTGGTGTCCTGTGTATGTAGGGATGTGTAGGGAAGATGCGCAGCCTCGCCAAGTGCATAGAGATGTGTATCTATGGTATACTCCGCGGATCGTTGAGTTTCCTCTTAAACTTAACTTAACTAACGATAAGAAAGTCAAGTCTGAAGCACTAGTTGAGATGGTATTATGTGGAATCCAAATAATGACATAATGACATGTGGTATCATTGGGTTTTCAGGGACATGGGACATAATAGAAGTGCCAGCCTACTTAAATGTGTACCCAGGAAACCACACAGAGACGGATATCACTTTCTTCATTACGATTCGACGGAAAACACTATTCTACACGGTGAATTTGATTCTTCCCACAGTGTTGATTTCATTTTTGTGCGTGTTGGTCTTCTATTTACCAGCCGAGGCGGGTGAAAAAGTTACACTGGGAATTTCCATCCTCCTGTCACTGGTTGTGTTCTTGTTGCTCGTGTCAAAGATTCTTCCTCCGACCTCATTGGTCCTTCCCCTCATCGCCAAGTATCTCCTCTTCACCTTCATCATGAACACCTTCTCCATTTTAGTTACGGTCGTGATCATCAATTGGAATTTCCGAGGTCCTCGTACTCACCGCATGCCCCACTGGATACGCGTCGTCTTTCTTAAATATCTACCCGTAAGTTCACTGTAACATTTGTCTATTTGTCGTCATTTGTACTATTTACCTTTCATTATTTTTCTTTGTAAGTAATTAGTGCTTTTACAATTAGTGGACGAGAAATAAATAATGTGCGTAGAATGGTAGAATTTCTAAATGGATAATATATATTCTTGATGCTACAGATATACCTGTGTATGAGGCGACCTCGAAAGACTAGATTGCGATGGATGATGGAGATGCCGGGTACAGAAGTCCCAAGTTTTGGTAGTGCGGAGCGGGCCCCGCCGCCAAATCCGGGCTTCCATTTGCCAGAAATCCCTCCCAAGCATTCATTAGAAGCATTAGAGTTAGCCGACCTTCACCACCCTAACTGTAAAATAAACCGAAAGGTACGTCAGGGACCTTCTTCATGTTATCTACAACACAACTAATTTACATTCACACATTCCTTCTGCATGCATATACTCCGAGAGAATGCACAGTCATTAATTCTTCATAGGCATTATAATATATTCCTTTAATTCATGCAACTCTTACTCAGGCTCAAGAAAGAGAGAGGGAAAGAAGAGAGAGTGAAAGCTCTGATTCCTTATTATTAACACCAGAAGCCTTCAGAGCTACTGAAGCAGTGGAGTTTATTGCCGAACATCTACGAAATGAGGACGAGTACATTCAGGTATGTCACTAATATTTAAAACCAATAGAATTCTCATTTTGATTTTCCTACTGCTGACACTCATCAGATTAATTAAGACAGACATGGAAACATGGAGCTTTTGTTTTTGATCGACGATGATTAGAATGAGTATAATGGAAGAACAGAGTTTCTACAGAATTTTAAAGCCATTCTGTATTCAGTGAGTAGTATTGGGAGGAAGATAGAGCCAGCCCCAGCTTCCCCGTGTGTTTAGTGTGGTCGGCATTGTAGTCAGGTGGTTGGTCGATTTTCTTGAATAATGTATGAGTGACATGAGCATTCTTACAGACACAGAACTGCGCTCACTCACATTTTTACCGGAACTACAATGAGTTCTATGATCAACACAAATGTTCTGCATCACGACAATCCTCCTCATCATCATTTTCTTCTTCATCCATGGAGCGCTTACGGAATAGAGCAGCATCGAGCAAGCTTTAGAGCAAAATGCTCCCACACACACACACATACACCTACACAAACACAGACAAATACGATAGAAAAAGTAACGGAAGCATCGACAACAACCAGAGAGTAATCCAAGCAAAAAGCCATAATTCGGGGTTTTCTTCTCACAATTTCTTTGCTAACTGTAGGGGAAGACAGGGGCTTAAGTTTCGGATGAGATACTTGCTACGTTTTACATATACAGATCCAAACTCCATTCTATAGATGCTGCTGTACAGGAACGTAATGCGGGTGTGAGGATGGCATAAAAACAGAAGGGAGGAGAACTAGAGGAAATATCTAGAGTAGGAATCGAAATCCACCTGGATTAAACAGGAATCCATTTCCATGGAGGGGACAAGAGGTAAAGACAAATAGGATGGAAGGAGCTCTGCTCTGCAGGTTAGCTAGAATAGGATAAGTAGGCTACAAGAGCTGAAGACCAAAGTGTTTCCTACTTTCGTCCTTCAGACCAAGAATCAAAGTGAAGGAAAGGATTCTAGAATTCTACTTATAGTACTTACACTACTATCCAAGAACATTTGCAATCGGTTCACACTTCATGCGCTCCATTTAGACAACACGTCTTCTCCCTTAACTCTACTTTTCCTTACCATCGCTAAGGAGCTACAGCCAGGGCCAGGGATCCAGTGTAGGGCATATGGACTGGAATTTCACAAGGAAACTCATTTCACTGTCCACCAGGACAAGGGCCAATCTAAGAGGCATCGAGTGGCAGACTAGCGAATAAAGGGCCCAAAGACAAAATTCAGCTCAGTTAGAATCTCCGTCGTGTACATGCATAGATAATAGGAACATTCTTAAACAAGTTTCTCGACTACAATCGCACAAGAGGCATTACTGTTCAAGCGTGTCTTGTAGATATCCCATGATGTAGTTTAGTTTCAGTCCCGTAATGTTCATGTTCTGTCAAGCAGTTTGAAGGAATGAAATGGAGAGTGAACAGAGTAATTCTCATAAATGCTATGATTGTTGGGGTGGACAGGTTCGTGAGGACTGGAAGTACGTGGCCATGGTCATCGACCGGCTTCAGCTCTGGATTTTCTTCTTGGTTACTGCAAGTGGAACGTTTGGGATTCTGTGCAACGCTCCCCATATTTTTGAGCCTGTCGATCAAGACAAAATCATAGAATTATACCGCGGAAAATAATAATAGTAATAATTGATTACAAAATAATAATAATGCTAACGTTAATGTACTAAGAACACAAAGAATGTATTCGATGAGAAAATTGACAAGATCAAAACACTTGGTGCCATGGAATATTTAATTGTAGATATAATTATGTATTTCCACAATACAAAAAAAACAGTTGAAACTCTTTTGACCAGAACATCCACATTTTAATACAAGAGTTTTTTCCCTTACACCCACCCTTTGCATTTCAAGAAAACGTAAACCAAAAAAAAGTACACAATATACTATTTACATACGCAAGTACTCAACCTGTGACATTTAAAAAAAAACTGAACGGTACGACTCGACTAAAAAAGAAAGAGGTCTTCAAGTCAAAACTCGCTGTCAATGAAAACGGAGACATTTAAATCTTCCTGTCTAAACCGAGTAGAATTGTTATTTTAAAAAAAATATGGACATTCAAAACTAAATGGTGCTTCTTTGTTACACTTCGTACGAAAATAAAAACTAAAAAACTTTAAAACTCAGAACAATTCGACTTTTCGATGAGAAGATGACACCGTCACCATCCATCTTTATTGCGAGTAGGAGAAAAAAATACCTCAAGACAGCAGACATCAAAATGCTCAACTCAGCTCTCAATCATTCTCTCTGTCTCTCCAGTTTTCTCTATTATTCTCTCCAAAACAAAAATGCAAGTAATTTTTTCTCATTGTCATGAATCTATTGGAATTCTTTAAAATTTGTGACTCAAATACCTAACCTTATATCTACTCTGTATTCATGGTAGCAAATTGAAACGTAAGTCCACATAATTACAACGTATTACTCTTACTTTTACCAAAATTGATATTTAAGAAAAGACTATTCTAACTCCCGTCTACTTTCTCTGTTCTCCATGTCACTGTTTTGTTCGTCTTATTTTATTGTACACAAATAACGAATGAACGAACTACCTACTACATTGATTACAAATTACAAGGGAATACATGCACATTAAGCATTATATACAGACTCCTACAAATACAAAATAGATGCATCTTGTAGTGCTCTGGAAACAAGTCTGACAAACTGACAGACAGGTTTGCTGATAGATCGCTATTTCTCAGGACTAGTCACAGACGCTTTAAACTCTATCCTGGAAAGACTAATACAAGAATATTTATGTCAACTGCAATATTCTACAACAAGATTTCTAGAGCTCCAACAAGTAAGAAGAAGTAGTAAACTATTTTTTTTGTCTTGGTATGTAGCTTTCCAATAGAATCATTTTTTTAATACGCTTTTAACTTCTGTTTCAATGACGTACCTTAGGTAAGGGTCCCTCAATTTTAAATAGAATTGAGCTTAAAAATAAAATTAACTGTTCCACAAACACCAATAGTTATGTTTATTAGTACACTAACTACTGACTACAAGCACTAAAACATGACGAGCACTGTAACAGCACTAAGCAACAAAAGAACTGAAGGTTCTCGTCATTCGGTTTGGTAGCAGTACAAGATGCTAACTATGTAAGTAGGTACTTCAAAACTAATCCAAATATTTAATCGGAACAACGTTAGCCATCAGTAACACAGATAATAATAACAATGAATAAAATTTGGAAATTAAGCTACTCCCCATCAAGATGTTTGACTACCCTCTGATTTAAGACTAAAAAATAAAAATACAACAATAATAATTGAGTTACATTCGCACAAATTCTCATGTATTGTCCGTTATTGTCGTCCATCAACTGACGAAACTCAACATGTTTTATTATTCTCTTATCTGCCTAGATGGCTTAAGCGAGAACAACTGCAAGGGCCCACTTGCGCTATATTATAACAAACCAAAACCATTTCAGGTATGCCCTAGCCCTAGTTGATAAGAAATTACAAATTCATAATTGTGAATTACAAGTTTCAGTTTACACTGTCAACTGTAAGTTACAAGTATTCTAACAAAAATAAATCATGTTTGGTTTACCGAAGTCGTTTCGAATAGCACTCTGTATTAACGTTAATTTGAGAATGTTTAGATCAAGCTTTTTAAATCAGTCCCTAAGTAGATCCAATGATCCAACTTACCATAATATGAGAGAGACAGAGAGCGATGGTATTTTACATGTACATATTATATTACAAACCTTTTTGTAAATAGTCCAGTCCAATGTAGAATTTAAAAAAAAATAAAGTATTATATATCATATAGTTATTTGGATACTATATACCCACTATTTTTTATTTATCACTCCGAAACTCATCGTATTTCATTCCAGTCAAGTCCAAGCCCTCTATTATTATTATCTAGGTATATACATTTTAAATGTTGATTACGTCTCTATGGTTCTGGTGCATATTTATATGGGTAGCAGAAACTGTATTAGTAATCGTAATCTAGACTGTCCCTATAACTTCCCTTGAATCAACTTAAAAAAATAATAATTTAAAATCAGGAGCAACACAGTACGACTGTACGACTTACTAAAAATAGAAATCAATTTTCATACATATACCGCTGGCAGAGATTCTGAGTGATAAATAAAAATAAATTAATCCATACTTATCTATGAGATTTTTTATGTTGTACCAATCAAGGCTTAAATCAAGTTTCCACGTCCAATTTAACTACCGTGGTCAAATCTTAATCAGTTTCCCGCTACTCACATGTGTATATCTGCGTATTATGTGATCGAAGCACACTACGAATAGAATTTTTGTAATAAGAAATTCTAGAACGAATCATTAATTTGAACTTATCACGCCGCACGTACTTACTTGTTTCATATTTTTTCTGACGTCGTCGTCAGTCAATCCCCCAACTCTTGAATCAACTTCCGCTGTGAATCTTTTAACTTTCCCGATATTCAATTTTCTTCAGTATGGCAGCGAAGTAAAAACAAATTTAGTAATTTGGCTTTTACTTACAGTAGTTAAGAGAAATTCCATAACTTTCCGTTCCCTTAAATGTTCTTTTTTTTAAACGAAATTTGTGTAGCGAAAACTGAATCAAGATACGACAACGTTAGTTACTCTGACCGTGCAGACTTAACTTTGAAGTCTTCTAGTATGTAAAGTATGATGTACATACAGACTATTGATATTGACTATACAAATACATTAAATAAATACGTATATAATCTAAAATACTTATAAATTATATAGTTTATACATCACCTAAAATTATTCTACTATGTCTATATATTATACTATAGCATTATTGCTTTATCTTATATACATAACATATATAATAATTATATAATGACGTAAATTGATATAACTAAGTACTTGTACACTATATAGCTGTAGTACTATAATTACATTGATACATAACATACACGTAATACTTGCTCATTTCATATTTTAATGCAGGAGGGTTAAAATATTCACATATAATTACACACTACGGAGCATATACCTTAATACCGATATATATATTTGGAAGATAGATTTTAATACTCGAAAAAAAAAATATGCAATCACCCCCCTCAAAAAATCTGGCTACGATTTATGATTGTTAGACAAATATATGGACTAACAAGCATATTTACCTAATAACTTTTTAATAATAATACTAATAATTATAATAAAAATAATAATACGAGACATTTGAAAATGAAAATGATACAGGCTTTTTTATGTTACAACTATTTAAAATTAAGGGTGAGTGCGTGTAATGTAACTTAGCTTGCAGACGTGCATATAAATTATTTACAATGTAATCTGTATATTTATTAGACATAATAATATTTCTCAAGTTCAAGAAGATGGTGAGGCTGAACTTGAAAATGAAGATAAATATTGTGGAATTGTGGCTCCGTAGACTATAAATAAATTATTAAAATGGATAAGTTTTAAAAATCAATAATAATTATATTGTTATCTATATATAGGGTACACATACAACTCATATTATGATGATTATTATCGTCATTAATAAGGATACAACTCTGATATTATTATATACTGAAATTAATAATAATAATAATATTATTATTATGATAATATTAGATATATGAAATATGTATTGTTGAAAAATACAAATTAAGCTCAACTTTGTACTTGTACAAGAAGTAAGGATTTGAAGATGAAGAAAAAAAATCTAAACGTTTCTTTGCGATACGTTACGTTGTCTCATGACACACAATACATTAAAAATTACATTTTTAGTCCTACAATACAAGCTTTAGAAGTTATAACAGAGAGATTGTTTGGTCAAACTCGATGATATAATAATATAGTGTATGCCGTGAAAATGTAAACGTAATGACAGTGACACACCTATAACATATGCATATTATACACTAACAAAAGTACATATAAATATATATATATATATATATATATATATATATTTCACAATTGTCATACTATATATATTATTATTATTGTATACTATATACTCTATATAACTTTTTCTTATGGTTATACTCACAGTCTCCTCCAGAAGACAAAAAAGAAGGGAAAAAAGAACTTGTCAAGTATTATAATTACATATGCATATAGTACTCTCACGATTAGTTGAATACAAGTTATGTAGTCGTTAGTAGGAGAAAACTCTAAAATGACTCTCTTTTTTCTGTATCTCTGTATGAAAGTAATGGTAGTGTTGACATTTATATGAAGAAGAAGACGAAGAGAGGAAAAAAAGTTGAGTAAAACTTGTTTGACTCCGTTCTTTCGTGAACTATGTACTAAAAGATATATGTATTTGTGACTATATGTACAAGAGAGATGACAACTAATGTTTTTGGTCAACAAAAGAGAGAGAGAGAGAGAGATATTTGTTACGTCAAAACATTCGTAATCGTAAGTCCATGACGGGTATCGAATCGATAGAACTTATTAACTAGTTTCTAGATACAACTTACATTTACATACATACAAAAAAAATGATACAGATTAATAGCCATTACGCAGTAAAACGCAACTACTTACGTGTGTGTAAAAGGTGGTACTTTAGGACTGTACCATAATATATGCAGAGAGCAGTAAACAATTTACTGAGATAATTTTCCAGGGTGAATGTGTAAAAAAAAACGTAAACGTAAAAGGGAGCAGTAGCAAAAGTTATGTAACAAAACAACAACAATGAACATCTCCGTCTCCGAGAGAATCATAAAAAAAACAGTCAGTGTGTGTGGTTCAGTGTGTGCCCATTACCCATTAATCCAGTCTTGCATAATATACATATGATTAATTATAATGTGACTATACGAATTACGAAAATTTCTCCCCCAACGCAACATTAAAAAAAAGTTTAAATATATTTCATCCGTATTAGATAGATGATAATAAATCCCTACAATTTATTATTTAGCGACTGAAACTCTATATCTAGGTATATCTTTATAAAAATTCAAATATTGTTTTCCGGATTCTTCCTTTACAAAAAAAATATTTAAAATCCATTTGTAAATTTATAAGCTCAAGTTACATATAGCTTTTTCTCTATTTATAATTCAAAAATCTTCTTATGCACATCAACTAAGGTTTTTTTTTCTCCTTTCCATCCATATTCAACTCGGCAACGGCAACCCAAAAAAAGTCTCCCTCTCCTTGAAATTTTCCAAATCCCAAAACACAAATTGAACCATGAGGAACCATATGTCATGAGTGTACATACTATATTATAGTACGGACATACTTGCATGCGTTCACAATCCGATCCCCCCCCCCTTCTCTCCCTCCCTCCCTCTCATGTATACGTTACATTTATGTATCTATCTACACAAAATATGAATCGAGCTATTTGTCTGGCAATAAAACTTTTTTCTCTGGAAAAAAAATGCACAAGAAAAGGGCATTCAGGACAGGGCACAGGAGTGTAGGTAGGGAGGTACATTACCGTCTTCAGGTAAGAGTCTACCCATCTCCGTGTGTCTATTCTTAACCTGTAATTTATTTTCCAAAAAAGGGATTTCTATAAAGAAGCAGAGGCGGGACTGACTCTGGACTGTGTACAACAGCCAGTGTCTCTGAGCCGTGTGCCACCACTATTATACTATATGTATAAGTATTATTGTACTCTGGAAAAGCGTATATAGTATAGTGCATTCACAGTTTACAGTTGCACAGACAGAGTCTCGGTTGTCGTTGTCGTATAAAGTTACATACTAAGATAACAGTATAGACAGATGAAGATGGTTAAGGACGGTGACGGTACGGCAACGGCATATATGGTTATACAATATATAGACTTGTGTACTCGCACCGTAGTAGTGAGGTCGTTGCATAAAATAACAGATACGATACTTTAATGCATACTGAATTTGAAGTTATGGATAACATCCCGGCAATTTATATAAATTGTAAACTAAAATGGGCTATGGGAAAAAAACATGAAATAGAATATAGAAACATACGTATAAACAAGGGTACAACAATAAAGGAAAGAAGGAAAGCTTATACTATAGATGCTTATTATTGAACTCCAGAGTGGGGACTAATGCATACACACTATCACACTGTTGGAGGATGGATTGTATAAAAAAAATATGTACACCTAATTCCTATGTACATAATTGTGTACATTTCGAGTTTATATCTTTAAACACAAAAATTAGAACGGAGCAAAGAGAGGAGAATGAGTGTGGAGCATATTGTTGCATATATATAGTTATAGCTATAATAATGTCTATATACGCTCTATACTACGCAAAAAATACTCTAAAATTACATACAAACCTATATACGCAGGTATTTCACATTGAGGAGAAGTTTCTTATAATAATATAATTTCTAATAATATAACCCTATAAGATTGGAAATTAATCAATTTATTAAATAGACAAAAAAATGTTAATTAATAAAACACAAGGGGATTATATTGATGGAGATGATACAAGTAAAAAATATTCATATATATGAACTGACTAGGACTATATACACACACACTCTGCGTCAAATATAAGTCGATATAAATGTACATATTATAAAATATATATGGTTATACAGGTATTACAACTAAACAATTAAACTCTAAGGACATTATATAATTAAGTACTTAATTTTACATCAAATAAGTACCTATATGATTTGAATTTCAGAAAGTCAGTATATAAAAATACAAAATTTAGGTAGCTATATATAGGTAATCTTATTTGAAGTGACACGCGAGAAATAAAAAAAGAAGAAGAAAATAAATTTATGAAACGCATAAAAAACTAAATTAATATGATGATGAGGATGCCGGATGATGCGATACGAACGGAAAAATACATACTGCCGTTTTGTAATATTATATATATAATAATATATAACAAAATAAAATAATTGCATAATAAATTGTTATATTATTATTATAATATATTACAACTAAAAATATATTCAATACATTTAAATACGTCAAATCTCTAACACAAAAAAAATACAAGAATGAATGAAATTTACAATATATATTTACTCTTAAATTACAGATATGCTCCATATTAATTATTATACATATATTATACGATATATGATTATATTTCACATTATATATAGTAAGAGTGGGAGTGAGAATGGCTATATACTGATACTGAAAAATCTATAAAAGTAAAGATGGTTTATGTTTCAAAACATTTAATTAAAAAAATTAAAATTATTACTTAAATTTAATAATGATGGCAAATGAATGGACAAACAAAAATCCAAAAAACCAAAGTTGTCGTCAGCTATAAAGATTGTACCGATAATAATGCTATAATAAAAAATAAACTTAATACGATTACGTTTAGTACAGAGACAGAGTCATTTATAGATAAGAGTATGACGTATGAGGATATATTGAAAATATATTAGATATTTCGTAAAATTTACTTATTTAATACATCATCAAAAAAAAGCTTATACTATACGGATTAAATACGGCTACGCGGAAGTTTCACTCCAGTACATTTAGTATATGAAACAAAAAACTTATTAAGGAAAGGAATAATAATAATATTAATGTTACTATAATAAATTATCATTGTTAACTTAATAAACCATTATTTACTAGTGATAAGAAACGAGTTGTGAAATATAAGATTGTTATTTACCAGTTACTCAACATATGAAAATGATGATGTTAATGAAGAAGACGAAGAAGAAAAAGAAGAAGAGGAGAAAAAAATAACAAAAAACAAAAATGAGATATGAATGTGACAGAATCAGAGTAAATGTGAGAGTGATATGATTAATGAATGCTGAAAAGAAGATGAGAAAAAAATAAAAATGAATATAATGAATTCGACGGAAATCTTACAATGCAGAAAATTAAAATTATATTAATAATAATTAATAAGGTATTTAGATGATACATTTAAAAATAAATTATTATTATTACTACTACTACTACTACTACTACACAATAATGTAATGCGAAATGAATGAATATTTGCGTTAATATTTGGAGCGTTGTTGAATAAAAATATGAGAAATCCTGATTACATTCAAATTCTCCCATGTATGCATCTAATTAGCATAATATGAGCGGATCAAATTACAAAATCCTGACGTCAGGCAAATACTAATACACACAACTTTGTAAAACCTATTCAGTAATGAACACATATTCAAAAATATCCTGCTGGGAGCGGTTATCCATACGACGTGGTTCGTAATTGTAATATCTTTTTTTGGTCTATATAGTCTCACAGTACCTATAGATGTATATACCGTAACAAATTAGAATTTACAATTTTCATTGCACGTGCAGTGTGTGTAATATGTGTGGGCTCATGGGGGTAGAATAAGTAATTTTATTTCCTTGTGCTTATACTCCGGTCCACGGGTTCAGTCAGACACACGGAAAAGTCAAGAGTCATATGTGTTAAAAAGACATGTATTGATTGGCATTGCGACGCCAAAAGACGAGGAAAGGGAACATTCTACGGATAATATCATGTCTCACGTTGACATAAAAACTATTCCATGACTATCTCATGATAATTCAAACCGGATTTTACAATGTCTAAACGACGAACGACATTACGACAACATTCATTCGCTATTTACGGTAGCCAACACAAGAAGAATTTTATGAACCTTCACAGTTTCACAGAGAAATGTCTATCTGACTTAGCGAAGGTTTCCTTTACTTACACAGACACACACAAGATCTCGTCCTCCAGCTCCTCTCCTGCGTCTGACGCTGGGTCTCGTCTCTAGAATCAAATCTTTAGCACACCCAAAAGAAATCCCAGATTATACAAGTGTACAATAATTCCAACAACAATCTTTTAGGAGCAGTCTCGAATATAGAGGGAATGGACGATACAAGATATACATAGACGTAGGTACATACTTGGGTACGCACTTTACGCACACGCATAGAGGGATCCAAGCTCCTACGTAGCACACACACACACTGTTTACGTTTAAGTATTTTATATTATTGAATAAACATGTCCGGAAACATTCTCTGTACACAGTAAGTGTACACCTAGTCGTTTTGACCATATAGGAAAAGGAAATTAACCGAGTGAGCCAACCATAATTTTTTTTCTCTGACTTCGTCTTCGTCGTCTTCGTCTTCGTCTTCTCCGCGTCTCCTTCTTTTCCCTCTCCGTTCGTCCTGATGAGATGGATGGGCAGATAAGATTAGTGAGTACAAAATATTCTAGAGTGATGGATTCTTCCCTTCATACATAATGAAAAGTCAACTCTTCCTTTCCTTTCAGTTTTCAAACGTTATGGAATTTTTTTAAAGTCCTTTTCTGAACCCAGTTGACTTCCCACTGCGTATCACCTGTACGCTCTGTGTGCATACTCACCGCTCCTCCGTCCTCAGTAGTAGGGAGACACACACAATACAGGGAGAAGATGAGATATAGAATTAAAAAGATGATGGGATGAGCCGCGACAGGTAGCTAAGGGAGGGAGATGGGGCGAGGAGGAGAAGAAAAAGAAGCAGTGTGTTCTATTTTTAAAGGTTCGCCGAGAAGGCAGCCCGAGATGAAAAAAGCCTTATTGTTACCTTGAACTTTCCCTTTAAGATGTGCATCCCTTTTTATGCTGAAAGAGATTCGGCAAAGGTATTTGATTCCATACCTAAAGGCGAAGGGAAGGAAGGTGTGGTGGTGGCTATCCGTCTTCCATCCTAGTATGACGATTTTTTAAGCCCTTCCAATCATTCCTAATCCGAGAGCCAACCTAAACGGGTTGTCACTTTCATTCAGCCTTGACTACGAGTCGGAACGTCTTCAGAGTTTCCTCAAACATCCTCCGTCCGTGATCCACTGCTCCACACTTACTTGGCACTTGGCTATACTACTTCAACATGAGTCAATTCATTCCTTGGATTATTTTGATTTTTTCTACACTCACCCCACCATCCGGGGCCAACCCAGTTATTTATAGGCTCAATGGTAAATTATTTATTTATTTATACGGATTTCACGACTTGAATCATTTCTAATTCTATAATATGATGTGTACTTACTGCAGTAAATCTATAGTTTGTGCCAATTTGTAAATTGCTACATGTACTCCTTAAATAACAGAGGGAGGACTGCCCGGTGAAGTCCCAGCAGAACAGGAAGGGAAATGGTTGAGCAATGGCAGAGGCAACTACTTTCGAGGTAAAACTTTCCCTTTCATTTATTCATAGCTTAAGTTTGTCATGCAGAATGCTAGCTCTGGGACTCATGTCTCCCCAAAGCCCCAAATTCAGGGCTATAATACACATACGTTACAACATATAATAAAATCGAATTTCCTCATTTCTCCAGAAATGATCTCAAGAGTTCATCCGGATTCAGGCGCAGTCTTGAGTAGATCAGGTGCTGGTCAACAAGGTTGCAGTCATCAGCACTACGTGAGTTATAAATCAAAGTTTTGTCTATCAAAATGTAGGTGATAGGTGATCACAATCTCTGCATATTCGTATATAGCTCACAGCAGGTGGAGGTATTAATCATCATTGATATTAAAAACATGCTTGTACTTACACGATTTTTGAACACAGACTCTGCCTAATGTCGGGCAGGCGGGTTCGGGGTATTACCGGCAACCCAGTAATTACCCGTATATGGGATATCCGGTTCTCTACTACTACACGCCGAGTCCATCAGTAGCTCCCGTGCAGCAGCACTCTCAGCAAATACAACTACAACAACAACAACAACCACTTCAAAGACCCAAACCTACAGTACCAGTCGACCAATTTCCGAAACAAGCTGTGCCATACGAACATAAAACTGAAACTACGACACCTCGACCAAAGCCTCCAGGACCCTTTCCTAGCCTTCCATCAATTTCCTACCCTATAACAGGATCCTGGCAAAGCTATGTTTGCAGCGTCCTACCGTACTTACCCTCCTGTCAACCACAGACACAGCCATCTCCAATCTCGTCTTATGGATACAATCCTTATCCTGGCTACAGTCAAATGGCTCAGTACCCAGTTTACTACATTGTACAGCCCGATGTAATGATTACCTTTTTTTGGAGCTTTCCCTCATTATAATTTTTTTTAAATTATTGTAATACTAATAAAAGATTACAAACTACTTAAATGAACGAGTTGATACATTTTAATTTATAGGTCAGACCAACAACATCCAATGTAATACCCGGCAGCATTGGCTACATCAAAATAATTGGTCCCGCCACTATTAAACCGGAGATTTCTGAAGTCGCTGATCCAGTTGAGCAAGACGTAAATAGTGGTGTAGCTCAGGATGTTGACAAAAAACCGAACGAAGAGTTGGAGAGTGAAATTGTATCGGCGGAAGGACAAGATGTAAAAAGCGAGTCTACTGAAGGTAAAAAACCAGGGGATGGTAACTCAAGTTCTTAGTCCCGTGTTCAAAATGAAATTATCAAAGTATGTTAATGCAAATAAGAAAGAACGTAAAAAAAATAATAACTACAACCGGTGTTCACTTTAAATATGACTTATACAACTCATATTATTACTTTATTTTGTACATTTTTGAATAACGTCTCTAAAAGACAATTTTTGTATGACCAATATTATAAGTAAAATAAAAATATAAATTACTAAAGTGCCATTACACTTTCTCACAGCTTTAGTTATTTTTCCTCTTTGTGGACTTTGGAATTAACTTCTTTCCAGTAATTTTATTTTCTAATCCTAATTTCTCGCCATATTCCCATGTAAGAGACCTCCAATAGAAGCCAACGTAGCAAACGAATATGCCAATAAAACAATAGTTGGAAACAAGCATAAGTGGGAGGAATGGATATCTTGTTAAGATAAAAGGCCCAATATTTTCAATAAAGTATAAAGGAACAAATCCGACTAGGTATAACTTTTCCAAAAAGTTAAAATTCAAAGGCGATAAAGATATGAAACATAGTACAATGTGCAAGGAGCATATAAAAAGTTTCAATACGATCTCAAAAGGAGTAAATAACAAAGGGAAAAGAGAAAAAGTTCCGGGTACTAAAGTCATGAAGAATAACTTGGGCTCAGCTGCAGAAATGACAGCAAATGGTATTATTACATTTAAAATTGCTTTTTCATGGACGTGATAGCCGAACATGAATGATGTCCAAGCTGTAAGAATAATTCCGTTCAAAAAATTTGCAGGACTTGGCTTCCATAATATTTTAAGCAGAGTGGGCTACAGAAACAAATTAAACCATCATTTTACATCAGTTGTTAAGCACATGTGGAGCAAATTATTGAAATTCGATCGAAAAAACTTTAAATAAAACAAACCATCATGAAAAACAGGGTAAGTCCGAAAGTATGAACCGGTTGAATCTGAGGCAATACATTTAGTGAAACTTCTCCAATTAAGCCAGTAGTCAGAGCACTTTTTCCTCTCTTGAGAACTAAATACATACATTATGTACACAATCCAATATTAATTTAAACAAGTGAACTATCTAACATATAATAGAACAAGCATAACGTGTAGGTATAACAAAATTTGGATTCAATCACTGAATACTTTGGGCTATCAGCACTAGAAGAGAGTGCTAACTTATTTTTCAAAAATCAAGATTATTCTGTATGTTCTTAGTGTCTTAATGACAAGCGTTATGGTAGCGCCAGTTGAAAATAAAAATGTACTGTCTCTTAATACAGTAAAGGCTTCTTTCTCTCTTAACCTACTGCAAAAAAAACGTTGGCTGTAAGCAGATTATTAAAGTGAAAGCGTACCAAAATTAATTGCGATGTCCACCGTGTTGTACAATGCCCAAATATTTGGAGCCCAATAAGCATGGCAGAGACCCCGTTTAAAGGGAAATAGTCTTGATACGATCTGTTGTATATCATTGTCAAGGAATTATATGTATTATATTCTATTAATAAACAAAACTTGTGTAAATTAAATATCTCATCCGCTGCTGACATGTGAGCTTTCCCCATTAGAGGACTACATTTAGATGTATAATTTAGTATGTTGGTAGGTACATTCGCATATCATTTAATTTCTAACCTGCGGTAGGTGACGGTAGAAAGGTCCAAATGAAATAAGGAAAACAGACACAACAGTTACTGCCAGTCCGCATAAGTTTTTGAAATTCAAACGTAGTCTTACTCCACTACCTTCAATGCAATATTTTCTGAATAAATAAATTCCAAACGCTGGAGCTATGTACAGATATATATGCTTTAGGTTCAAAAGAATGGCAAATATAATCGCTCCTTGAAAATACTTTTCCTGTAAATTAAACAATCTAAGTTGAAAATTATATAAAATAAAATTAGCCTCTCTAATAGTAGAAAAACATAATAATATTATGCTACTTTAACGTACCTCAAGTATTTTAGTGATTGACAATAGAAGAATACCATACATAAATCCATTATACTGGAAATGAATATGGTCCAATATAAATAGTCCTCCATTCGCAAATACCAAGGTACAATATTTTACATACACGTCACAGAATCGAGTACTAACTTCATTTTTCCCAACAACGTCCACAATTCTGCCATGAATTCGAATTAAATATATTTGTCGTAAGTAGGTGCAATTATATTTTTGGGACAAGTTCAAAAATTTCGTAATTATTAAACATTTGGGTTGGTAGCCAATGGTCTATAAAAAGGCATAAAATATTTGAGACCAATTAACTTACGGGTACTTACTTTTTGACACTGTATGCAAGGACGAAGTCGCCCAAGATAACTGTTAATTTCTGAAATAATACAGTTTTTGGAGAGTCATAGTTTAGGTGATTAACATTCAGCATTTCCTTGTCAAAGTAAACTGCGAAGTTTGAAAGAACCCATTCAAAGTAAGCAAAAAAGGGCTAAAATAGAAAAAGAATATTTTTCTGTACATTTTAATATAAGAATACCTACAAAGTTTTGCAATCAGTATATAATTTTATTTTTAAATGAGTTTCAATACGGGATAGTCAAGTGTCCATTCTGAAGTTTCATCATAGTACCAACTTTTTAACGGCAAACTGTGTGTTATCGCTAGCCAATTCCGATGAACCTCAAAATCAGTAGATCGGCTAAAAAAATATTTCGATAAAAGCAATCGCAAAATCTGTTTTTAATGTTTAAAAGTATTATTGTATATGGAATTATACGGTAGTTTTCAGTCAAATGGTAAGACGTTATGATGAGCTTACTAAGATTTAATTAACAAGAGTTTAAAAGCAGAAACAACTGCCACAAGAACCCAAAATGAGGTTTCTGATGTCTGATGAAGGCCTCCCATTTTGCTACACTAGACTTGCTCATCCGTTTCTATGCAAAACTTGCGGGACTTGGAATTAAAATACCTGACAAGAGCAACTTTGAACTTCAGTCGACGAGGAGCTACTTCGGCATAATCAACTCGCATACATCGATACGACTACAATCAACAATCAAAGATTACCATTAGAATAATACTACGAAATCCGATTGAGATCATTTCAAGCACGTTTACAATAGTTAAATGTAGCACTATTAACTTATAAAATGCAATCAGCATTCGGTCATTGGCATTAAATTGGTAGTTGAAAGTTGAAACTGAATGCGAAGTTCAATTCCGGTTCTAATGAGATTTGCAATTTGCAACGCAATATATCAATATATGATATATAACCAACCATCCATAAGATCAACAATTGTGTAATTTAAAATTTAAACATTTACTTCGCCGCCATCAACACATGAAATTTACAATTTGACTAATACAGACTTCTGAAATGTTAATTACTTATAATTGTATACCAATATGGATTAACCTGCACGTCATTTAATTTTGTACCCTGTCACTTGTTGAGATTAAAACTTTGCATTTCTCACAGTTGCAATTGCAACAGCTGATTTTTCCGGGATTAGAAGTTTAGCCACTTTCAGTATCAGCACCTCTTGCACATTCAAGGGTTCTTTCTTGTATTCTATTGTTTGTAACTGTATCGTAATTGGTATAAATTGTGAAAAATATTGACACTATTATGTGGATTGAAGTATTGAATGGAGCGACAACCTGTTTAAAAATGACTTTATATCATCTGTCTGGTCTGCCTGTATCCATCCATATCCTTTTGGAAATTCGAAGTCTCAACAGTTGTTACATTTTGCGAAGATTTGAACCGAACGGACACGTGTATTTTCCCTCGTTTAAGTTAACCAATTCTAGCTATCTATGTGCTAGATGGCTAGATCGAGTAAAACGCGGCAAACAGTAATATTTAAAACGTCCGACGTAGGGGCCGGACACAAATAACGCCACCCATTATAGTGGGTGGGTCCCAAAAAGTGCCTCATTTAACGCAATCTTAAAAGCGTCAACTATAGGGGTGGGTGGGTCCCAAAACTTGATAATGATGGGTGGCGTCATTTGTGTCTGGCTAGACGTCTACAATTTATGGCAATTTAATTGAAATGTAGTGATTGGGAATGGGATGAAAATAAAAGTGATAAAGTACAAAATTTTCATTCTATTGCCAGTTATAGCTTGAAGTTTTGTGTAGATAGATGTACTTAAGTAAGTTGTTTTCGTTTAGGGTAAATATAGATTTAGTCAAAAGTTAAGTCGTTTTCTCAAAATTTTAGACGTTCTATCAAACCCAGAATACTTTTTTAAACAAGTTTTTATATTAAAAAATTATATGCGAGTATTACCTTACCGCTTAGCATCGTCACATTATGCGTGAAGAACAATTTATTGAATTACCATCACAAGGTTCCATTTACTCTGTCACTCGGTTAGGAACGACTGTGATATTAGGATCTGGAAATCATGGAAAAGTTTTCTCGTACAATTCCAAAGGAACTTTAGAAGAAATATCGCTTCCAGATATACCAAGTATGATTTATTATAAGTATTATGTACATAGTACACACCCAGTTGCCAGTGCACCAGTTATTATGCTCCAATTTTAATTTTAACGTGTCCAGTTATACTTTGCAACAATGAACAACATAATATATAACAATACATGATGCATGAAGTGATAAGACAGTACGACTTACGATTATGCACGTTTACCAAGCCTAATACATGTTATCATGATCAATTTTTATTTCAGACGATGATGTTGAAATCATTGCTGTGGACGCCTTCCAAGACGTATACCCTGTTCTTGCAGTTACTTTTGTCTTGGTACTACCAAATAATTACTTTCACAGTTTTAGTTACATCATTTACTTCTTTTAATGTACGGAAATAAAACTTGATGATAGATAGAGACTATATAGAGTTATAGTTAGTTAGTCTCAGTATCTTAGTTTAAGGAAGGCAAATTATTGATTAATTAAGATAATATGTGTTCTAATCTTATTTTGCTATAAAAAATGTATTTGTATTTCGTACGCAAGAATAAGTTGTGATTTTTACAAAGTTGACAGACAGTTTACCTACGTTCGTTTTTTAGAAAGGTGGTTTTGGCATCGAATTAGACGATAAGCCGAAAGCATGGCTGCATATATACTCAACATGGGTCCAACCGGATTCGCCTACTTATACGACGTTGTCTTCTCCAGAGGGATTTAATTCTAAGGGATTCAGTCCTAAATCAAGAGTCAAAGATGGCATTGATTCTAGTCAACTTGAATTAATTGGACAACAATCCAAAGTCTTTCGCCTCGACTTTATTCCTTACGATTTATTTCATGCTCCTGTAAAGCAAGAAAAGGATTCATATGTATGTTTAATAATTTGTAATAATTCACCGCTACTCTCATTTTTACTCACTGATTTATGGACGTAGGTATATATTTATACTGAACATATTAGCCTCATTCCTCATCCACAACTGTATCTGGCCTCTAAATTTTATTTTCTAGGGACATATTTTTCTATTGACGGGCTCAGATCGTCGAGTCCATGCTTATCAAGCTGAGAGCGATAAGAATACATTTTCAGAAATTCCAATTGAAAAATATTTTCCTGAAATGGCCACAACTTTTAATTCCATCGTTACCCGCGTACAGACAGAATCCCTAAATGAAAGAACAAGGTGGGTGCAAAAATATTTTAAAAGTCTTTGCAATTTACATATTTAGTTGTTCAGCACTTGGTAATAATGTTTCTTGACTTGCGCTTCCTGCAGGCGTATTTCGTTGTGTGGTTGTGAAGACGGTACATTACACGTCTGGATTGTTTCCTCGAAATTTCCTTTTCGATCATCTGCATCGAGGGGAGATTCTCAAGAAGATGAAAACCCAGCTGACTACACTATAGAAAAAATTGAGCACCATTATGACGGCCTCATAAATTTAATATGTTTCTATACTGATGGATTTCAGTTCAATGTTGTTGTTGCATCAGCTTGCTCCCCCACATTTATCTACACGTAAGGGACTCTTGATGTGTCTGTGCTATTATTAATGATCTTTAACTCAATAATTTTAAAAATGAACTAGCGGTTTGTGTGAAAAATGCGTTTTGAGAGCAAGCGTTGTCGTTAAGTTTAGCGATTTCCCGTATGCCTAACGAATTAACTTATAATATTGCAGGAATACAATCGAGGATCGCTTTACAAGTGGAATTCCTTTAAAATTCAGTTCTCGGTGGGATGCAGTTGAAGCTGTTTGCGTAGCAGATATTGATTTAGATGGAAGAGCCGAGATTATACTAGGAACATTTGGATGTGTAAATAAATGAACAATAAAATTACTATTCTTTACTTTCTGAAAAGCAAACATATCTTTCTTACTAGTCTTAGACAAAGTCTAAGATTAATAAATAAAATAGTTAGATAGATTCGATATACTTTAACTCCTATTTTTTTTCCTCTTTAGACTATGCTGGTGTATAAATATATGGACGAAATCAAGCCTCAGTGGGTCATTGTAGCTCACAAAAAATTTTCTAGTTGTGTCTTGTGCATCGAATTTATTAATTATAAACTAAACGTTATAACAGCAAAGGGAATTCATATAATTGAGTATTCAACAAGTGCTTACTTTCACAAATTAAGCGGTATTGTCAGTAGTAGCATTCCTGAGGAAATTATCCGTGTTCCTACTCTTGAAAGTGATGGCGACGATGACAATGGCAGTAAGTAAAAATCCCTACTTATAATTAAGTGAGCCTTTTTTATCTGTCTACTTCACATACTCAGAATAATTTTAAATGATATTACAATGAATTTATTCCAAACGTAGAAATAAAAACATATTTTGTCTATGAACATTATCTATAAAATGATGATATAATCCTTTCATTTGTGCTGAAACATTATCATTAAGTCGTATTTATGTATCTTTTAGTAGTTTGCACCATACAAATATTTATAAAAATATAAGTCACTTAATGTCGGTGAAGTAAGCTAATATTGTATCACAATAATTATTACAGAAATGGCACCGGTAGTGCCAATTTTGCAGTCCTTTTTTTTGTTGAATTTTGCGCTATAATGTCTAACGTTCACACCTTAGATTAAACATACATCTTTTGAAAAGCTTAAAAGTTAACAATTAATAATAATGACCAGTTGCTCTTTTCATATAATTTTGTACGTTGTTCACCAGGACGAGGTTACGATAGATGAGGAAATATTTGTTCCACGCAAAATATTTTAACTTGAATCCAGTATTTTGTACTCCTATTTAATATACAAACCAGAATATTTTAAGTGTGATTTTATACGATCAATAAATTAGCATTAGCTTTTAATGACGAAATAAATAAGTGACTCACCAATAGCCTCTTTCGACAAAAGTTAACTTTAGAGTCTTCTCTCACAATATCGCTCATTGAGAACTCCCCCGCTGCAAATAAACCTAGGACTTGTTCGATTATTTCTTTTTTGTTCGATGAATCTCTTAATCCATGTTCGTAACTGATGATGCACTCCAGTAGTTTCTCTGCCACTCCCACTCTTCTACCAAACACTTCCGTAAAAACAGCAATCCAGTGCTTAATTATGACCTGGATAGAACTTTTCAACGTCCACGGTGGAGGAATCTTGAGTGCTTTTATCCAGCCTGGATCTCCATAGTCTTCTTTCATTTTAATTTCTATAACCTGGAATGATCGTATTAATCATATGAAATAAGAAATCCGTTCGTGATAATATAGCGATTCAAATTCGATTTACACAATTTAACGATGCAACAAAAATCCAGTGTTGGTTTACGTGTGATAGTGTCTGATGAATTAAATCAAGAACATCGGAAAAGGGCCCCACATGAAACTTGCCATCGTCTTTTTGCTTTTTTGTATCATTCGACCTCATAGGTAGTGAATAGGGGCGTTTTGTGTTCTTAATCGCACCAATTGTCTTTTGATTTGGAATATTAGATATGCCTTGTTCATCAGAATACTTTCCAGCCGGAGGAGACACCATACCAATATTAACTTTTGGAGATTTATTCGATGTAAATGGAACTGAATATGCACAGCTACTGCTTGCATTGGTTTTTAGAACGTCACTAATACCCATTGTGCCACACGAGCTATCTGCAGCCAAGATTTTGTTGACTAAAGCTTTATTGAGCATATTGCGATCATTAGTAACTAGAACCTAAAACACAAAACATGATTATAAGTTAAACAATCCAAAGCTATTTTATTTTAAAAAGTGAAACTGCAAAACATATTTTCATTGTACTACACGCACTAAATATTTTATACACACAAAGATTATAATTTTGATATTTCCTTTCAACGATGAAAACATTTTTGGGATTGCAGAAATAAAACTGCAAGTTCACTGAACTTCATCACATCATCACGATAACTAACTTTAAATGATCTGACTCAAACTAAAATAAAAATTCCTAAGAACTATAAAAGTTTTAATATTACCACTGCCGAATTTTCTTTTTGATGTTGCTGAACACATTGTAGAATCGAATCATCAGGATTGCGCTTATCAAAGTCGGGATGAATAACAGCAGCGTCAGAAGCTTTTTGACCCTTAACTCGTGGATGATTCGTACGCAACACACTATGGATGTAATGAATTGCATTTCGACTTGGCCCACCTGGGGCTTTCCCACTAACATCCAACTCTTGCAAAACCATCCATGGAATAACGATAATGGGATACGCATAGTCTTGGAACTTTGTATCCAACAATTCTCGTATCAAATCCAAGCAATCTAAAATTAGTAACAGGTAGATACTTAATTTAGGAATTGTCAAATATTCAACCAATTCACCAGATTCAGATCGATTCGCTAGTCGTTTAAAGTACACCTGCATATATTCGGCATGCAAACGGAGCCGGCAAGTGTAAAATAAAACAACTAATGCAGAAATGACATACTTACGTATCCAAATGTTTGTGTCTGGAATAATGATAAGTTGCTGCTGGTAAATTGAATCAATATCCATGTCCATGTCTCCATCAGCCACCGAACTTTTATCACCGATGACAAAATCATTGCGAAAATCAGATCCAGGCCACAAGCCCTTAATTTCTTGAACCTGATGCAAACCAAATATATAATCTTATTTACTTGTCTACGTTTTTATTGCCCACATTCCAAAAGAAAAGAAAGGTATTTGTTCCACATACTAAAATTTAGTTAAATAAAAAGAAATGGATAAATTAAAGAATATTAAGTATTGAGAAAGTGGCTTTTCATGCTTTTAAAGATACCGTAGTTTCCCATTCCATTTTCTCCCCATCATTACGCCCTTCCCTGGAAGCCTCAGACGGAGCAACACTTAAAACATCGTCGCTTGGAGTAACAACTTTTTTGCTGGTATTACTACTAAGACTCTGGCTAAAAGACAATGACGTTTCCTTAGCAACTGAAGAAGGTGGAGGAAGTGAAGAAGGTGAAGAAGGAAGACTAGGTACTATTACTATTCCACCACCATCAAGATTATCTACTGTTAGTTTCTTTTTAGGAATCTTAAATGATTTGCTTAGTGTCACTGGCCCTGTCATTATTTGCTTCAGTATGTCTTCATTCAGTTGTTTAGAGGATGAAGATTCAAGGGAATTAATAGGTTTCACAAGCTTTTGCGTCGCTAACTCTTTTCTACATGCAACTGATGTTTGTCCATCACTTTTCGCAGCTTCCTTTTCCTTGTATCTTTTATTCTTTTGCTTGGAACTAGAGGAGAAAGAAGATATGCGAGTTGCATCATGCTTAAAACTCACACTCGACGAATCCACAAGTTTGGTGATAACTTTGTCATCCAAAGGCTTTGTTGGTTTTCGATGTCTAACCGCCTTCAAAATAGTTCGTCTGTTGGGATTCGCGCTATCACGATTAGACTTTGAGCTCATTTTCAGTGAAGATGTAGATGTTAGGAGTAATAATTCCGATTATAAAAATTAAAAATTTTGAACTGAAGGTGTTCAAACTAGAATAGAAGCCACACTAGAGGCACACTGTTGCATATGGGAGTCACCATCCAGTTTTCTTCCCTATGAAATATAATAAATTATACATTTTAAATCAATTATTTTCCTTTTTCTTTACACAGGTAATCATAAATTAAGTACGCTGTTGTTGTTTCGTCCATTACGTTAATGTAAAAACTTGTCTTACAATTCGTTAGCGATATGTTTTTTTTTGGTAAGTTATGATTAATTTAATCATTTTATATTTTTATCACATAGTACACCCTACTAACTCATATACCGTAAATAATCGAATAAGCGCCGGGCTGCCACTCCAAAAAATTCGAATATTTACGGTAATTATTTATCTACGAGGAAGAATCTCCCGTTTCGGAGTAAACAACGAAGGTTCTCCCGTCTCCCATTGTCAAAAAATTCAGTGTGTGTGCTTAGTTATGACACTATTGCATACATATTGGAGTCGGCAATTTTCACATTTTTTCCTTTGGGGGATAAAATGTTAAGGGTTAGAGCCCATCAGGGGGCCACCCAGTATATTTCCACGATTGCTCGCAGACTACCCGATAGATTGATACTAAAACTTGTGTGCTTATAGGCCAGATTTTAAAACAAACCTTTTCATGTTAATGCACAATCAGGGTTCGGAAGTGGTAAATACCACTGTGGTAAATACCATGGTAAATACCGGTAAATACCAGGGGTGGTAAATACTGTTTTAGTGGCACATTGGCACATACTGGCATATACTGGTATAAAGTGGTAAATTGAAAAAAATTTTGAATTTCTTCTTGGCATATACTGGCTTTATACAATCACTGGTGAGGAATAAATTAAAGGAAAACTAAATTTCTTCAAAAAAATACCAAAAGAAACTATTTTTTATGCTACTATTATTTCATAGTGCAGTATTGCAGTATGTAAAACAATTTTAGTTTTACTGGACATGTTCTAAATTGTTTTGTCTAGGCATGCTAAGTAGATGCAATTATAAAATGACTAAACACTATAATCGATTAAGTTTTTCTACATAAAACAATATGATTTTGTGCACTAAATAGGAATTGAAAAATTCATGAAAAGACCAAGAGTGTCGAAATCAAGAATTATAAATGTTTTGAAAAAATCAAGATTTTACGAAAATTTTCAAATGTGTTTCAGATGTATCATATTTAAATTCAGTGTTTAAATGCTTTCAAAATCCTTGAAAAAAGATTTTAGGCCTATTGTATGTGGTATTGAAAGCGGCAGAATGGTCAACTTAATTTGGCCATTATGCCGTAATTCAGCATTACAGATATTTTTACTGCAGTATATAATAAATTACACGCTACTGGTTTTTAACTATAATTGAATTAGCCGCTGTGTTTCAAAATTTAAGCGTGCATAAGTATTTACCAGTATTTGCCACTTTATACCGGTATATACCGGTATTTACCAGTATATGCCAGTGTCATGGTATTTTCTATAAAAAGGTGGCATTTTCCGAACCCTGTGCACAATGATAGTGTACACTAAATCAGATTACTTCTATGAACCCAGAGTGGAAATCCATGAAATACCTTTAAACAATTTTGTCAATAAATCAAAGGTTTTTCTAATGTAGCTAATATTTATACAGCCAAATACATTATTTGAATAGGACAAAAACTTTTAAAATTTTTTAGTGCTAAGTATTTGCTCATTGCTCCGGACTACGAAGCTTAGCCTTCCAAGCTCCTAGCTCAAAAGTCCAGTTTGAACATACCTGCAGAATACACAAGGCGACAAGGCTGATTTCCAGATTTAATAAAATATTGTGGCCTGAAACGCCGTGATTACGATAGCAACGAGCGCCCCAATCGCCACATTTTAAATATTTACGACTACATGGATTTATTCTACTTTCGTGGAGGGTGAAGAAAATAAACCTAAAACCGACAATAGTCGACATGCAGCCCTTGAACTAGTTACATCCATAAAATTCTACGTGAAAAGTATTTTTAGCACTAGAAATAATTATTCTCCTTTAATTTCCTTCCAAAGCAAAGCCGAAATCCACGTTAATTAATCCACCCACAATTAATTATATCTAAAAAGCAAAACAGAAATTTGCAAACGTGTAAAATGGCTGCACAAGTAAGATATTTATTTGACTGAGCATAAATCATATAACTGATATTTATAATTTACGTTCAATTTTGAAACTACATTTTATTTCTTTGAAAGCTTGAAAAGAAGTCGTCGATTTCCCAAGTCTCTGACATTGTCGCTGCGATGAAAGAAAGAGCTTTAGAAGTTTCAAATTCGCATCCCTCTCAAACAAACAAATTAACCTTACTCATCCCAGAAAACAACATTCAGTCAAACAATAAAAATGCAAATGATGCTGACGGTAAACAAACTAACACACTGGAATGTTTCTTAGAAAATACTATCACTCCGGTTCGGTGTCCTACACCTTTTCCAGATGATGAAACTCTTCATGTTGCAAACGAACAGCATGAAGCTTTTGTTGCCTCCGCTGACTACACAACATGTACGAAATGTGGCTCCAAAATTGCTGCTGATTTGATGCGAGATCATTTTGCGTTGTGTAATGGCTCTCTTGAAGAAACCAAACATTGAAATCAGCCCAAAGAAGCATACCATTTATTAAAACAAATGAATTCATTTAAAAATGGAAATCTTTCCAACATAATATCTAGAAACGACATCAAGCTCTAAAATGCCAAAAAAGTACCACTTTTTCCACATTCCGCACATATATTAGGAAAACCAAAGTGAAAATTGGCCAGCCATAGAATAAAGAATAAACGTTAGCAAGTAGAAGTCCAGGATTAATTTTGAAATTATTTTTAACAAGGCGATGCATTCGCAGTCAACATTGCAGTGTAGATGCAATTTTAAACACAGCGCTCAGGGTGTGAATTAAATTCAAAATTGAAGCATTCCTAAGACCCCAAATCTCAAAATCACACTGGTATTTGCAGAATAAGGATTGTTATTGTTCGTCTCCACAAAAATAATGCAAAACAATGATTATAGATGCCGTATGCCTTATTTATTAACTACGTACGTACCAATAAGCAATGACCAGAACTATTTTCGAAACATTAGATATAAAGACAAAGGTCAGCAGCCAGTTTTCGCAACTTTTCACGGTTTAATAAATAATAGAAAGATGAAAGAATATGAGACTATAAGACCAGAAAATTAGGTTTGAAAAAAAGTAAAAAACAAAATGTAATTTCAGAAAAGGCTGAACACAAATAAAATAATTATGGTAGAGTCGGGTGGGTTGCTGTGGTTGCGTTATTTTTCACCATGCAAACATCACTTCACTGATAATAATGGACGTACATACATATTGCATTGAAGAACGAGAACGACCCATATTATACTTCGATGCAAGGCAAGGACTGCAACTCTTTTAATGTCAGTGCGAATGTTTTCCTGCTGAGAAAATACGACCACAGTGACAGGACCGAACACACTTACCCGACTTTACCATAATTCTGAAAAAGTTGAAAATCCAGTAAATAATAATTTCCAAATTTAACCAATATCTAGGTTAATTACATCTGACACCTCATATTTTATATATTTCCATAAAAAAAAAATTTATTTTAAAATATTCATCTCTTGCCACTATCTGTGAATTGATGATACTACACAAAAACAGTTAATAAATGAAGAACAAAATAAAGTCTGAATAATTAAATTATATTGTGCACAGCAAATAAATTGTACACTATTTTTAAACTTGAAAAGAACAATTTAGCTGAATAGCCGAACAATTTTATTGCAAACAAAATGCAACTAAAAGTAAATATAATTTACTTAGCTACACACATAAATCTAGTAGTGAACTCTGAAGTGAGTTGTCCTCGACCTCAAAAACTCAAAATGTTGTATGTAAACACTCGTAATGTTTTAGTTAGTGTAGTATAGTAACAATATCCAGGTTGTAGTTTGATTGATAAGTCACCCCAACCAGCTAAAGACTTAATTAACTACCCCCAATATCCAAATCTAACTACAAATGCTGTCACCTGTGACCTTTAAATCAAATAGGCTATCGCAATAATACTATGCGTCATACGTCCATCCTAACTAGTGCACTTAAATTGTGAGTATTGTAAATTATTTTATTTACAATTATTACAATCACAATAAGTATACGTTTGGACTTCATTTCAATTTCAGAACCATTTGCAGTAAAAATTCACAATTTGGTACCTTGTTTCCTTGTGTCTAAAGCTATTGCCTACTTCACATAAAAATGCAACGCAGGAGCATATGCAACCTAAAAGCAATTCTAATTGAACTTAAGCAGTGCGTTACGGTGTTCTTTGCTAAGTGATGGCTAAATTTAGTAAGTTGGTGGCCAAAATATAGTTATTGACGGCCAGGTCTCCCCCGCCCCAAACAGAGTAAATAATGGCCAAATATAGTAAGTGATGCCCAATATATACTAATAATGGCCAAATATAATACATAATGTGGCAACTGATTGTCAAATCTAGTAAGCGAGGGTCTCATCTAGTAAGTGATGCCCAATTACATTAAATGATACCCTGTAGTAAGTGATTACCCATTTAAATTTAGTAGGTGTTGGCCAATAGCAAGTTTGACAAATTGTTTTGGATACCAAAAATAGCTGGCCATCGCTCACTAAAGACAATTTGGCCATCACTATCTAAACTTGGGTATCACTACTTTATTTGGGCAACCCCTACTAAAGTTGACAATAAGTAGCTAGGTTTGGCCATGGCTTACTATCAACTATACTTGGGCATCATTTACTAGATTATTATTATTATTCTTGGTTTTATTTCTTATTTTGTTCAAATTGTTTCATAATATACATACATTAAAAAGATACAAGAAAATTGTATTATCAGATTCAGAAATAGTACATGAAAGGACAGGAATGAAAGATGTAGCCATTACTTACTATAATTGCGCATCGCTTACTAAAGTAGTCAATCAGTAGCTATATTTGAGTTTGATATTTGGGCATCACTGACTGTTCACTGTTTGGCGGTCAGTTAGTCAGCCTGGCTATCACTTATCGAAGAAACCTCATTCCAACAAATTGTAATGGTTGACTAATTCACAATAACTATAACATATTTCAAGTAAATTGTAAAATAGTTGTAGTTACAATTTTAGTACAGTCAGTATGAAATTTTAATTGTTACCAGTTAAAAACAAATATCGAAATCTAACAATATTTAACAATTCACAAAATTTGTGTGCACTAGCCCTACCCTAGCCTCTATGTGACATGTGATATAGTACTTAGGATGTACTTAGGATGTGGTCTACAACCTGCAAATTCTCAAGTGTCAAGAAAAACATGAAAACATCCCACAGAGATAAGTCAAATAACGTTGACTGACAACTGATGACTGATGCAACCAAATCCATTAAAAGCGATTAGGTTATTACTACTTTAAATAATAAACAATAAAAGTTAATGAATATAGGCCCAACGAAAGTGAATGCATTAAATTAGTTTTTTGAACAAACTAGTAAGTTTCTTAACCTAACAATTGCTGTTTGTGGGAACTAATATTTTAAGAGAAAAATTTACCACTGACACACTATATGGTATTAACAGTTTATAGCAGGGCACATTAACACTCTAAGTAACGAAGTTCAAGCAAATACTGTGACTGTTAAGTACCTGGGATATTTTAATTAGATTCTAAATATAAATTCAATTAGTAAAATTAAGCAACATCCTTTGGAGACTGTTACGTTACAACTTCCACACGCTTAAATAGGCACGCATCAGGATTATGATTTAAGAAAGACAAACACAACTCACCAAGTCACCAAATTCCAAAAACGAATGTCAAATGTTGAATGTTCTACAAATCTCACGATCAGTTCATAGTTATTAGTCCTCCCTACCCCTACAGTCACTCAGTTCCATTTCCATGTCCCAGCAGTGCCCAGTTTAGTCCAGCCAGCACTCAGCACTTAGCATGGATGGGCATTTATCTTACGTGATGAGAGCAACACTCGCACGTACACTCACACTCGTTGCCGAAAACGCGAGTATTGGATGCGAGTGCAGATTTAAATTGCGTGCACTCATTTGATAAGGGCGAATGTTGCGGAAAACGCATCCCACTGATAAAGTTGAGCGTGAGTGCATACAATTTGCACTCATTCCTCATCTCTAGGCGCACGCTTATTAGATAAGATCTTAACAACAATCTTGTACAGTGAGGCTAACAGGTTTATCAGTAAATTTTAAAATATTTAAGAGCGGGGAAATCAGTTAGTCACGTGCAACAGCGCTGTATTTTACAAAACCCAACAGAAAATCTGTTAAAATATACAGTTGTTCTCTTGAAACATTTATGTCACTGTATATGTATTAAAACGAGGGTCAGAACCAGGTCGCCTAAGGTCACTGGATCAACCCCCGAGTTTGCACTCTCCTACCCCAAAAATTCCTGGGAAAAAGTTTTGTTAAATTTTATTTTTATTCTTATTTATTTTTAGTTTTATGTTTCCTAACCTAGGTTCATATACATATTTACAAAGTGGAGCAGATGGTAGAGATGTAATGTTGGGGGGTCCACCAGGTTACTTGAGGGGTAACCAATCCTCTGGGGGAGGGTAGGGATGTATGACCACGTGAAGTGATGATGCCTACCTATGACTATAAAGGAGATTGAAAAGTTGTAATGTTTACATGAGTTCCTAATCTAAAATAATTTGCATGAATTAAATCTTAATTGTGACGGTGCAGTGTCACTATGGACACTGGCTTACTATTATTTGGTTGCATGTCATAAATATTTATTGTTGTCTTTGTTGTAGCTCTGTAATGTAAGTGGCATTTGAACCACAATAATTTGATTTTCATTTTTAATCGGAATCTGGCTTTCAAAGACGTCGCATCTACATTATTTTACTCTAAATTTTATATTCGCCCCCGACAATCCCATTTTAAAAATAATAAAACCTAACCTACCTGATCCTTCCAACTCACAGTGCTTAATATTATTTTATTTTAATTAATAATTAATTAAGTAGTTAATAACCGCTTCAGTAGGTGCGGTTAAGATCCCGGTAAAAAAAATTGGTGTGAGTTACGGAAAATCCACCCAACCTCTCACAGTGCTCTACCAACAGTTCTCACTACACCACCCCATACGACACTTAACTTCGCCCGTCAATGCAGAGCAAGCAATCTCTACCATGGCAACTTAACTTCCACATTGAACAATGATACAACCAAACAGACTACTAACTACTATTTATTAAGAATTTTTACTACAATTTACTACTACCTACATTAAAATTCAAGCATTCCTACCTACCCTATTAAGGAGGAGGCCTGCCTATATTACTACCCCCGTCCCCGCAAAGCAGACGTTACCTACCCTATCGCGGAGGCCTGCATCCCCCCTGTAGCAGAAGTTACCTACCCTATTGCGGAGGCCTGCATAAATTAAAAATCGAGCATTCCTACCTACCCAGAAGCGGAGGAGGCCTGCATAAAATACTACGGCTGAGCAGACGTTACCTACCCAGAAGAGCGGAGGTCTGCATTAGCCCATTGAAGTCCTACCCACACGAGGAGGCAATTCAAGTCCTACCCACACGAGGAGGCAATTTAAGTCCTACCCACACGAGGAGGCAATCCAAGTCCTACCCACACGAGGAGGCAATCCAAGTCCTACCCACACGAGGAGGCAATTCAAGTCCTACCCAGAAGAGGAGGCATTTAAAATAAACTTATCTGAATACCCCCCCCCTCAATTACATCTTTACTTCATGAGGACATGAAGTTTGGGGGGAACGAGGGATATGTGATGGTGCAGTGTCACTATAGGCACTGGCTTACTATTATTTGGTTGCATGTCATAAATATTTATTGTTGTCTTTGTTGTAGCTCTGTAATGTAAGTGGCATTTGAACCACAATAATTTGATTTTCATTTTTAATCTGAATCTGGCTTTCAAAGACGTCGCATCTACATTATTTTACTCTAAATTTTATATTCGCCCCCGATTATCCCAATTTAAAAAAATAATAAAAACTAACCAACCTTATCCTACTAACTCACAGTGCTTAATATTATTTTATTTTTATTAATAATTAATTAAGTAGTTAATAACCGCTTCATAATATATTTGTAGTTGTAGTATTAGTTTTACGTTTTTCTTTCAGCGGATGAGTGGCTCGGAGGTAACGACGGATGAGAGTCTAACAAACTCAATGTTACCCCCCTGAGCTCGGGAGGCACCGGAAGGGAGGGGATGTGAATGATTGCATTCAGAAGGCAAACCGAATACGCAACCAATCTCCCTCTCCTTCTTCCGAGGGTCGTGTCACGTCCATCCTTAATTTTGCATAAATTTATATTGAATATGAATGTCAATTATTTAAGTTCCTAATCTAAGAAGTGAAATGTAGTGTAAATTTTAAGACGTGAAATAGAAAAAAGGGGCGACAGCGACGGGGTCTCAGTTCTCCAAAATCAAGCTCAGAATTTGACTGAGACTGGGGAGATGGAGGACGGATCAACTGACATCGGGAAGCAATCGATGTGTTCAGTCACCGTTTCCCATTTCTTCTTAGTCTGCTGTCGTCCCATTCTTTTTGTAAATTTTGAATTTGAATTTATTTTCATGTGATGAACCTGAGTGCGGTGTGCCTAATAATTTAATTTTAATATTTGCCATGAAGATCGAATTAGTTTGCCAATGATTCCTAATTGGGGCGACGGCCCGGGGAAGAACGCTACTCTCATTCACGAAGACCAAGATACAACTCAAGTAGTAGATGCAGTGAGTTAATTGTGCAACATAATAAGCAGTACTACCGGAGATATCAAAGCTTTGCTTCCCCTTTGGCCCTAGAATTTTGTAAAATATTTTTATGGAATTTTTATGAATTAATTATATTTAATATGCATATGAAAATGAAGGCGAGTTCCTAACGAACTCCTACCTTCTAAGTCTAATTATACGTAGGTATAGATTATGAGAATTTACATTATTAAGTTAAGAATATTAAATCATAATACGTATGTATGTATGTATGTATGTATGTATGTATGTATGTATGTATTGAGTATTGTGTTTTGAGGCCTAGGCCTATACACACTCGGTACAATTTACTGTTACAGCTTACCACCGAGATACACTATTGAAGTGCACTCTTCGGGTTCGCTGGTTTGAAATTGTCTATATTATACTAAACTTACTTGGGAAGTCATACCTAGTGATAAGGGCTTGAAACTGCCGCTCTGTTAGAGGTGCTATATTTAGTTCCTGCCAAGGAAACACATGAATCTGATTAAAGGCCGTTAGAATCAGAGCCACTCAATCACCAGGCCAGTACCAATAGACCAGGCAAGAGAGTACTCTATGTTCCCCTTCACCATTTAGTATAGAGAATATAATCTAATAGGACGACATCTACGTTGGCCCTGTTTTACAGAGGGAGAATATAATACAGGGGAATTGAACCGGCACACCATGACGTCGAGTATTTGAGCCGACATATCAATATGCCATTAATGTCCAGCTCCGTTTATAGCTACCGAGTCGGAATCGGATCTGCTACGGATAACTGTGTACCACTCATCATCGAGCATGACCGGCCGGGCCAGCCCCCAAATCATAATATTTATAAGATTAAGTATGAGAATCAAGTTTTTGTTTTACCATGAAATTAGTGGTACACAACATCAGAAATCGGAAGTTATAGTTTTAAGGATACATTTTTATTAATATTACGTTCGGAAAATGAAACTGTAAACGGAAAGGGAAAGAAATGGAAAATGATACTGAAAATTTCGAAGAGTTTTCCCATAACAGAAGGTTAGGGACTAAAAGCTTTATCTTTACTTCGAATAATAATTTGATTCTGTTTTCCTTTGTTTTGATTTCGTCCAACACAATATACTTTTCATGCAAATGCTTACAAATACATCGAGTTCGGCCGAATTACAATCCAATTATGGGTTCCAGATCTTGAGTCGAGGTAATAAATTTTGGTTCACAATGTATAATAATTATTCTATTACAACATTTGATCTTAGTAGACCTCAAATTATTACTGATTGAATTAAAGGATACATGTTGAAAACGGGAAGCACAAGAATGGAGATGAGAATTATGATACTACAAATAATACATAAATAATTATAAACAAAACTGTTCTTCTTATATTTCACAGTTTTCTTACACCAGCAAGATTCACAGAGGATCACTTGACTACCATGATCCCCCGCAAACCTCAAATTCTTTTCAGAGTCTCCATAGTTATCTTTCCCGAGTTCACCAGTATAAAATTTTGAATAAAAATAATATGTGTGTGTGTTCGACGAGTTTGATCCTTCGACTGGTGAGGGCAGTGCTCCTTCCCACGCTTCTTGGATGCTTCCCATGGTTCCGCTGTGGAATTCCTATGCTTCAGATGTAGCTTGGGTTTTTGAGTAGCGAGTTCCACAGGTAGCTCCTAGTCGCGATGAGAAGATGCGCTGGGTTCAATGAGCTTCTTATTTATCTTGTCTGAACGTGTCTTCTTTTGGCTGGAGATGGCTTCGGCTGTGCTCCGTCTATAATAGAAGAAGTGAGTGCTGATTCGAAGTGGCATTTCCAATCCCGTTTCAGAATCCCCCTGCTGTCGGAGTGTCCCCACGACGGGTAGCTGCAAAGAAAATAGGAAAGGAAATGGCACGCACAACAATTACATTTTAACCTAATTATTATGATAATGATTATTTTTATGTTTTCAGATTTTTCAGTTCACGGAAATTGTAAATTCATTCTCTGATTAATAAAAGGAAAATCTTAAAACTGGGAACGGAACTGAATGGATTTACTTATTGATTCGTTTCATGAAATTTATATAAAGCATATAAATCATGTTCATCGTATACACCTACTGAAAAAAAAAGAAGTAGGGATAAAAGTACTACATTGAAAATGCGTAAAATTTCCAAAGGGGAATCAATTCATTCAAGCAATACGATTATGTTTCATACTTTCAAATCATGAAATAGAAAATCCTGAAGAACGTATAATAATAAAAATAAGGGCAAAACGCAGAAATACATAATATTAATTCATGTACTTACGGAGGCCTATCAGAGGAGACGTGTACAATTCATACTGGTTAACCTAAGCTAATACATAAAATAGATTTTTCCACAGAGAACATCAGAAACTCATATTCTGCATGAGAAAATACGTAATATTAAAATACATATTGTTTATTATTTTAGTTTATTAGGTGTGTATAGGGTTTAATTTTCAAACTTTTGTTACGGAGCCATAAGAAATTTATATTTTAACGTAGATATTAGGAGAAGAATTACTTTAATTCGCAAGAGATTTTTACTTTTAAGAATTTAAAATTTTTTCCGTCTGTCCTGTCCGTCTGTCCTGTCCGTCTGTCCTGTCCGTCTGTCCTGTCCGTCTGTCCTGTCCGTCTGTCCTGTCCGTCTGTCCTGTCCGTCTGTCCTGTCCGTCTGTCCTGTCCGTCTGTCCTGTCCGTCTGTCCTGTCCGTCTGTCCTGTCCGTCTGTCCTGTCCGTCTGTCCTGTCCGTCTGTCCTGTCCGTCTGTCCTGTCCGTCTGTCCTGTCCGTCTGTCCTGTCCGTCCGTATTGTCCATCTGTCCTGTCTGTCTATCCTGTCCGTCTGTCTTGTCCGTCTGTCCTGTCCGTCTGTCCTGTCCGTCTGTCCTGTCCGTCTGTCCTGTCCGTCTGTCCTGTCCGTCTGTCCTGTCCGTCTGTCCTGTCCGTCCGTATTGTCCATCTGTCCTGTCTGTCTGTCCTGTCCGTCTGTCTTGTCCGTCTGTCCTGTCCGTCTGTCCTGTCCGTCTGTCCTGTCCGTCTGTCCTGTCCGTCTGTCCTGTCCGTCTGTCCTGTCCGTCTGTCCTGTCCGTCTGTCCTGTCCGTCTGTCCTGTCCGTCCGTATTGTCCATCTGTCCTGTCTGTCTGTCCTGTCCGTCTGTCTTGTCCGTCTGTCCTGTCCGTCTGTCCTGTCCGTCTGTCCTGTCCGTCCGTATTGTCCATCTGTCCTGTCTGTCTGTCCTGTCCGTCTGTCTTGTCCGTCTGTCCTGTCCGTCTGTCCTGTCCGTCTATCCTGTCCGTCTGTCCTGTCCGTCCGTATTGTCCATCTGTCCTGTCTGTCTGTCCTGTCCGTCTGTCTTGTCCGTCTGTCCTGTCCGTCTGTCCTGTCCGTCTGTCCTGTCCGTCCGTATTGTACATCTGTCCTGTCTGTCTGTCCTGTCCGTCTGCCTTGTCCGTCTGTCCTGTCCGTCTGTCCTGTTCGTCTGTCCTGTCCGTCTGTCCTGTCTGTCTGTCCTGTCCGTCTGTCCTGTCCGTCTGTCCTGTCCGTCTATCCTGTCCGTCTGTCCTGTCCGTCTGTCCTGTTGGTCTGTCCTGTCCGTCTGTCCTGTCCGTCTGTCCTGTCCCTCTGTCCTTTCCATCTGTCCTGTCTGTCTGTCCTTGCCGTGTGTCCTTTCCGTCTGTCCTGTCCGTCTGTCCTGTCCGTCTGTCCTTTCCATCTGTCCTGTCCGTCTGTCCTTTCCGTGTGTCCTTTCCGTCTGTCCTGTCCGTCTGTCTTGTCCGTCTGTCCTGCCCGTCTGTCCTGTCCGTCTGTCATGTCCGTCTGTCCTGTCCGTCTGTCCTGTCCGTCTGTCCTGTCCGTCTGTCCTGTCCGTCTGTCCTGTCCGTCTGTCCTGTCCGTCTGTCCTGTCCGTCTGTCCTGTCCGTCTGTCCTGTCCGTCTGTCCTGTCGGTCTGTCCTGTCGGTCTGTCCTGTCCGTCTGTCCTGTCCGTCTGTCCTGTCCGTCTGTCCTGTCCGTCTGTCCTGTCCGTCTGTCCTGTCCGTCTGTCCTGTCCGTCTGTCCTGTCCGTCTGTCCTGTCCGTCTGTCCTGTCCGTCTGTCTTGTCCGTCTGTCCTGTCCGTCTGTCCTGTCCGTCTGTCCTGTCCGTCTGTCTTGTCCGTCTGTCCTGTCCGTCTGTCCTGTCCGTCTGTCTTGTCCGTCTGTCCTGTCCGTCTGTCCTTTCCGTCTGTCCTGTCCGTCTGTCCTGTCCGTCTGTCCTGTCCGTCTGTCCTTTCCGTCTGTCCTGTCCGTCTGTCCTGTCCGTCTGTCTTGTCTGTCTGTCCTGTATGTCTTTTCTGTCCATCTGTCCTGTCCGTCTGTCCTGTATGTTTGTCCTGTGTGTCTGTTCTATCAGTCTGTCCTGTCCGTTTGTCCTGTCCGTCTGTCCTGTCTGTCTGTCTGTCCTGTCCGTCTTTCCTGTTCGTCTGTCCTGTCTGTCTGTCCTGTCTGTCTGTCCTGTCCGTCTGTCCTGTCTGTCTGTCCTGTCTGTCTGTCCTGTCCGACTGTCTGGCCTGTCTGTCCTGTCCGTATGTCCTGCCCGTACGTCCTGTCCGTCTGTCCTGTGCGTCTGTCCTGTGCGTCTGTCCTGTCCGGCTGTCCTGTTTGTCTGTCCTGTCCGTTTGTCCTGTCCGTTTGTCCTGTCGGTCTGTTTTGTCCGTCTTTGCTGTCCGTCTGTCTTGTCCGTCTGTCCTTTCCGTCTGTCCTGTCTGTCTGTCCTGTCCGTCTTTCCTGTCCGTCTGTCCTGGCCGTTTGTCTTGTCCGTCTGTCCTGTCCGTCTGTCCTGTCCGTCTGTCCTGTCCGTCTGTCCTGTCCGTCTGTCCTATCCGTCTGTCCTGTCCGTCTGTCCTGTCCGTCAGTCCTGTCCGTCTGTCCTGTCCGTCTGTCCTGTCCGTCTGTCCTATCCGTCTGTATTGTCCGTCTGTCCTGTCTGTCTGTCCTCTCCGTCTGTCCTGTCCGTCTGTCCTGTCCGTCTGTCCTGTCCGTGTGTCCTGTCCGTCTGTCCTGTCCGTCTGTGCTGTCCGTCTGTGCTGTCTGTCTGTCCTGTCCGTCTGTTCCGTCCGTCTGTCCTGTCCGTCTGTCCTGTTCGTCTGTCCTGTCCGTCTGTCCTGTCCGTCTGTCCTGTCCGTTTGTCCTGTCAGTCTGTCCTGTCCGTCTGTCCTGTCCGTCTGTCCTGCTTGTCTGTCCTGTCCGTCTGTCCTGTCGGTTTGTCCTGTCCGTCTGTCTTGTCAGTCTGCCCTGTCCGTATGTCCTGTTCGTCTGTCCAGTCCGTCTGTCCTGTCCGTTTGTCTTGTCTGTTTGTCTTGTCTGTCTGCACTGTTCGTCTGTCTTGTCGGTCTGTATTGTCCGTCTGTCCTGTCTGTCTGTCTTGTCGGTCTGTCCTGTCCGTCTGTCCTGTCCGTCTGTCCTGTCCGTCTGTCCTGTCCGTTTGTCCTGTCCGTCTGTCCTGTTCGTCTGTCCTGTCCGTCTGTCCTGTCCGTCTGTCCTGTCCGTCTGTCCTGTCCGTCTTCCCTGTCCGTCTGTCCTGTCCGTCTGTCCTGTCCGTCTGTCCTGTCCGTCTGTCCTGTCCGTCTGTCCTGTCCGTCTGTCCTGTCCGTCTGTCCTGTCCGTCTGTCCTGTCCGTCTATCCTATCCGTCTGTCCTGCCTGTCTGTCCAGTCCGTCTGTCCTGTCCGTCTGTCCTGTCCGTCTGTCGTGTCTGTCCGTATTGTCCATCTGTCCTGTCTGTCTGTCCTGTCGGTCTGTCCTGTCCGTCTTTCCTGTCCGAATGTCTGGCCCGTCTGTCCTGTCCGTATGTCCTGCTCGTCTGTCCTGTGTGTCTGTCCTGTCCGTCTGTCGTGTGCGTCTGTCCTGTCCGGCTGTCCTGTCCGTTTGTCTCGTCCGCTTGTCCTGTCCGTGTTTTCTGTCCGTCTGTCTTGTCCGTTTGTCTTGTCCGTGTGTCCTGTCCGTTTGGCTTGTCCGTCTGTCCTGTCCGTCGGTCCCTTCCGTCTGTTCTATCTGTCTGTATTGTCTGTCTGTCCTGTCCGTCTGTCCTGTCTGTCTGTCCCGTCCGTCTGTCCTGTCCGTCTGTCCTGTTCGTCTGTCCTGTCCGTCTGTCCTGTCCGTCTGTCCTGTTCGTCTGTCCTGTGCGTCTGTCCTGTCCATCTGTCCTGTTGTCTGTCCTGTCCGTCTGTCCTGTCCGTTTGTCCTGTCCGTCTGTCCTGTCCGTCTGTCCTGTCCGTCTGTCCTGTCCGTCTGTCCTGTCCGTCTGTCCTGTCCGTCTGTCCTGTCCGTCTGTCCTGTCCGTCTGTCCTGTCCGTCTGTCCTGTCCGTCTGTCCTGTCCGTCTGTCCTGTCCGTCTGTCCTGTCCGTCTGCCCTGTCCGTCTGTCCTGTCCGTCTGTCTTGTCCGTCTGTCCTGTCCGTCTGTCCTGTCCGTCTGTCCTGTCCGTCTGTCCTGTCCGTCTGTCCTATCTGTCTGTCCTGTCCGTCTGTCCTGTCCGTCTGTCCTGTCCGTCAGTCCTGTCCGTCTGTCCTGTCGGTCTGTTTTTATTGTCTGTCCTGTCTGTCTGTCCTGTATGTCTGTCCTGTCCGTCTGTCCTGTCCGTCTGTCCTGTCTGTTTGTCTTGTCTGTCTGCACTGTCCGTCTGTCTTGTCTGTCGGTCCTGTCCGTCTGTCCTGTCCGTCTGTCTTGTCCGTCTGTCCTGTCCGTCTGTCCTGTCCGTCTGTCCTGTCCGTCTGTCCTGTTCGTCTCTCCTGTCCGTCTGTCCTGTCCGTCTGTCCTGTCCGTCTGTCCTGTTCGTCTTTCGTGTCCGTCTGTCCTGTCCGTCTGTCCTTTCCGTCTGTCCTGTCCGTCTTCCCTGTCTGTCTGTCCTGTCCGTCTGTCCTGTCCGTCTGTCCTGTCCGTCTGTCCTGTCCGTCTGTCCTGTCCGTCTGTCCTGTCCGTCTGTTCTGTCCGTCTGTCCTGTCCGTCTGTCCTGTCCGTCTGTCCTATCTGTCTGTCCTGCCCGTCTGTCCAGTCCGTCTGTCCTGTCCGTCTGTCCTGTCTGTCTGTCCTGTCCGTCTGTCCTGTCCTTCTGTCCTGTCCGTCTGTCCTGTCCGTCTGTCCTGTCCGTCTGTCCTGTCCGTCTGTCCTGTCCGTCTGTCTTGTCCGTCTGTCCTGTCCGTCTGTCCTTTCTGTCTGTCCTGTCCGTCTGTCCTGTCCGTCTGTCCTGTCCGTCTGTCCTGTCCGTCTGTCCTGTCCGTCTGTCCTGTCCGTCTGTCCTGTCCGTCTGTCTTGTCCGTCTGTCCTGTCCGTCTGTCCTGTCCGTCTGTCCTGTCCGTCTGTCCTATCTGTCTGTCCTGTCCGTCTGTCCTGTCTGTCTGTCCTGTCCGTCTGTCCTGTCCTTCGGTCCTGTCCGTCTGTCCTATCTGTCTGTCCTGTCCGTCTGTCCTGTCTGTCTGTCCTGTATGTCTGTCCTGTCCTTCGGTCCTGTCCGTCTGTCCTGTCGGTCTGTTTTTATTGTCTGACCTGTCCGTCTGTCCTGTCCGTTTGTCCTGTCCGTCTGTCCTGTATGTCTGTCCTGTCCGTCTGTCCTGTCCGTCCGTCCTGTCCGTCTGTCCTGTCCGTCTGTCCTTTCCGTCTGTCCTGTCCGTCTGTCCTGTCTGTCTGTACTGTCCGTCTGTCCTGTCCGTCTGTCCTGTCCGTCCGTATTGTCCATCTGTCCTGTCCGTCTGTCCTGTCTGTCTGTACTGTCCGTCTGTCCTGTTCGTCTGCCCGGCCCGTCTGTCCTGTCCGTCTACACTGTCCGTCTGTCCTGTCCGTCTGTACTGTTCGTCTGTCCTCCCCATCTGTCCTGTTTGTCTGCCCGGCCCGTCTGTCCTGTCCGTCTACACTGTCCGGCTGTCCTGTCCGTCTGTCCTGTCCGTCTGTCCTGTCCGTCTGTCCTGTCCGTCTGTCCTGTCCGTCTGCTCTGTCCGTCTGTCCTGTCGGTCTGTCCTGTCCGTCTGTCCTGTCCGTCTGTCCTGTCCGTCTGTCCTGTCCGTCTGTCCTGTCCGTCTGTCCTGTCCGTCTGTCCTGTCCGCCTGTCCTGTCCGTCTGTCCTGTCCGTCTGTCCTGTCCGTCTGTCCTGTCCGTCTGTCCTGTCCGTCTGTCCTGTCCGTCTGTCCTGTCCGTCTGTCCTGTCCGTCTGTCCTGTCCGTCTGTCCTGTCCGTCTGTCCTGTCCGTCTGTCCTGTCCGTCTGTCCTGTCCGTCTGTCCTGTCCGTCAGTCCTGTCCGTCTGTCCTGTCCGTCTGTCCTGTCCGTCTGTCCTGTCCGTCTGTCCTGTCCGTCTGTCCTGTCCGTCTGTCCTGTCCGTCTGTCCTGTCCGTCTGTCCTGTCCGTCTGTCCTGTCCGTCTGTCCTGTCCGTCTGTCCTGTCCGTCTGTCCTGTCCGTCTGTCCTGTCCGTCTGTCCTGTCCGTCTGTCCTGTCCGTCTGTCCTGTCCGTCTGTCCTGTCCGTCTGTCCTGTCCGTCTGTCCTGTCCGTCTGTACTGTCCGTCTGTCCTGTCCGTCTGTCCTGTCCGTCTGTCCTGTCCGTCTGTCCTGTCCGTCTGTCCTGTCCGTCTGTCCTGTCCGTCTGTCCTGTCCGTCTGTCCTGTCCGTCTGTCCTGTCCGTCTGTCCTGTCCGTCTGTCCTGTCCGTCTGTCCTGTCCGTCTGTCCTGTCCGTCTGTCCTGTCCGTCTGTCCTGTCCGTCTGTCCTGTCCGTCTGTCCTGTCCGTCTGTCCTGTCCGTCTGTCCTGTCCGTCTGTCCTGTCCGTCTGTCCTGTCCGTCTGTCCTGTCCGTCTGTCCTGTCCGTCTGTCCTGTCCGTCTGTCCTGTCCGTCTGTCCTGTCCGTCTGTCCTGTCCGTCTGTCCTGTCCGTCTGTCCTGTCCGTCTGTCCTGTCCGTCTGTCCTGTCCGTCTGTCCTGTCCGTCTGTCCTGTCCGTCTGTCCTGTCCGTCTGTCCTGTCCGTCTGTCCTGTCCGTCTGTCCTGTCCGTCTTTCCTGTCCGTCTGTCCTGTCCGTCTGTCCTGTCCGTCTGTCCTGTCCATCTGTCCTGTCTGTCGGTTCTGTCCGTCTGTCCTGTCCGTCTGTGCTGTCCGTCTGTCCTGTCCGTCTGTCCTGTCCATCTGTCCTGTCTGTCGGTTCTGTCCGTCTGTCCTGTCCGTCTGTGCTGTCCGTCTGTCCTGTCCGTCTGTCCCGTCTGTCTGTCCTGTCCGTCTGTCCTGTTTGTCTGTCCTGTTCGTCTGTCCTGTCCGTCTGTCCTGTCCGTCTGTCCCGTCTGTCTGTCCTGTCCGTCTGTCCTGTTTGTCTGTCCTGTTCGTCTGTCCTGTCCGTCTGTCCTGTCCGTCTGTCCTGTCTGTCTGTCCTGTTTGTTTGTCCTGTCAGTCTGTCCTATCCGTCTGTCCTGTCCGTCTGTCCTGTCCGTCTGTCCTGTCCGTCTGTCCTGTCCGTCCGTCCTGTCCGTTTGTCCTGTCTGTCTGTCCTGTCCGTCTGTCCTGTCCGTCTGTCCTGTCCGTCTGTCCTGTCCGTCTGTCCTGTCCGTCAGTCCTGTCTGTCTGTTCTGTCCGTCTGTCCTGTCTGTCTGTCCTGTCCGTCTGTCCTGTCCGTCTGTCCTGTCCGTCTGTCCTATCCGTCTGTCCTGCCCGTCTGTCCAGTCCGTCTGTCCTGTCCGTCTGTCCTGTCCGTCTGTCCTGTCCGTCTGTCCTGTCCGTCTGCCCTGTCCGTCTGTCCTGTCCGTCTGTCTTGTCCGTCTGTCCTGTCCGTCTGTCCTGTCCGTCTGTCCTGTCCGTCTGTCCTGTCCGTCTGTCCTATCTGTCTGTCCTGTCCGTCTGTCCTGTCCGTCTGTCCTGTCCGTCAGTCCTGTCCGTCTGTCCTGTCGGTCTGTTTTTATTGTCTGTCCTGTCTGTCTGTCCTGTATGTCTGTCCTGTCCGTCTGTCCTGTCCGTCTGTCCTGTCTGTTTGTCTTGTCTGTCTGCACTGTCCGTCTGTCTTGTCTGTCGGTCCTGTCCGTCTGTCCTGTCCGTCTGTCTTGTCCGTCTGTCCTGTCCGTCTGTCCTGTCCGTCTGTCCTGTTCGTCTCTCCTGTCCGTCTGTCCTGTCCGTCTGTCCTGTCCGTCTGTCCTGTTCGTCTTTCCTGTCCGTCTGTCCTGTCCGTCTGTCCTTTCCGTCTGTCCTGTCCGTCTTCCCTGTCTGTCTGTCCTGTCCGTCTGTCCTGTCCGTCTGTCCTGTCCGTCTGTCCTGTCCGTCTGTTCTGTCCGTCTGTCCTGTCCGTCTGTCCTGTCCGTCTGTCCTATCTGTCTGTCCTGCCCGTCTGTCCAGTCCGTCTGTCCTGTCCGTCTGTCCTGTCTGTCTGTCCTGTCCGTCTGTCCTGTCCTACTGTCCTGTCCGTCTGTCCTGTCCGTCTGTCCTGTCCGTCTGTCCTGTCCGTCTGTCCTGTCCGTCTGTCTTGTCCGTCTGTCCTGTCCGTCTGTCCTGTCTGTCTGTCCTGTCCGTCTGTCCTGTCCGTCTGTCCTGTCCGTCTGTCCTGTCCGTCTGTCCTGTCCGTCTGTCCTGTCCGTCTGTCTTGTCCGTCTGTCCTGTCCGTCTGTCCTGTCCGTCTGTCCTGTCCGTCTGTCCTATCTGTCTGTCCTGTCCGTCTGTCCTGTCTGTCTGTCCTGTCCGTCTGTCCTGTCCTTCGGTCCTGTCCGTCTGTCCTGTCGGTCTGTTTTTATTGTCTGTCCTGTCTGTCTGTCCTGTATGTCTGTCCTGTCCATCTGTCCTGTCCGTCTGTCCTGTCTGTCTGTCCTGTCCGTCTGACCTGTCCGTCTGTCCTGTCCGTTTGTCCTGTCCGTCTGTCCTGTATGTCTGTCCTGTCCGTCTGTCCTGTCCGTCTGTCCTGTATGTCTGTCCTGTCCGTCTGTCCTGTCCGTCTGTCCTGTCCGTCTGTCCTGTCCGTCTGTCCTGTCCGTCTGTCCTGTCCGTCTGTCCTGTCTGTCTGTACTGTCCGTCTGTCCTGTCCGTCCGTCCTGTCCGTCCGTATTGTCCATCTGTCCTGTCTGTCTGTCCTGTCTGTCTGTCTTGTCAGTCTGCCTTTCCGTCTGTCCTGTTCGTCTGCACGGCCCGTCTGTCCTGTCCGTCTACACTGTCCGTCTGTCCTGTCCGTCTGTACTGTTCGTCTGTCCTCTCCATCTGTCCTGTTTGTCTGTCCTGTCCGTCTGTCCTGTCCGCCTGTCCTGTCCGGCTGTCCTGTCCGTCTGTCCTGTCCGTCTGTCCTGTCCGTCTGTCCTGTCCGTCTGTCCTGTCCGTCTGCTCTGTCCGTCTGTCCTGTCGGTCTGTCCTGTCCGTCTGTCCTGTCCGTCTGTCCTGTCCGTCTGTCCTGTCCGTCTGTCCTGTCCGTCTGTCCTGTCCGTCTGTCCTGTCCGTCTGTCCTGTCCTTCTGTCCTGTCCGTCTGTCCTGTCCGTCTGTCCTGTCCGTCTGTCCTGTCCGTCTGTCCTGTCCGTCTGTCCTGTCCGTCTGTCCTGTCCGTCTGTCCTGTCCGTCTGTCCTGTCCGTCTGTCCTGTCCGTCTGTCCTGTCCGTCTGTCCTGTCCGTCTGTCCTGTCCGTCTGTCCTGTCCGTCTGTCCTGTCCGTCTGTCCTGTCCGTCTGTCCTGTCCGTCAGTCCTGTCCGTCTGTCCTGTCCGTCTGTCCTGTCCGTCTGTCCTGTCCGTCTGTCCTATTCGTCTGTATTGTCCGTCTGTCCTGTCCGTCTGTCCTGTCCGTTTGTCCTGTCAGTCTGTCCTGTCCGTCTGTCCTGTCCGTCTGTCCTGTCCGTCTGTCCTGTCTGTCTGTCCTGTCCGTCTGTCCTGTCCTTTTGTTCCGTCCGTCTGTCCTGTCCGTCTGTCCTGTCCGTCTGTCCTGTCCGTCTGTCCTGTCCGTCTGTCCTGTCCGTCTGTCCTGTCCGTCTGTCCTGTCCGTCTGTCCTGTCCGTCTGTCCTGTCCGTCTGTCCTGTCCGTCTGTCCTGTCCGTCTGTCCTGTCCGTCTGTCCTGTCCGTCTGTCCTGTCCGTCTGTCCTGTCCGTCTGTCCTGTCCGTCTGTCCTGTCCGTCTGTCCTGTCCGTCTGTCCTGTCCGTCTGTCCTGTCCGTCTGTCCTGTCTGTCTGTCCTGTCCGTCTGTGCTGTCCGTCTGTCCTGTCCGTCTGTTCTGTCCGTCTGTCCTGTCCGTCTGTCCTGTCCGTCTGTCCTGTCCGTCTGTCCTGTCCGTCTGTCCTGTCCGTCTGTCCTGTCCGTCTGTCCTGTCCGTCTGTCATGTCCGTCTGTCCTGTCCGTCTGTCCTGTCCGTCTGTCCTGTCCGTCTGTCCTGTCCGTCTGTCCTGTCCGTCTGTCCTGTCCGTCTGTCCTGTCCGTCTGTCCTGTCCGTCTGTCCTGTCCGTCTGTCCTGGCCGTCTGGTTTGTCCGTCTGTCCTGTCCGTCTGTCCTGTCCGTCTGTCCTGTCTGTCTGTCCTGTCCGTCTGTCCTGTCCGTCTGTCCTGTCCGTCTGTCCTGTCCGTCTGTCCTGTCCGTCTGTCCTGTCCGTCGGTCCTGTCCGTCTGTCCTGTCCGTCTGTCCTGTCCGTCTGTCCTGTCAGTCTGTCCTGTCCGTCTGTCCTGTCCGTCTGTCCTGTCCGTCTGTCCTGTCCGTCTGTCCTGTCCGTCTGTCCTGTCCGTCTGTCCTGTCCGTCTGTCCTGTCCGTCTGTCCTGTCCGTCTGTCCTGTCCGTCTGTCCTGTCCGTCTGTCCTGTCCGTCTGTCCTGTCCGTCTGTCCTGTCCGTCTGTCCTGTCCGTCTGTCCTGTCCGTCTGTCCTGTCCGTCTGTCCTGTCCGTCTGTCCTGTCCGTCTGTCCTGTCTGTCTGTCCTGTCCGTCTGTCCTGTCCGTCTGTCCTGTCCGTCTGTCCTGTCCGTCTGTCCTGTCCGTCTGTCCTGTCTGTCTGTCCTGTCCGTCTGTCCTGTCCGTCTGTCCTGTCCGTCTGTCCTGTCCGTCTGTCCTGTCCGTCTGTCCTGTCCGTCTGTCCTGTCCGTCTGTCCTGTCCGTCTGTCCTGTCCGTCTGTCCTGTCCGTCTGTCCTGTCCGTCTGTCCTGTCCGTCGGTCCTGTCCGTCTGTCCTGTCCGTCTGGTTTGTCCGTCTGTCCTGTCCGTCTGTCCTGTCCGTCTGTCCTGTCCGTCTGTCCTGTCCGTCTGTCCTGTCCGTCTGTCCTGTCCGTCTTTCCTGTCCGTCTGTCCTGTCCGTCTGTCCTGTCCGTCTGTCCTGTCCGTCTGTCCTGTCCGTCTGTCCTGTCCGTCTGTCCTGTCCGTCGGTTCTGTCCGTCTGTCCTGTCCGTCTGTGCTGTCCGTCTGTCCTGTCTGTCTGTCCTGTCCGTCTGTCCTGTCCGTCTGTCCTGTTTGTCTGTCCTGTTCGTCTGTCCTGTCCGTCTGTCCTGTCCGTCTGTCCTGTCCGTTTGTCTTGTCTGTTTGTCTTGTCTGTCTGCACTGTCCGTCTGTCTTGTCTGTCTGTCCTGTCCGTCTGTCCTGTCCGTCTGTCTTGTCCGTCTGTCCTGTCCGTCTGTCCTGTCTGTCTGTCCTGTCCGTCTGTCCTGTTCGTCTGTCCTGTCCGTCTGTCGTGTCCGTCTGTCCTGTCCGTTTGTCCTGTCCGTCTGTCCTGTTCGTCTTTCCTGTCCGTCTGTCCTGTCCGTCTGTCCTGTCCGTCAGTCCTGTCCGTCTGTCCTGTCCGTCTGTCCTGTCCGTCTGTCCTGTCCGTCTGTCCTGTCCGTCTTCCCTGTCCGTCTGTCCTGTCCGTCTGTCCTGTCCGTCTGTCCTATTTGTCTGTCCTGTCCGTCAGTCCTGCCCGTCTGTCCAGTCCGTCTGTCCTGTCCGTCTGTCCTGTCTGTCTGTCCTATTCGTCTGTCCTGTCCGTCTGTCCTGTCCGTCTGTCCTGTCCGTCTGTCTTGTCCGTCTGTCCTGTCCGTCTGTCCTGTCCGTCTGTCCTGTCCGTCTGTCCTATCTGTCTGTCCTGTCCGTCTGTCCTGTCCGTCTGTCCTGTCCGTCGGTCCTGTCCGTCTGTCCTGTCGGTCTGTTTTTATTGTCTGTCCTGTCTGTCTGTCCTGTATGTCTGTCCTGTCCATCTGTCCTGTCCGTCTGTCCTGTCTGTCTGTCCTGTCTGTTTGTCTTGTCTGTCTGCACTGTCCGTCTGTCTTGTCTGTCTGTCCTGTCCGTCTGTCCTGTCCGTCTGTCTTGTCCGTCTGTCCTGTCCGTCTGTCCTGTCCGTCTGTCCTGTCCGTCTGTCCTGTTCGTCTCTCCTGTCCGTCTGTCCTGTCCGTCTGTCCTGTCCGTTTGTCCTGTCCGTCTGTCCTGTTCGTCTTTCCTGTCCGTCTGTCCTGTCCGTCTGTCCTGTCCGTCTGTCCTGTCCGTCTTCCCTGTCTGTCTGTCCTGTCCGTCTGTCCTGTCCGTCTGTCCTGTCCGTCTTCCCTGTCTGTCTGTCCTGTCCGTCTGTCCTGTCCGTCTGTCCTGTCTGTCTGTCCTGTCCGTCTTCCCTGTCTGTCTGTCCTGTCCGTCTGTCCTGTCCGTCTGTCCTGCCCGTCTGTCCAGTCCGTCTGTCCTGTCCGTCTGTCCTGTCTGTCTGTCCTATCCGTCTGTCCTGCCCGTCTGTCCAGTCCGTCTGTCCTGTCCGTCTGTCCTGTCTGTCTGTCCTGTCCGTCTGTCCTGTCCGTTTGTCCTGTCCGTCTGTCCTGTCCGTCTGTCCTGTCCGTCTGTCCTGTCCGTCTGTCCTGTCCGTCTGTCCTGTCCGTCTGTCCTGTCTGTCTGTCCTGTCCGTCTGTCCTTGTCGACTGTCCTGTCTGGCTGTTCTTTCTGTCTGGTCTGTTTGTTGGTCCTGTTTTTCTTTCCTGTTTTCCGTTAAGTCCGTCCTTCCTGTTGCAATGTTGCATTGTAATGCAGTGTCGGAATTTTCCTATGTTTCAATGCAATGTTGCAATGTAGCAATTTTGCAATGTTGCAATGTGTCAATGCAATGTTGCAGGAATGCAACGTTGCCTATAATAATAATTTATTCATTGGGTCGATTTAACCGAAGTTCATACAACCAGACTCAACCAGTCACTGTGGGTGAGGAAATAGGAGGCTACCGCGTTAGATCGTCTCGGTCTTTGTACCCTTTCACCTATCCCCGTCCCCTCCTCCACAGTAAAGGAGTCTCATCCCCTAGGCCCCTACAGTAAGTAGTGGTCACTAAGGAGCACCGAAGGAGATTGGGTTGCAATCAACCATTCAGTGACGTTTACCGTACAACACCGAGCCGTAAACGATTAGCAGTGGCCGAGGATCGAAGCCAGGTCTGAGGCTGTAAATTTCGTTACAGTCTGCAGTCCAAACCGCTCACCCAAGCACGCCTGCTTCAACGTTGCCTATATGCAATGTGGCAAGTATGCGATGTTGTAGGTATTTAATGTTGCAGGTGTGGAATGCTGCATGTTTGCGATGTTGCAGGTATGCATTGTTGAAGGTATGCAGTTTTTCAAATATGCAATGTGGCACGTATGCAGTGTTTCAAAATTCGGGAATCGATGCAATAGAATTGTTGCAGTTTTTTAATGGGGCACCTTGGAAACGTTGCAAGTGTGCAATTTTGCAACGTTGCAAGTTTGCAATGTTTCCTAATATTGCCTATATGATTGCAATATTGCAGGTATGAAACCTTGCATGCATTTAACGTTGACAGTATGCAGCGTTGAACTTTATTCGACGTTGCTAGACTGCGTCGTTTCAAGTAAAATAAATGTTTTCTATAAAACGTGTCATGTGTGTAAATTGCTGGTATGCAACGCTGTAAGTATAAAACGTTGCAAGTATGCAACGTCGCAAGTGAACAACGTTGCAGGCATACCACATTGCAGTTGTTCAATAATATTTTTAATAATTCAAAAATTTCTTGAACACAAGTTGGGTGTTGTAATGCATACACGGACATGAACGTCCGCAGCTTTTATGTTAAGATGTAACTTATTCTTAACTGTCGTTAAATATTGTCAGCTGCTTTTCGCAGAACAGGTTTTCTCATGCTTAGCAACGTAATTTGCATTTTTTGCCCTGGCGCTTATTAATTTTTTTAAAGATTACGGTAAAAAAATGAAACGATCAGTAATTAATGCAAAATGTTGCACAAAAGCTTATTTCTTGTGTTTTCGTATCGAATTTTGCAAAGTAAGGTACATATATTAGATATTATTATATTTTTTATTATTATATTCCTTTCGCCCAAATTGCGGTACTTCTAACATCTTGAATTTGTTCCGTAATGCTTTTAATATTGCTTAATATTATTAAGTATAGCGATCATTGGGAGCTATACGGTAGAGGATAATATTAATTTATTTCATTAACCCTTTATTAAATAAAATATATAATGAAATAAATTAATATTATCCTCTACCGTATAGCTCCCAATGATCGCTATACTTAATAATATTTGAGCTCCCGGCGCTTATTGAATTGTTAATTTGGAATGACAGCAAGGCCCTCATTTAAGCCCCTGCGCTTAATCAATCGTGTCCTGTGTATAGACAACTTTATTAGCACAACCTTGACAGTTTCCTCCAATAAAGACAGCCCCAGATAAAGAGGAGACAAATTAATAATGTCAATACAGATTAACGACTGCAAGAGAATTGGCAGTTTTGATCAACGAATCGGCAGTGAATTATCAACTGCCTGAAAAAACGAATTAATTGGCAGTGAAGAGTGTTGGCAATATATTTCTTCAGGCAGTTTTTAAAAAAAACAAAAGATTATTAGTAAACATAGTTAATTTAATGAAATGCTAAATTGAGTATTTTATTAAAGTTACGAAATTAATTTTGTATAAGTAGGTGAAAAATACGAAAAAAAGTAGGAAATGTTTTATTGCTTCGCAAGTGGGTTCCGATTCCGATTTGCTTGCATTGGCCTACCGCGCTTTATATTTGATCTTTGTTGATTGAGTTTGCATACATTAGCTGCGAACGGAAATTCCAACCGGCCAAGCTTAACAGCCATACCGAATACTAATAGCACCAGTACGGATACCCTGGGAGAAACAAGTTGCACTTTGGCACTGCAGCTTTTTCCGTGTAAGAAACAATAATACACAGTTTTCGACAAAACGCCTGTTAAATCCCCAATACACACCTTGTTAGTATATCGCTTCTTCTATTTTTCACTTAGAAATGCTTGCGCTTCTTCTAAAGTTACAAATTATTTAATTAACTTCCACTGATTTTTCTTCTGCGGAAGTGCGGAGACATGATGCTGGGGTTGATTACAGTAGACGAATGACTTTGAATATTGAAACTAGTGAATGAAAAACTGTCAAAAACTAGTTGAGCTAAATAAATGTTAAAGGTAGGAGGTAATCTGAATATTAAATTATGTGAACACTGAACCATATGCCATATGCATAACTACAACTTACAGTCAAAAGCAATGAAACTGCCAATTCTACTAAACGGAGGCAGTTTTTATTTATGAAACAGGTAACACTGCCAATTCGTTGATTTTGACCAACTTGCCGATCCGTTGACTGAAACTGCCAATTATATTTTAGCCCAGATTAACTACGTTACATCGCTTTGCATGCTTTGCGTTTCATTATGTTTTTTGAAATACGACAATGTAAAGTATAACTTTACTCTTTTGTTTGCGAGTAAATAGAAATAATCCTATCAATTTATAAGTAAACCAAAATGGATGCACAAATTAAGTTATTTTTTACAAATTATAGTTTATTTCTACAAATTAAAGTACTTGTTTTATTTCCACATTAATACTCTGAAAGTTATGAAAAATTTAGTAAATAACATTGAATATTTTATAATTCATACTACCACCGAATTTCCTGTAATTAATTCCAATGCTATTAGCAGTTAATAACGATTACAAAGTGTTCTGCTCATCCCTTTTACAATTGGTACTTACTGCAGAGTGCACGCCAGTTGAAGGCTTACTAGGCTAGGAGGTATTGCTAGCGTCCTTGTCCGAGAAATTAGTTAGGTGTGAATCCGGATACTCGGGCCTAATTTGTTTTGTTGACTCCAAATTACCACTTACAGCTTCGTGATCATCATGAGCATTAAAGCTTGCTTCTGAAGGGATAGTAATTACTTTACCCTGAACAGAATCCACATCCGCATCACTATACTGACTCGGTTTAAAATTGCTAGGGCCGGCGTTGTCTTGTGAAGCCGCTTCTGTGGAAATGGTCCCATTAGACTTCATAGACAGTGTCTCTTCAAACACTCTCGCCAGCGTTTTCTCCCGCAATTTCCTTTGCTGATAGTGATTGTTATTGGAGGCAGAATTGGAGTCAGCGCTGCTGCTGCTGGTCATTGTTCCAAAAGTATCCACGTTGTTGTTATTGTTATTGTTTTTGGTAACATTTTGAGCGTGTACAGTTGCAGGGTGTCTTTCGGGTACTTCATCGTGCATGTCAGCGACCTCGGCAGCTGCGTGGGCCTCTCGAAGTTGTCGGATTCGTTCCGGATTCAGAGGCGAAATTGTGACCACAAAATTTCTAGCTTGCCACTCGCGCCATACTTGAATGTGATATCTGAATTAAAATGAGCAATATGCTTCAGAAAAGCATTAATTAGTAACAAAAGGTATTACTACACTACTACTAGTTTTTAGTTACAATATAATGTATATACAGTGCAGTCGGGTTACACCGGCCTGGGCTACAACGGTCATCTTGATACACCGGTCAAATTCAGCAGTCCCGGCAACAACCCTATGCTGTGTAATGTTAAAGTATAGTCTTACAACGGCCAATTTTACAACGGTCAATTTGATACACCGGTCAAAATCTATGGACCGTACAGCACTGTTACCATTAGAATCATATTTGTTACAACGGTCTTTGGTTTTCACTTTTTTTTATTAACAAGGTCTCTATCTGTAAACCAGATGGAATAATATTTCAAGAAATAACTAGGCGGATGGATACGAATGACACAAATTAGACAGGATCTAAGACGAGTAATAACACAAGGTTTTAGAAGCTAGTAATTTTGCTAGCTTCAAATTGTTTATTAAATTTTAAATTGTGTTGGCGTAGGCGGTTTGTGAGCGAATGAGCATGGCTGCAATCACGAATAACATAGCAAGCAAATGACACTGAGTGAAAAATTGTCAATTAATCATGAGCTTAAAAGTAGAAAAAAACAGTCAGTGATCCTGATATCGAAAGACCTACTATCAAAACTTACGCGAATTTTTTGAGTCTTCTAACGTCTAGTTACGATTTTGTGTTAACAATTAACTAAAAATATAGTAATAATTACACAAGCTGTTAAACATAAAGTGTGAATACTGCAGAACGGGTGCGAAAATAAGTCAGCTTTATAATGCTGTGAGCAAAATTGAAAATTTTAGAACCTACATCAAACAAACTAAAGCGAAGTTTTTCCTTATTTTTTTAGAGTCTTGCAACGTCTAGTTACGATTTTTATTAACTATGGACCTACTAACAAAGAATAACTATACCTTGTGTTAAATTAAAAAAAATTTCTAATTAAAATAGTGCAAAAATCATATGTTACTATACAACGGCCATAGACCGTTGTAACTTTACAACGGACCTTTGATACACCGGTCAAAATACAACACCCCCTTGAAATACCGTTGTAACGAAGTTTTACTGTATATATAAGTTTTTCGCAATTAGTAGTTAAGTAGACCAACTCTCAACAGAAGGGGGTACTTAATATTGTGATATTTGACTGACGCAATTTGCGGACAATCCCTCACCACCGATAATCTATACAGGTATATACGTGACATTTAGCTTAAAAAAAGTTGGAAAAAGTTTGAGAGTTGCTCCATTCAACTGCTAAATGCGGAAAAACGATTGGTGCGATCTCAATTAAACACTTCACAACACATATCCCTCGCATTTCCAAGTGTTCAAAAGTTGTTTTAATCAAATCGGTTCAGAAATGCAACCTGTAGCGTACGACTAACGGACGGCCAGAGAGACAGGTCTGTTGAGAATCTTGTCTACAAGATTCTCGGTTTTTATACGTGGCCGAAATGAAGTTTGAAAAATGTTGAGAGTTGGTCCAATTAACTGCTAATTCCGAAAAACTTACATATGCATTATATTGTAATTAAAAACTATACAGCACATCTAAATCGCATTGGTGAGCGTTTAGAAGTTGTTTGATCAACATCAGTTCAAACATGTGGCCTGTAGCGTACAAGATGCAAAAGGTGGACAGACGGACAGACACAGACGGATGGACAAAACCATTTCATTAGATGCTCAATGAGCTAAAGCTTAGCATCTAAAAACCTCACTACTTTCAGTGCGAAGAGCTTCACCTAAGCCTAACTAGGTGTGGCGGTGTGGCTAACTTTTAAAAGCATAAAGGAAATTGGCATTTTGAAAAAGTGATCAGCAGTATATATAGGGGCAGTAGTGTAATTGGAAGTGGCCCCGAATACTAAAGTTTAACGGCTACCGTTTTGGATGTATCGGCAGTTTTTTGGCATTATAAGCGAAGCACCAAGCCAGGTAATGTGGTGTTTTGCGTCCTGGGTTCTTATATATATTTTATTGACGTTTAAAGAGTTTAAAGAGCTTCCAATATCCTGTCTTTTGGCTTTATCTGCAGTCAAGTTAAGGTAGCGTCTAAAGTATAATAGAAGAAGAAGCATTTTTGCATAACAGTAAGTCCAGTCCAGAGCTAAAACATTATTGCCTAAGTCCATTTGTTTCTTAAAAGCATTTTTGCTTAAAACCAATCCAGAGATAAAAACATTATTGCCCAAATCGTCCATTCAAATGCTTAATAATGCACTACGGTATTACTATTACTAGTACAGTAATACTAGAGAGCAAAACGTACTACCTGCGCCAATAAAACGCATAATTCGATATCTACACCATTCGTGCACCATCACGCTTTGAACTTTAATGGTGCAGTTATGCATTTTGCACTTTATTTAATGGTGTAGATATCGCATTTTGCAGTTTATTCAGTATTGTGGTGTCATACTTTGCAGTTTATTCAATGGTGTCACATTTTGCACTTTATTGGTACAGATAATATAGTTTGCACTCTAGTATTAACATTGTACCTATGTGCCAATTATATAGTGCATTTACGTATTTGGATTGACTTGGGCAATTTTTACACTTTTGTCTCTAAACTGGTCTTAGGCAAAAATGCTTCGTTACTGGAGATATATGGCTTCACAAGGTGATAAAGGTAAATTTCGAAAAGGCAAAATAGTGTTTGATCAATTGCGTACTAATTTCAACAATTGCGAGGAGCCACAATAACTTCTTCATCTATTGCACAATTACAACGTAGCTCTATCGAACATTTCCCATTTAAAACAAAATGCCACTGCCTTTCCCTCGCAGATACTTTTAACAACCTCGTAAAACGATTTATTAATCGAGACCTAACTAAGGTACCATATGGCAAAATACCCCCTTCGAAATACCTCAGATTACAAAATGCCTCCACTATAAGACCGCAAGGCTAAACACCCCATGGACAAAAGACCTCTGGGAAAAATTACCTCCGAACCAAAAGACCTCAGGTATTATTGATCACGGAACAAGTCGAACAAGACACCTTTTACAAAGTACCCCGTCCTTACACTATAAATAAATGATTTACATTTACCTAACAGCGACGAAAAGCCAAACGTAGTAAGCAGCAAGGAGAGTGCCCGTCAACGTCAATAAGCCGATTGAGGTCCACGTTGAATTTGAGGCTTCAATATTTTTGTTGCGATACTTTCCAATTGCGTTCTGCCCTCTAGATGGACTCCTCAAATCGTCGTGAACAAGAGATAAACCTGAATTGCCACCTTCAGGGTTTAGTGTCTATGAAAAATTAATATAAACGGGCATATATTGTGTGTATGTTACAAGCTTTAAGCTTACTAGTCAGTGAAATTACTCTCTCCGCCCTGCCCCCAATATTCGCCGGGTTGAGCTTTTTGGTATGGCTCCGCTCTCTCATTATTTGAGGCTAAAGTTTACCAGGCGCCAGACTGTCAACAGTGAACCGTGAACCGAACCCATTGAATACCAAGGCGTGACTCAATAATTGCACTGAATTATAATAAAATAGTAACATTTAATATTTAATCTATATAATATATATTTGTATAAGGTTAATTCGACAAGCAAAAGCGGCTTTGTTGTACAATTAATAAAATGAAATAAAACTTGCTCGTATTGCGCACAGTTAAAGCTTTGTCCTCAATTGATTTTTATCCCTCAAATTAATGAAAAAAACACTTTGTACAAAGTACCCAATTTAAAGAAATAAAGAAATACTTCGCCTTGAATTCTATGTATTTGCCTTCCAAGATTTAAAATATCCTATCATCCCCTTGCCATAGTTTGCCACCACTTATTGCCATTGGCAAACTGCATAGTTAATAGTGGTATTTTAGAATTTCACCATGATGCCATCAAGAAATAGTTGTGGCTAATATTTTAACAGTTTTACATGTTCATTCAAAAATTCTCTAATAGTCGTTTAAATTCGCGGTAATCTTAATCTAGGATAATCTCACACTTTGTCCAAAGCTATAGTGCTTAGCACCCACCACGCAAAGCCATGCTGATATAGCAGCCAATGGAGTCAAAATAAAGAAGCAAGCCAAATCGAAAAATAAGTTCCGGGTGTCAGTCGGTGTGAGGGGATTTCGTATCCAAGCCACTACGCTTCGCCATCCAGTATACTAGAGAAGGTATATTTCAGCAATTAACAATAATGGACATCTCGCTGTAAAATCTAGGCATCTAGGTTCTAATTCTAATCTTTACCAGGTTACTTCATGAAATCAACATACCTACTTCAGTTTTATAATCTATATCAGAATTGCATAAATTCGTGATATCTCACCCGAGGACGTCTTTCAGTTTCATATTCGTGTCCACAAATTTCACAGTTAGTTTTTGCAGACTCCCCTAGCCATCGTTCTAAGCAAACTCTATGAACTTTATTTGTAAATATAATTATTGCATCGATTAGCAAAATTTGCAGTTATGACTTATGACACACATTATTGTAATCATTACGAGTCTAACTGCGTTAATCTTTGACCGTAAAAATGTTTATAAATAATAATATTAATAATGTTACCTTTGCCCATGGATCCTAACGCAGCAAGTGTTTAATAATTGAAGTTGAAGGTGCACCCTTTTGCTAGCATGTATAATATGTAATGTTTAGTTTCAAATTGATTGCCTGGACATTAATACAAAAGAAATATAGAGAATTTAACCTTTGCACAGGCAAGGGGAAAGAAGAGTCATCCTACTTGGGTTATCATGACAAATACGACAAACTTCCTCGAAATTTTCACTGCTTGGTCCATGCGCGGGCTCCTGTTGTCCACCTCCTGCACCTGCGCCAAAACCTGTTTGCTGATTACTATAATTTTTGGTTCCGGTTCCAGTCACAATCACATGATCTATCTTCTCAACTTTTTTAAATCCTCCATTTTCTGTCGATTCTTGTTTTTGATTTTGTTCCCTGACGGGGACTGTTTGCTCCGTAATTGAGATTTTCTCTAATGGGATTAACTGAGACTGATTGACGGGGGTGACGGTGGTAGTGGTAGTGCTCGGTGCAACTTGAGATTGTTTTCGTGAAATTGGTGGTAGTGGTAATGGTACGAACGTAGAGACTGGAAGATTTTTTGGAGTTGTATGAGTTGGCATGGGCACGGTCACGGTCACGGGGTCCTCTCCCATGGAGAAAGTTGCGCCCATGTGGCTTCGAATGTTAGCATCAGTTGGCGTTGGCATTGGTATTGACACGTTGGGTCCAGTTCCAGTGGTAGTCGAAACATTTTGTAATTCGTCCATGTAAATTACTGTCAAAGAAGAGCTACGTTTCACGCTTTGTACTACTGTGGCAGACGTGGGAGCTGACTGTACTTTCTTTTTTGATCGAGCTGGCTCTAAATGGATAGCAGCTAGATCATATTGATATACTCTGGGAAGAATTAATAGGGCAAATCATAAAATGAGATCAGATGTTGTTACAACAATTTTAAAAATAAAGACTGTAAACCCAGACATTGCATGCATGCCGCTAATTATTATTTGAAAGCATAATCTAGATACATACATGTAGCAAATTTTGAATGCGTTGCAAGATCATTTTATTTTTTGAAAATTATTATTCACTTTAAGTATAAACCTACGTAAGTTTTCATTTATTTGTTAAAATTGATATTGTAATTCAAATTAATATATCTACCTTAAAGCTGCGTGCTGACGCTGATGTGCTTCCTTTGAATTAGAAAAATCCGACATTGTGGCTTATGGCGGTATACTTTGTGTTCCACGTATGCAGATAAAGGCTAATAGCTAAATTGAACAAAACCATTCTTCGTTCATTTCCTATTTCCCGAGTCCGAAATACAATAAATAAATACAAGAAGTCGTTGGACAAAGTATCAATAGGCAATAATGGAGGGCAAAAAGTTCTATGCGGACGAAAAATATAAATCAAGGCAATGCCTTGATTTATATTTTTGTATTGTAATTTTGTAACGTAAAATGTAGTGAAACTAAAAGTGCACATAAATGATAAGGTCATCGATTATTGATTGCTTGATGAACTTGTTTTAGTTAGTCCTGTTTTGACGTACTATTGAAGCATTTATCAGTATGTATGGGTATTAGATTAAGTATGTTCAGAACACACACAATTACAACATCAGTATAAACCAAAACCTTGTCAAAAATTGACAGAAAAGGAGTTACAGTTAATATAATAACCGAGTGATAAAAAAATAAGGGTGGAATATGTAAACGTCATTAAGTCAATCCGGGATTTACATATCCCATTCTTAAATTCATTCTATCGTAAAAGTCAATCGAACGGAACGACCACTGCATTCATTTCATAAATTCAATAACGTACGACAAAATGATTTTAAGAATGTAGACTTTGAAGAATGCAGAATGATTTGAATAATGTGTGATTCATTTGCATAAATGCATTAGAAAGGGCTTTAGAATTTGGTATGGCAATGTGTCAGAGTAGTGTACTATCAAAATTCGTTTAACTTTTAACCTTAAAAGCTGCTCATGCCGTCGCCGTCCGTGGGATCACAGGATGGATGGACTTCTTTACTTGTACAAAGATATAGTTTGTTGTAGTATTTTTGTTTCGGCCATCGTGGTCCTTTTTTGCATTTGAATTTTCAAACCTGTTTTGACTTTTTTATTGATATTTTAAAAGCTGTATGAATTTTTGATATTAAGTTTACCAATATGACGAATATTATTTGAAATATTTTTCAAAGCTGATCAGTTCAAGCCAGTGCAGTGGGTAGCGCAGCAGTTCTTATTCTTGAAAGTCGTGTCACAGCCCAACGCTGTAGCTGTGGAGGAGTTTGCGGTGCGGTCGGGTGCGGTGCCTGGACTTTTTTCTACGGATAGTAGGAGCAATAAAGTCCAGGCTACAACTTATGTATTATTATCGTTTCGTTGGAAAAATTTATTTTATCATTGCTAAAATGTTAATGAGAGTTTTCGTCGTTTTATTTTTGGTGCGACAAAATAGGTAGAACGTGGTGTAAACTATAGCAACTATTTAATTTTTTAGTTATTTAATTTATTTTTTCGAGTGAAGCTCTTCTTATCAAATTAATAATATTTAAAATATTAATAAAAAAACTAAAATTAATAATTTTTAAAGTTACATACTCGTATTTAGACATAATTATAATGTACTTCTAAAATGTACTACCATATTAATAGTTCATTGTTTTGTTGTAAAGCTGCTTACAGTTCTAATTTAAGTTATTACATGATTATCTCCTTAACCCCAAATATAATTACACGTCATAAATATGTTAACACATGCACCACAATTTCATAGTACGTAGGCTGAAAATCTTTTCTTTATTTCATTAGAATATTTATCAGCATCACATTTATGAAGAGCATAATCAACTTACTACAGGCGTCATTCGAACTTTTTTTAATTATCGTATAGTCGTATTAGCTAATTATAATTATACTATGATGTAGTGACACAATAAATTGTAATATATTTAATAGCAATGGCGTTGAGACCTAGTTGGCCAAAGGCCAAAGGCCAAAGATCCAGGTTGTACAAAGTAATATTTTAATAACGTAATTTAGTAATTTCCTCGTTTAGTAAATCCTCTTACTAATTCTCCATGACTTCAAGAAGAATAGTTGAAACAGAGCATGTGCATTAAATAGTATGAAAAACAAACTATTTTTGAACTGTCATAAAGATATACAATTAATTACCAGGTAGAAATAATGAGAAGCATTCAAAGAATGTTCTGTATTTCATTGCATTGCTCCAAAGTAATCATTAAATAATGCATTTACAGAAGCCAGGTACTTTTTACTTGTAATATAATATATTTATTAAATTTTTTATTGTTATATTTACATTTGTTTAATTATATTTGTTTAGTTTTAGTGAAAACTGCTTTGTTTGCTGATGTAAATATTATGATATACTATTTTGTTGGCGCTTCAAATTTTAATACTACTAGTTTTCCGATCCAGGCCTAAGTCATAATATATTTAGTTGTACTTTTAATTTTTGAAGTACAAAGCATTAGGCAAATGCCCTCAACATAAAAATGGTTCGATCCAAATATTTCGATTTTCACTGAAATATATTCCATACAGCTTTATGAAATTCTTTCTAATTTTAAGTCCTGTCAGTTGTATGAAAACGCACGAAACGCCGTCAATGACGTAGTTACAGCAAAACGGTTACAATAATAATTTTATTACAATTATTACGACGTCACAGATATAATTAATCATTTTGTTTTGTAATAATATTCTACTGTAGTATTAATATATTAATTCTGAAATTTATCTACCCTAATAATGAGGAATTGTGAAACGTTTAGAATACAAAAGTGTATTATTTTTACTGAAAATAATATTATCAATGCCAATGTCCTTAACAAATCGCTTTAATACCCAATCAGAATTGAATCTCGAAAGGTATAATGACTATCTGAAATTTTCTAGTAATTTGCTGAGCTAAATATTTATCCGCTTTCATCAACAATCTTTGAAGTAATCCCTTGTAATCAACTAATCAATCAATTAATTTTAATTTCAATGTAGTAGCTGAAGCTTCAAAATGTGAGCATTATTTCAGTGTAATCAATCTAGAAGATTGAAAACTGAAATAAAGCAAAATTATTCACAAATGAAGACAGACTCCGAGTCTTGTGGCATAGTTAAAAATATGATGGACCATGTTTTTTGTAATAAAAATAACTAACGTCATATTTTAATCTGGGGTTGACAGAGCATTAGTACCAGAGGCCAATTTAAGGCCTTAATCTATATTAATGTAATTTATTCAAAACGGGAAACAAGCTAAAGGTGATTAATATTTCGAAACTTTATTTACAAAAGACTTTATACTTTAGAAGAATGAGGTTGCTCCCTAATTTAAATAACATTGTCAATGTATTTTCTAAACGTAATAGCATTTTAGGCGTTGAGGCTGCAACTCGTTTGGAAAACACTGTTTGATCGTGTCACTTCAAATTGGGAAAATATTTTTAAGTATACTTACGTTAACATTAGAATTCAAGTTATTTTTATTGAATTTGCTTCTCGCGAGATTTAGACGCACGCGATATATTGAATGGAAAGTAGCACTATTGCCAGGCCGATGTGTTACTTACTCAAGTTTTATACTCCTGAATTACCAAGAGTTTTCCTAAAAATATTGTATTTCCTAATAGTAAGATCAAATACTAGCTTACAGTTCGCGTAGTTCTTTACTTTGCGGCGACAATGCGCAATATTTAAAATAAGAAACGGAAGATTTAACGATGGGATGGTGCAAAACAATTTGTGTTAATTACTCAAAAACTTAATTTTACGCAGCGACTTAACTGAACTACTAGCTGGCTTAAATAGTACATACCAAAGTTACTGATTCATAAATTACATTCTGAATAGTGCCAATCCACTTCGAACTACATAAATCTAGTGTGAATATTTACAAGGAATACTCAATGTGCACATGAAGTTTTTGAAATAAAAGTTAAACGTTTGGCAAAATAATATCTCCATTAAGTCTGACTGAACCTAAAAAATAGTTCATTCTATACATTGAAATATTCTAAAATACACTTGTAGGTTGCTCAACTGAGGAAACATGTATGTATGGGTCAGTTAAACTTAAAATATTCCGAATTTGATTTTAAATCGCCCGAAAACAAAATAGATTAGGTAACTATACCTAGTACAGTTGTAGCATCGCAAATATCGCAATGTTTTATGAATTACCTGTAATATTTGCATAAGCTATTTAATGGATGTACTCTGATTCCATACAATAATGATGATGCAACAAAATCACAGTTAAAACGATTTTTTCGAATTGCATATTACGTAATACTCACGCATGTAAATACGTACGAATCGCAGTAACTCTCACAGTATACCTACCTACATATAAGTAACACAATGAGAACTATTTGTCGCACATGCATACACTGAGTAAGACACTTAGATATTTAAAAATTAAAACGTTGCCATGTGCTTTGAGCAACACATATCGAAACGACACTAACTAGCTTTTACATACGTCCATACTTAAGTAGAGTAACATGCAGTAGGTATGTAAGTATAATGATTATTATTATTACATATTTTTAGAAATGCTTTTAGGTAGCTCAGTTTATAGTGTGTTTATACAGTATAACCAATCTTTCCATGTTTGTGTATTATTGAATTAAAATTAGTGTTTTTTTATAAAGGTAATTTAGTTAAATTTAGGTAAGATACGTTATAATTACACAATTGTATTTTCCCCACATGTACAATTAGTTATGCACAATAATTATGTACAAAGCTGGACTTGAAGTTGTAAACCATCATACCCTTTGAATTTGGCGTACGTTAGTTTTTATGCATGATGATTCGATGATTGTAGCTACTGAATACAGCTGAATAATGCAATCACCTCATCATGAGATTAATGTAGTATTAATTCTAATGTTCTTTGGTTCCTTCGTCAAATGTAAAAAAGGATATGAACGATTACTTAAATGTTGACTCTATAATATTCCACCACTGACGTTAATACGTTACGCAGAGCGCAATCCACTTCTGAATTGGCCTATACGTATTTGCCAAACCTAAAAACTTAGTGATTCTCGATTCTAACAATAGTAATAACAATACCAGATAAAGGTAAGCATAAAATTTACATAACAATAAGAATTTTTTATCACGTTCTACGCAGCGTCAACAGATAAATCTTGATTTAACAACATATATAAAAAACTATGCAGTGTCACTCCCTCGTGGACTCAGATCACATGTACACGAAGTACTAGACCGCCGTAAGGCTTATAATTTCAGTTTTTTAAGTACTTTACCTAACTGCTAATTAATTATATGTACACAATTTTTAACTCATTCGTATATCGAAAGTTAATCAATAACTATTAGTCGTAAGAAATTTGAATAAAAAATCTGCTCCGACCTCTCCAAAATTTATGTCGTACCATACATATAATGTATCGTATAATTAATTATATACGAAATTTAAGGCTATGAGATTTCAAGGACTGACTTTTGTTACAGGTATTACAATAGTAGCAAGTACGTACGCATTTCATTTAAAGCATATAAAGCTTGTATGAGTAGACTAAAATGAAATACACTGAATTAGAGGAGGGGAAAACGTAACTGAATATTTAAACAAATTCTTGCTATTGCTATTAATAACTCGGGCTTTAAAAATTAACAAAAAATATCGTCAACAAAATATAATTTTTGTTTTCAAAATTTGTCTACTTCATACTCAACGATTTTTGAATTTTATAAAAATTTAAATGTTGTGATTTCCATATAATTATCGTTTTCCTACGAACTGAATTTTAATAGAATAGAATGTTGCATGTATCAACAGAACAGCAATAAATTACAGAGTTCAGTTCCATTATAAGTTTTCTATCTGTACAACCTGACATATGAGTTTACGTAGTTCATTTTAAAAACTGTTGAAGTAAGAATTATTTTCATGAAACAACGGTATCAAACTGAGAAGAATTCAGAAACAACTATTCGTACGTTTTGAAAGTATCTTTTTTAAATTCAACAACAAAATATTATATTCAGTTGTCAATTCGTCACCACATATTATCGAGCAATTAGTTATAGACTGTTGCGTGTACGGTTCACTTCACAGTCAATATTTGAATATTAAACCATCTTTTCCGTATCTCCATCACATATTTTAGTGTGCACTTTACACACATCGTTGCTACGACTTCCCTCGTTAACAATAACATTATATGTATTATATATGTAATAATATATCTACAGTGTAAATTTAAACTGAATGCAAAGACTAAATAAGGAGGTGTAAGTTCAAATCATGATAACTGTCTTGGTTTGTAAAATCTTCGCACGAGCTCCATTAGGTTGAACAGTTCCCCAAATTCATTCTTGGGCGTAGTCATATCCAGAAATTGCTCCATATTGCTCACTGAAACGACAAAAAACTTCAATTTCACTCATGAAACTTGCAAAATATAATTTGAATTTAAATTTGTGTGTAATAACTCAAAACTCAATTAATTAGTAGCTACCGTACACGTTAACTACCCAATATTCTTATTCTAATTCGGATTTTCCCAAGAGTTTAATAATATTAGTGCAGCGTCTAAATTATTGTCAACGGAAAAGGTGCATGCTTTATTGCTGAGAATATAAAACATACTTAACAAGTATGTCAACCACCTCGCAATTATTTGTTATACATGGAAAACTTATTTCCCTTTCTGATTTCAACTTTCTCCCAATATAGTAAAGAAATCCCAGTGGTGCGTCACTTCGGAGTAAATAAATTTATCCTCGTACTACGACCAATTCATACTTATGTGAAAAAGTTAACTTCAGCTGAATTTGGGCTAAATGCTAAAAAGTTTAAGAATATAAAAAGTTTACGGAAATGAAGTCCACCGATCGGAGTGAATTGATAATGCTAGGTGATTTTTTGGTGATTCAATTTTATCAGTCGTTTATAAAAGTCTCACTGATAAATATTTCGAAAAATCTTACATTATTGTGAGGAAAACAACCTTTACAATTAATATAATAAAATTACGTGTACAGAGATCCTAGACTACTACAGCCGAATTACAAAGCAATGATATTAGTGGCTACCATAAAACAAAACACACACACCTATGTGTTGTAAAGAAAAGAGACATAGATGTAGGATGATAGGAATGTAAAGAATACAATGGGTACAGTCACAAATTCAGACGATAATAAGCAGTCTACCCCATTAAATACTGTTGGGTGTAAATAAAGTGTAAGTGCTGGAATCGAGCTAGCAAAGTGATGACGTGTCTAGAGACAGAGACAGATACCCAAATTATTATGATTAAGATTAACGAAATGAATGGAACAGCCTACCTCCGTTAGCACAAATGGCTGGGTAAGTTGGCGGTGGTTTAATCCATGAACCATCTTCACGGACCATATGTCTTCTGTCAGATGAGAAAAGCGTGAGAAATTTAGACGCGGAGATAACTCGAAAAAATCTGTGGTACTCAGCTTGAAGAATATTTTCTGTTCTAAAGGTCTCCGTTACATACTTGTGAAAATGTGTGGGGAAAGGGAGATCTGAGTCCATGTCATAAACAACGCATCTTTCGTCTGGATTGTAGAATAGAATCACATGGTAATCCTGTAAAATATTAAACAAAATTCCAAACAAATTCAAAATGAATTCAATTTTTCTCAAATTTTGGACAAGAACAAAGTATGTAGCCAGGTAAAATCATAGCCATCTTTAAAAATGCTGAAATTAACCACTGCCTCAGTAATGTTGAATCGGTTGAATGCACAGACATATGCATAGAAGTTACTAGTTAACACCATAAATTGTGGAAGGTGAACGAAGGTGATAAAGTAAACAAACATTTTTTTTAAAACTTAAAGATGGATAAAACAAAATGTTCATAATATTCGAAAATATACTGTATATATACTGAGAATCTTAATTTTGCTATCATAAAAAAAGCACATACTTTGCTTTTCAGCCTGAATTACTTTTATTTTTCAAGCAAGCTAAGCGAGAATGAGAAATAAAAGATAAGTACATAGCTAGAAAAATCAATAAAATATACTATAAGCGAGAAATTAGAAAAACCAGAGCAGTCGTCAGAAATAATGAGGGATGGACGTAAGAAAATCCCGTTTTAAGGGAAATAATCGAAAATGTAAGCTTAATGATGCTGATGTTTACCCAAAGCGCTAATTTCTCTTCATTCTTTCCAGATTTCTGCCTCCACAAGGGAACCATTCGTTTTGGATTCGATATGAAAGCAACGTGGCAGTACTCGACTTCAGAGAAGTAATCTGTCCGAATTTTATCACACATCTTCCAAGCGTTCTCCTCACTGAATCATAACAAAAACACAAAATAATTACAACAATTTCCGATTAACTTACATTTCATAAAAGCAACAACATTACAGGTACGACATTTTGTGGGGAAAATATTACTTACACCCCTATCGATGTCCTAGAATAGCCAACATATAAACGTAAAAATGCATGCGAATAGAATTGAACGATCCATTAATGGATCTAAGCTGTATAACTTTTTCTACAATTTTTAAATATTGACGTTGATTAAAATGCGCTTGCTTTGTTTGAGTAATGTACTTAATATACCTATTGTTTAGCCTTACTAGAGGGGTTACTACACATTTACTCCTTTTTATAAGTTCGTAATAAATAGAATGGGATAGGGTTAGTATGACATAACATAACACACTGTTCTATTTCACTAGTTTAGTATGCCTTCCATCATATGAAACATTTTTCAGCTACTAATGAAGAAATTAGGTAAGTTACACCATCATGCTATAACACATCTGGCTGCTTACATGCAGGCGAATATAGCATATAATGAAACGAGAGAGAAAAAGAACGACTTAATTTATTAGACATGCTAACAAGTGCAAACAAAACAACTAAGTATAACATTCTAAGCTGTACTGAAATGCATCCTTGTGATGACAGACCAAGTTATAAATGATTGCAGGATGCCAGTATTGCCAGTTCAGCACCAGCTTTTACAAGTTACATTAATTACAACCAAGTCTACCGCAAGCTAAAATAATGTTTGAACATCCGCAGGTATTTTAACAGCCAACAACTCAGAAAACACCCACAAATTACAGTAAAGTAATTGCCCATTTTATTAAACCCTAGGCTCAATTTAATGTTAAACCAAATTTAACAAGTGCAGACAACTATGTAACAGCTACGGCAGAGCTACTAAGTATAATCACACAAATATTGGCTCATAATTTGAAATTGTTTAGAATAATAAACAGCACTTCATACTTCAGCAACAAAAAAGATAATAATAATATATGCTCTTGAAATTGTCTGAGTCTAGAATAACTTCGTGTTTCTGTATCGCAAATATACGCATTCTGATTCAATTATAACTTTACGCCCGGAAGTTGTTCAGAATCTAGAGATAAGTAAAAACTATTGCAACTAACTAAAGGTACAGGAGCAACACACAAAAAATCTAGAGCGAGAGAGAGAGAGAGGGAAAGAGAAGTACATTTAATTATCTTTAATCCGACCTCCGTGTGGCTAAAACTACCTACCTAATCTCATTTCGCTTTACCATATTGCGGTTATGTTGCTAGTTTGTCCAAGGGAATTAAGACTATAATTAAACTAGACAGATCAAAATTCACTTCAACAGGTAGAATTCTAACATAAAATACATATCTGTACCTCGAATCTCCCAGTGTAGACAACTGCTAATTCAAGAAAGTCAAGAAGGAAAATGTCATTATTCAGAGTTATTGTGCAGTTATTATCAGCTCCGACTAGCACTAACGGAGCACACTACAAAATTGGAAATTATTTCAAAAACAAATCAATTTCTTTTTAAATCATAAAGTTGTTTATGAGAAACGTTAATGTTTTATTGTCAAGTACAACGAACATGCGTCGCGTCCTTTATGAGCGATGTTTCAAACTAGTGAAACTTTCAAACTAGTTGTACATGAAACGTACTTCACTATATAAAACCATTAAGTACGGCATGAATTTAAAATAGTAATAATTTTCGTTTGGTAGCAGACAGTACGTGAATAACGAAAACGTTTAGATACATGATTTGACTAGAATTGTACCCCATACACTGGCTGTTCATTTGTACAGATAAGGCATTTGGTAGCTATAATCATTGTTATATTTATATTCTGCTAAAAATGCTCAAGCGGCAAAAATTAGATCCTGTCCAGTTTACTCAAACCGACTGAGACGCTCGCTGGCTCGCTACAGTACGGATACTATTCTTCACGTCCCTCGTCTCCTGGATAACTCCGACAACTTTGTCTCATCTCGATGCTCCTTCAAATCCAAACAGTACAGTGTGCAAGTAAAATGTATTGGTGCTATATGTGGAAAATCCATAAATTGGGATTGGAACTAGTTTGTTTATTCTAATTTCAGCTAACTAGAAACGTTGAAATCGTCACATACTAATTACCACGTAAAACAAGTTTTAACTTCAATGTATAGACTTTTCACAGCTAATACCTACACATTTTGCACATTTTTATTTGGAGATGGCTGGCAGGCAGGGCAGGACGAAGCTATCCACGAGACGTGCGTCAATGGAAACGAATGACCGGGTAAGCGAATGGTAACTAGTAACTGGCAACACTCTCGTTATAGCAAAAATAAAAAACATTCTTTTTGCTCGATTATTTAAATTAAATAATTTTATTGTAACAATGAAATGTGGGTCATGAGGGCGGAATCTAGCTAACCCACTACAGTGATAGAACTGAGCTCCCGTCCGTCGTACCGCTCAAACTTTGAACTGCCGTAATTTCTAATCAGTAAATAGAACAAAGTAAAACAGGTATTATTTGTACAGTGAAGTGTAGCACTAATTATATTATAATTCCATCTGTCAATCAATACCTTCTGTATAAAAAAGTAAATTTAACTTTATGTCTTTTTCTGACATGCAAAAGGCGGACATTTTATCGAAAAAGTGTATCATTTCATTATATAAACTTTGCAGTTGTGCGTGTCGAAGCAAAACAATAGTTTGCTTTAAACGTATGCGTAAGTAGATTGCCTGCCACTTTCTTCAACCAATGACAATCAAATTATATTGATGCTATAGAAGTATAAACCTAATTTCAAGAGGTTTTCATTTATGAGCGGAAGTTTGTATTTAGAAGCATTTCAATTCCTATAATATTTCTGTCCTCTTTGTACGAAACGAATACGTTTAAAATACGCAGCCTGATCCTAGTGGAGTATTAAAATCAAACTGTGTGTCGAACTCTATTTAATTACTAAGGTCAAGGACAAGGTCATAACGATCATGTCAAGAAATCCGCCTATTAAACAACAGCGCATAAAATAACCGATGATCATAAACAAGAAAGCCTCATTCGTTGATGTTCTCTCAAATAAAGCGTTATCGCTTTTATATCACCCAAGACAGAACAAGAAAATTGGAAAACAAGCAATTACAACAAGTCACACATGAGCATAATATACAGTAATAGTAATATACATCATACACATAATACCAAATGCCTGACGCCCATGCATACTAATAAGAGTCGTCAAGTCATAATATTCTCATACGTTGATTTTGAAATTATAATGACAGATAACTGCTCACAACAAGACACAACAAACGACTGTAATACAAACACCAACAATAATCGCTACTTGCAAAAGTAATTAGTAATTGTTGAACACTAACACTACACATTCAATATTTAAAATAGTGAAACAGCATCATGATAGAGGTGGGTCGTGGGTCGAAAGTTGAGACTAAAAGTATGAAAATCTTGAAAGTTTTAACATGATGTTATTCTTTCTAATTTCGAATTAAACCGGCTAGAGGTTTAAACTCAAATCATTAGTACAGGAATTTTAAAGGAGACAGTGGAAGAACTGCTTAGCTAATGAGATAATTTCTTAACAGATTTCAATTCACACATTATGATAAATGAAAACTGAAAAATTAACTTAAATTTACATAAATATTAAATCTTCACTTATTTGTTGTGAGAAAGAAAACAAAATTTCGGAACTAACTAGTAGTTATAACGGTTCAACTGTTGATTTAGTAATTATATTATCCCATCACAATAACTTTAATGAGACTGACCATGTATTTTTGACCCGTGTCTTTTTACAGATGATTTCATATTTTGATATGGTATACACGATACACGACTACATGATAAATATAATAATATAATATGTACCTCGTGTAATTTAGAGACAAAAATGTCAAAATCAAAAGGTTGGTCGATTATGTTTATTAAATAAAGCTCTGACATTGTCAACAAAATATAATGCCCTTCTAGACTTATTTACTACTACAATTGATTTTTCGAACATAAAGATGAGTCTACAATATTATTAATACCTAGTTGACAGTTTGACAGTTGGCTAGAGAGAATTCATTCTTGCGTGGAAACTAAATTAAAATTTCCATTCACCTTCACATGCACTTAAGCGCGAGATCGTGGTTGGGCTGGGCACCTAACCACTCTATAACCTTGCATCAATAAGCTGAGTGTCCACTGCCAACTAATCTTACGTTAAAGCAAATATAATCTTTTTATCAGAAATTCAAATAATTTGGAGCATTATAGTATGTTATGTACTCTGTTCCTTCTCATGACTCAGCTTTTATGGAGAATGGAGTGCATTTTTTGTAATCCGATAAGTAAACACGATTCCAATCTCTGGAAAAGCAGGCACATGTTGAGACTTTTAGATATACAGCTATAGCCGCGTTGTCATTTTGTCAACCAAAGATAGTGCTGACTCTGACTCCCTAAACTCATCGTATCATCAACAATTTACTCAATAGATATTTTAATATTTCCCTTATTTTCCTTTATTTTAGATTTTTCCTTATAGATGCATTCCCTAATTACAAGATTCTGACTACTTTACTTTACCCAATTTACTTATGATCCTAGAAATACTATTCATTTAGAACCCTATTTTTTGTATGAATATACTAAATTTATCATGCCAGCAAATTTAAATAAAGAACGATTATACATGTGACTTCAACTCTGTTTGAGCTCAGTGCCTTTTAATGTGAAAAATAAAACGTATATAAAAGATACATAAAGAAATTTGACTCACCAGTAACACGGAGTATATGTACATTCTGCTGAGGCCGGGAGAATGGACTTGAGTTTAGGAGGTGAGGGTTCTGACTGGTATGGATGATGTGCAACATTTGTCACTGTAGATGAAGAGACACTTTCCTGGTTTCCGGATTCATTTCTCGAAGCACTGCTATTATTAGATCCTGTCGTCGAAGCACCTTGATTCTTTTGAATCTCCGCCATTGTTTTAGTGCCGTAATGAAATTAGCGTTGAATCTGATAATTAAATTAATTAATTAGGTACTTATTATTTTCTCCCCCTTTTATTCTGGTATTTTTTCTAAGATAATATTTTATGGATCAGCAAATCCAATTTTCACCCGTTTATTATACTAATCGCACGAGTGTAAATTTTAAACGTGGAGAAAGAATTTCGTACTACGAAACTTTCCTAAATTTTTATTGTTGCAAGGGTTTTTTTTGCTATAGTTAGTGGAAATTAGAACGTTCAAAGTAATTTCTACAACTCTTGCATTTATATTTCAGATGTAGAGTCAGTAGAGCAATCGTCGTTAAATTTTAAATGAATAAATTAAAAACGATCGATCACACTAAACGATTCACAAGAACATCTGTCGACGAATGCAAATAAAGCAAATTTTAATTTCGAAGACGCCGACACAAGTGATAACCTTTGATTGATTTGCTTTGTGGGGGGAGTTCATTACTTACAAATGTTTGTATGTGTAAACTAAATCCAAATGGGACAGAGCTGTAGGACTAGCGTACAAATAAGTACCTACAAAACAAATTGTTACTTGAAAAATACATCACAATGTCGAAAATATATTATCTGTCTTGTGTGAAAATAACTGATGACATCCAGAAAAATACTCAGCACCGCACCAGATGAACTCGACGATACTCAATACCAATACTCAATACTGGAAAATAGACTGCTACTCGCCTAACAACTTGACTATACTGTCAGCTCTGTACAAAAGTTATGCGGAGCCAACCCCTCTCAGCATTACTTCATCTTCATCGAAAACTGCCACCGATAATCACCATCACCATGATTTATTGAAGTCTACAGCCTCCTCGCAGTTGTACAATGAATTGCATCTGTTTCCTATTGCTATGTCAACTAACCAGTGAGAAATTTAACTTGGTTATTCGACTTGTCGTGTAAACCTTTCGTTCATGACTCAGATAAAATTTAGTTCCTATTCAATTCTAGATTATTTTATTTGTGTTTACTTACAGTATTATTATTATTTGAAAGTGAACTGCAATGGATTATGATAACAGAAAACAAAGTGCTAGTCTGTGCACAACTAAAACCTTATTCCACGTGCAATTTCCAATTGCAAGTTCAGGCAGGATCAATCAAATTCATATATACCTAACTACAATAATGCAAGGTAAAAACAATGCATAACATGATAATGTTGACCATCAAGTGTTTTGGGTACAACAGGATTTGAAAGCATCACAATTTCAATTGTTATTTCATATTTGCTTCAATTCAAAACTATACACGATGCGTTTCTACATACAGAAAACAATCAACAAAATAGTCGTTAAATTCAATACTAAATTTTGATGTCCTTCATCCTTATTGTTAGAATGATCAAGGTCACACGTAAATTCGTAGCTACTGCCGAATACGCCGTATTACATAATTTTCGATACTAAACGATTAGGTTAGGTGCATAACGAACAACAAAAATTTAACTTTGGCAATGTCATACATTTTTGAGTTCAACACCAACAACAACGATTGATGACTTCACATCTGACAAATGAATTCATTACGATTGACGATTAGCAAATATTTAACGCTCAAAATTGAATTAATCATTAATGATTAATTCTGCTTGTGTTATTAGTGCTTTGTACTGACAATAAAAATTATTATGTCAATAAAACATTCAACAAATTACAAATTACTTTCTTACTTTGTTATTTCGCTTTCCTACTTGCGTAGTAATTTATTATGACCTTTAACTACAAAAACTATTGCTTGAATATTACTAATTACGAGCAGAGAAGAGTCCGACAAAACCAGAGATACTGAGAACACAAATAGAGCACTGACTGTCAACTGTCTGAATGTCAATTATCACTCACTACTAGCAACAGTCAACAGTAGCAACACCCAACACCCAACACCTGATTATTTATAAAGACAACAAATACCTACTGCGACAATGACACTGTTGATTGTTGATTGTCAGCTGTAACCGATGCGCTGCATTGAATTGCAATATTGATAATACGTGTGTACGTGTGATTTAGATTAGATCGTCTGTCTGTCATGAATTACGAACTTGACTAACAACTTCAATTTGATATTACAGGAATACAAACAAAGAACAACACAGAGTCACTTAAATAAAAAACGACAAAAAACAGGAATATAACTTCAAACTTTACTTTGTTTCTCTGTGGTTGGGGTCGAATATTGAAGGATAAAAATGTATATTCAGTCAAATGGAGGATAATGATGAAATATGAAATATAATTAAATGCACCAAATTTACAATATTTTACTTAATCTTGTCACCTTGTTTAAACTACACACCAAGACAGTCAAAGTCAAAACACGCCGCAGAACCAGAATTAAGGACAACTATCAACTATCATTAGAAAAAAAAGGGTCAACAGTGAACAGTTTACACACACACTTGACGTCTTCTATCTAATGCTAAATACACAAAAAAGGGAATTAAAAATAATTTAGGGAATGGATTCAGGATTGGGATTAATGGGATTGGGATTCTACACAGACAGTAGAGAGAAATAAATTTTATTAACAAATTCACTGACATGCATTCATGTTTGCCCTTTTGGACACAGTATACTAGATACAATTTTTGTGTATTTGATATTTATGCTTGTTACGTATTAAGTATTTGACATTGATGTTTATACTACTTATGTTACTTTTACGAGGGAGATTCACAACTAAAAAATCAAAACTTTTTGGTGGAAAACTGAAATTGAATACTGAGGATCTGAGGAAGGTTGAGAGCGGCAATGCAGTAGTATTAAGCAAGTGAGGAAGATCGCTCCCTTCACTGCACACGTGACTCTCGCAGGTGACAAGATCGCGAATAAATTTCAAGCTCCGAATTCCCCGCAGGCTCTACCTTTTCAAATCTACTTTGTCTCACAGTCTCACAGTGAGTTTCACACCTCTTCCCTCGTCGTCCTGTGGATCTTGTCGCTGTCTCTTCTGCTCCCAAATATGCAAATAAGCACAGGAGCTTTGTACACAATGTGTGTGTCGGCGTCGTCGGTCTGACGGGTGTCGATTACTTTTAGTTAGCACGTGAAATGTGTTGAGTGAAGGGTTTAGAGCGAGGGATCACACACTGACACTGGCTGATGGCTCCCGCAGTCAAGTGTAAATATATTTGTATTATTATGTGTATATGTCCTACTCATAAATGTTCTTTTCAAAGAGCAAACAATTTGCATAAAGCTCATAAATAATACTATTAGTCCAATCAATATTAATCACAAATTATCAAGTCAGCCAGTATTTGCGCAGTGTGTTCAAGGGATGTTGTGGGATGTTGTATATAGGAACGCAACAAGATTGTAGCAACAGTTACCCCGGCCCCGGACCCGTTTCCTTCCTTCCTTCTTTCTTATCCTTTCTCGATCTTCTCGCGATCTCGACGTCTCTCCCTCTCTTCTCAAGTAACACTTTCAGTCGTATAATGTCCACATTATTTATCAGCACAACAACAGCACATGTTTGGAACAGAAACTTTGACGTTACTTAGGTGTTGTTCGACTGACTACTGTTAGTGTAGTACTGTCAACTGTAGTGAGTCTACAGCGTCTTTTTCAGAGATGATGTATCTTGTGTATACAGTTGTATATAGTTTTCTACATATTGTCGAAATAATAAACTGCTGGTGGTGGTATGTATAAAATAAAAAATACAAGAAGATCCCTGTGCGATTCTTAAAAGAATCTCCCAGGAAATTTCTGGAGCAGTGTACTTACTATACTCCTTAAAATACTATACTACAACAATCTCATTATTTATTTTCCCTGTCAATTCCAAATCCCTTCCTCCAAACTCCGACTCCGACCCCACTGCCACTGTCTTCAAAGATAACATGGGGAACTGGCAACTATTCACTGTAAACTACTATTATAGACTGATTTTCTTTTAGAGTTCTCCTTCAGGATGATTATTATTGTAGAGAGTAGATTATAGCAAGTCTTCTGAGTCATCCAAGTTTCACAGTTCTTGATAGTTCAACACTCAGCTTCCAGAACAGGGAGAGAAAACAAAATTAAAATCCAAATTTCGGCCAAAACCAAAAAATAGAAGAATTCTATAAAATCAAACAATGGTGTGTGTGTGTCCTCCACACTCCATACTCTGCTGTTTTAGGATTTCTATATATTTGCTTATGTAATAAAAATGGATATCTTTTATACAGTTGTTTTACAACTCGATATTTTAATATGTTCCTCTAATACTCTATTCCTCGTGGTGGTAATTTGTATCCCTTCTTTTCTTGTATTTATCCTCTCACAGACTCACTCCACACAATAAAAACATTTTCTAGGCAAGTTTACTCGACGGCGTAAGGTTGATTCTGTAGTCCCACACGCTTCCTCCTCCAATTTGCTTCTTCTCACTTTGAAATGGTTTGACTCGGATTTGGAATTGAAATTCGGATAGACACACTGAATGTTTTTGAACACACATGATCATGATTATGACCTAGTACCTCCGACTTGGGAAGGAGGAGAAGATCTCAAATTGGCCAGCAACATGGTAAATTGTATTAATAACACTGTCGGTATTCAGGAGGATCTCTTGGCATGATGAGGACCAGTATTGCCGCACCGCACCGCACCGTACCGTTCCGTCCCGTATTGAACACTCTGCGGACCCAACTCCCCACCAAGAACCACCGTTAGAAATTGACTATACGAGGGAGCTCCAATAATAAAATAGTAAGAGTAAAATATCCCTTCAAGTGATATATGTGTACACACACACAGTGTTTGATGTTCCTCCTCAAGTTGGTTGTTTCACTTTGGCTTTGGCACGGCTATCAAATTCGGACAGGAGACTAAGAGACTACTGAACAAAGAGTCGATGAGGGAAAGGACTGACTAGCCATTCATGCACACATACAACAATATGTTTGTAGTGGATCGGGTATGTTGAGTAAGTACACAAAGAAAGAGAGAGAGTCATTCAAGTCCGTGTCCGTGTCCGTAAACCGGAGTTTCTCGGCAGGTTTGACTCTGGCCTGGCAGTAGAGCAGAGCTCCTTTTACCTAGGTTACTTTATTATTGTAATGCAAAATGTAATGTGGTGTAATATGCCGCGGCCCTGTCTGGTCGTTTGGGTGCTCCGGTTCCTACTGAAACTCAACTCAGAGAGAGACTGGCTCCGTTCCTCTCATTTTGGCTAGAGACTAGATCGCGGGTGAAAGGGAGTTCAAGAAAAGGAATGAGACGACGAACGAAAGTCCACCAGAAAAAAATGTAGTAGTGGCAAGAGGGAGAAACGAAACAGCCGCACACACGCAACTCAACCAGCCAACCCAAACCAAGCATATTATAGTCAGAACCAGAACCAGAACCAGAGCTCGTCAGACAGACCCACGGTATATAGTTAAAGGCAAGGGGGAAAAAAACAGCAGGATCCGATCCGAGTCATGCATGCTACAATATATTCCTCTACTCTACACAGATACCCGTTAAACTCCACCGGTACCGGTCTCTCTCTTGTAAAAGCTAAAAAGTCTATACAAGAGAGCTAAAGTAAATTCAGCAATCTTTTTACAACCAACAACTCAACGAAGGAACGAACGAGGGAGACGATAGATATTATATCCTCAAAAAAAATACAGCTTTTTTCCTCCCTGTCTCTCTCCTTTTTTTAGTTTAGTGTACACGGTCCTATGGTCCTATATGGTGCATTACTTTTACCGTCCTGGCTCATGCTACTGGGCATTTACTTGAGTCAGGCCTTTTTCCTTCTTCTCTGCACACTATGTATACTTACACCCGCCCGCACCCAAGACCGAGACCGAGACCGAGACCGAGACCGATACCGACCAAACACATCGTCCATACAATCTCCCGTTCGGCGTCCTCCACTCCCTCAGCTACAAAATACAAAGCTACAGCAACCTACAAACTAAACTATAAGAGCAAAAATGCAACACAACCAGGAAAATTCATGAGCACCCTGTCATGAATGTATACGGACACCTTCCTATAACTACAACTGGTCGCATGTAGGAGTGTATAGGGTTGCCTATAGACTTATATATACACACGGATCGGCTACAGAACAATCTTTTACATCTACAAAGCCCGCATATAAAATCGGAAATATATTGTAATGTTCCACATTCTACATTCCCGCAGCAATTTGTACAATCATGCAATGCTTAAACAAGTCCTCGTGCGACAGTCAACAGTGCAGTGGCGGTGGCCGGTGTCAGTGTAGACTGCGCCTTGAATAGTCCTTTGCCTTTCTCCTCGTACGATTATACGATTAGTCCTCCGTCCCCGGTGCCGGTGCCGTGGCCGTTACCGTTGCCGTTGCCGTAAACCGTTGTCGGTGTCATCTATAAACTAGGGACAGAACAGTGCAGTAGTGTAGTGGTGATACTGTACATTTTGTTTGGGTGACTATCATCATCAAGTATCACGTACAAAGTACACACGGAATGATGGAAAGTGATTATAGGCTTTGAATTTTACTTCAGCACTTTATCGTCTTGGTCGTTGTCGTCCCCGTTTTCCTTGTCGTTTCTTCTCGTTCAACTTCAAATGATGATAGATAGATGTTCGGAGACGGAGGAAGGACGTGTGTCGTTAGCGCTCGTGAGTTCGGGACAAGTGGATACATATGCATACGATTTGAAGGTATCTCATATCCTGCATTAGTCGCACCTTACCTCTCTCTATGTCCTGTCATGTGGAGCATAGTGTATATATTTATAAATTGGCTCTTTGTACATGGGAGTCTCTTGTGTCTCACTTCTTGGGCAATTTTTAGCTCGCACAAAACATGCAAATACATAAATATTACTACTGAACCGAACGGCAGCCTTCCATCCTTTTATCAGTAGGAGCCATAGCAGACAGTGTGGCAGTAGTTTATAGTGGCTTATTCCTTCTATAATAATATAGTGAACACGTTTGAATGAGCTGCCATGCGATGCGATTCCCATTCCCATTGGCATGTCATGTCAGGATGGTGTGTGAGTGTGAGTCATGTCTGTCTTTGGAGCACGCGGAAGAATGTTCGAGCGGAGGATGAGGGAGAAGGTGAAGTGGTGGGACAGGACTGGAAGACGATAGGATACGATAGGAGTCACACGGAAAGGGAAAAAAGTCTTCATTCACATTATTGAAAGGGAGAAGTAAATATTTTGATTATGCTAATAAGTGGGAGAGAGAGAGAGGGAGAGTGATCACATGTATGAGATTAGAAACAAGAGGAAAGTCGACTCGACGACTGACACTTGAAGAGAGAGAGAGACCTCATTTCCTTCACTCCAATGATAGAGGAGGCAAATAGCCATAACGCATTGAAATACAGATAAAAGTAATTGAGTTCAGCTGCTCCTCTAAAAAACACACAGGGAGACACACACACTCTCTCTCTCTCTCTCCCAATGCATGCCGGTCCAATGTTCAATATGTATAGACACTGATTCAGCTTTTAGCTCAAGAGTCGGCCTCGGCTTATAGCGAAAACTTAACCGACACCGAAACCGAACCTGTGTCTCTCCATTTAAGTAGCAAAACCTTCAAAGAGCATTATCATCATCATTCCATTATTTGCGTTTCTGCACTCTCTTACATATTATACTCGGCTCGAGTAAGACTGTACACTGTACAGTAGTAGGAGATGGAGCGATGCGATGGTGATGGTTGATGGTGGCTGGAAAATTTGTTCAAAGTTGAATCCATTCTGAAAATGGAGTTTAGTACAGCGAAAAACTGTCTATAGTGCCTTGTATAGCAATAGTATAGTATAGTAGGAAAGGACACGACGACGACGACGACGACATTTCAACAAAAATCTTGTACTACCATTTTTTTTGAGGGGGGGGGGGGAATTCGCCGAGCTTATTATTATGATAACATGGATATGGTATTATTATTATTATGAAGGTGTCTCCGTCTCCAGTACCGGGACCGGGACCGGTACTGTATCTATTTTTCCCATTTGGTATTTACAGCATCATCTCCTACTCCGCCGTCGCCCCGTCCTTGTCTTCCCATATGGATATATCCCAGTAATTATATTCTCCATTCTCCATTCCCCATAATATTCAAAACTCCAAGTTGATCTTCTATTTTATTTTATGATAATGGGGATGGGAATGGCTTTAGCGCATATTAGGCACATCCTCCTCCCTGTGTACTTGGTCGTCCTCGTCCTCGTCCTAGTATCAGAGTCTGTCATAATATAATGTGATGAACTTGCCGTTTTCGTTTGGGTTGTTCTTGTTTGTCGTCGTCGTCGTCGTCGCAATAAGTCGCATAGATATTTGGAGTAAGTACCGTGCTGATGCGATTGCTAATGCTAATACTAATGCTAATGGGAATGTGAACAACTACATAAATAAAAATGCACAAATGTTATTTTGCTATGATACAGACAGAGACAGAGAGAGCGGATGAGGATCTTATTAGCACAACAACATGAGTTTCTGTTTTTAAATGACTACACTACGACTACGACGAGGTTGAGGTAGACGGGGAGAATAGATAGATCTCTCTCCTTCAGTCCCTTGCGGAAGAACAAATTGTGCTCTACTGTACTGTACGTGTAGACAAACTATATACTACACCCAATTCCACCACATTGCACAAGATGATACGATCCCTTCCTCCGTCGTCGTTCTTCTTCTTCTTCTTCTTCTTCTACTTCTTGACATAAAAAAGAATTTTCAATCATTTGAATATATAGCGAAGAAGTAAATATTTTAACTTGGGAGTTAGTCTCTCTCCTCTCTATCTCACGAGTCTCACAAGCTGCATGCTAAACGAATTATCTTCTCATTCATTCTCCTTATATCTTCCGCGTCCTGTAGCCGTAGCGTAGTACTGTATCTTGTAGAACTGGATATAGGTATATCTGTAGTGATAGTTTCATATACATATCGTCTGTGAAGAACCAAAATGACCCATATCCAATTTAAGCTACAATCAAAATGAGCTATGTCATAAAAATACGAAGTGAGGAAGATACGTAAAATGCTCTATTTTCATGTTTTTAAAAAGTGCAAAATATTTTATTTGCATGTACTTGAAAAGTGCAAAATGTTTTATTTGCATGTACTTGAAAAGTGCAAAATGTTTTATTTACATTGTTTTGAAAAGTGCAAAATGTTTTATTTATGTTTTTGAATAGGGCAAAATGTTTTATTTACATGTTTTTGAAAAGTGCAAAATGTTTTATTTGCATGTACCTACTTGAAAAGTGCAAAATGTTTTATTTACATGTTTTTGAATAGGGCAAAATGTTTTATTTACATGTTTTTGAAAAGTGCAAAATGTTTTATTTGCATGTACTTGAAAATTGCAAAATGTTTTATTTACATGTTTTTGAAAAGTGCAAAATGTTTTATTTACATGTTTTTGAATAGTGCAAAATGTTTTATTTACATGTTTTTGAAAATATATTTCATTATTTTTGTAGATAGTGTATATTGTATTTGGCTAGAAATGGATATGGGTCATTTTGGTTCTTTACTGACGATATCAGGCAATGTATGTGTATCTGTACTTTGCTTGTGTGTGGATGAAAAATGAAAATAACTACACACATGGATAGAAGCCCAGGACCAGAAGACAGCGTAGACAGTAAAGACTGTGCGGGTCTTGTGAGCTAAAGGCTGGAAGAAGAAATGTTTTTTTATCACATAAATATAGTCTTGGAATGAAAAATCCCAACTTGAGCATTTGCAAGAGGCATTCAACAAATCCGAATGAAATCATTAATTTATTTCTAAGTTGCATGCACACATGATACACTCATTTGCATTAGGTTGAGTTTAACTTTCTTAAAGTAAAAGCCCACACGTATATGTTCGGTAGGTATGTTGAGGGATATGTGTAGTGTAGCTACTCCTGTCGCGTGTCTACATAGGGAGGCACTCGTCCCTTGTATTCTCCACCGATAATTTCTACCATCTACTTACTGACTATATACGTACCATGTTGCCGGAAGGTATGTCTAAATTCTAAATCTAAATGCCCATTTTGCAAATGCCCAACATTTGCTTTTAGGCAGGAATTTGTTTCCATACAAAACCCACCATTTAGATTTTAATGATGGTTTTCTGTGGTAAAGCAAAATGTTGTATTTACATGTTTAAGAAAAGTGAAAAATGTTCTTTTTACTTGATTCAAAAAAGTGCAAAATGTTCTATTTACGTGTTTTGAGAAAAGTGGAAAAATTTTTTTTCCATGTTTTTGAAATGTACAGAAAATTTTATTTGCATGTTTTTGAAAAGTCTCAATATTCTTTTCACATATTTTTGAAAACTCCAAAATGTTCCATTTACATGTTTTGAGAAACTTCAGGCAGCGGGGGCTGCCTGCGCTGGCCGCAATGTCCGGCCCTGTAAACGCCTTTTCCTTTCGGTCATCGTGTATTCTCTGCCTCTCAAGCCCCCAAAATGCAATGAACTGAAAGTTGCGCTGGCTTTGACTGTTCCTTAATTAAATATTTATATCAATTATTAATCAGATGGAGGCATAATATAATAGCAAGGCAAATTTGAGCGTCTCTCATACGGATATTGAAGGAGACGAGATCGGGATCGTAATAGGGAAAAAACTAAAAGTAGAGAGCACAGCAGACGAATGCCGATGCCGGTTCCTTATATATTAGTATGCATATATCTACACTCTCACTCTCACTCCTACTCGAGTCCCTACGTTAAAGTTCCTTGTACCGAGGAGTATGCACAGTTAAAGAATTCGGAGCACGCTTCCTCTCTCTCTCTCTCATATAAATACAGATAGAATATTATGCAGATCTTGCATGTGGATTTCAAGCTTAAACTTTCACGACATAATTTATGTACAAGTCAGTTTGAAAAAGCTAATATTATTTTTTTTTGAAGAGTATAGATAGACTCACTCACACATAACATGCGGAGATGTGTTCCTTTGATAGGATTGCGATACACACGATATAAAAGGCAAAACATGGAAAGTATATAATCTTAAATCTTAGCAAGTATTAATGGTTCAAGGGCTATAGCATGCAATTAAAACAATTCTCTCTCTTTCTCTCTCTCTCTTGCTTCATTCGACCGACAAACTATAAGGGCTGAAGAAGGCCAAGATTTTCAAGATTTTCACGGGGAAAACGAGAATTGTACGAGAAGTCGCGATGCTGTATGTATCGTCAGTGACGAACCCAAATGACCCATATCCAATTTAAACTAGAATCAAAATTAGATATGTCATAAAACAAATGAGAAACATGCGTAAAATGCTAACTACGAGTTTTTTAAGAGTGTAAAATTTTCTATTTGTATGTTTTTGAAAAGTGCAAAATGTTCTAATTCCATGTTTCTGAAAAGTGCAAAATGTTCTAATTCCATGTTTTTAAAAAGGTGCAAAATGTTCTAATTCCATGTTTTTAAAAAGGTGCAAAATGTTCTAATTCCATGTATTTGAAAAGGTGCAAAATGTTCTAATTCCATGTTTTTCAAAAGTTGCAAAATGTTCTAATTCCATGTTTTTGAAAAGGGCAAAATTTTCAAATTCCATGTTTTTGAAAAGGTGCAAAATTCTATATTTAAATGCTTTCAAAAAATGTTTTAATATTTTGGTAGATAGTTGATATTGTTTCTTCACAGATGACCTATGTTATTAGAAGGTAAGGAAGTCAGGAGCTAATTGTACGCAGACAGATTGGGAAAAGGTATATGGGTTCTTTTCCTAGGTAATTCATTTCATAAAGAAGAAAAAGACTAAATTCTGTAGTCCCGTAGCCGTAGCTCGTAGTACATTGTACATAGTTTACCTGTTAAATGCCCAGCTGGGATTGATTTTATCGCATTCACGCTAGTTGAGCTGTATTATTAAAAGTTTCATGTAAGTAAAGCTCTATTCTTTTTTTTTCCTCTTATTTTATCCCAAGTAGGTATACCTATACCAATAGGTATAATGGAATTCTGTACTATCCACTCTGTATCCGGCCCCGGCCACTCTCAACAACTACAAACTTTTAGTTACCCATACCAACCTACTACCAAGAAAAGATGCAATGCAATGTTTGTAGAAAAAAAAGACGGAAAGTTTTTTCCTTCTTGCTTTTTTCTTGTTCTTCTTTGCAACTGGCTATGCAGTTTGTTCGAGTCGGATTCGGATTCGGATTCGGATTCGGATTCGGAGTCATTCTCGTCGCACTCCTGGAACAATAGCGTAACACGGTAGCACAGTCAACAGTTTTAGTATTCGACATAATGATTTCTTTAACTTGTTTAACTGAGTGAGTAGGCAAGAAGGAGGAAAGTTTAAGTTGAGTCGAACGAGTCGACGAGACCTTCCTACTTTTCTGTATATACTGTAGGCACATACCTAATTGCATTATGCAATACGCCTACCTACATGGGTAGTTGGTAGTTACATAGGTATAGAGAGAGAGAGCTTCGAGGAAAGTGTTCAAATAAATCTGGAATGAGATTAAACTATGTAGTACGTAATATTTTGCATGGTATATTATAAATACGCGGGCTTACGCACACCACGGCACTAGAAAAAAAAATACATTTTTGTAGAGCAAGGGGAAATTATATTGAGCAGAGTAATGTTTCCTTTTTAGTTTGGTTAAGTCAAAGGAAAACACACATTAAAAGGACGGAGAAAATAATCAAGGTAGGTGGGTAGAGATTCTTCTTGGAAAGAGTTTTTTTTCGTCTTCTTCTTCTTTTTGTTCGTCTTCCTCCCCAAAAAAAACAGTTAGGAATTCACAAGGTACACGGGACGTGTTTTCATTCTGTGCCTCTCAGCCTTAAAAAAATTAATGTAGTTAGGTAACTACGTGACTTTACTATTTTCTGTATGTAAATATCATTAAGGCTCTCAAAAATTGGTTGTAGACATTTATGAAAAATAAGACCAAGGGAGTAATGACAAGGTACTATAGGACACGAGAGAGAGCAAGTCTCCTCACTTCAAGAACGAAATTTTCTTGTCTCTCATAGTCGTAGTCGTAGTAGTAGTAGTAGTAGTCCCGTTTCCATGGATTACTACAGTGACCGTCCACACCTTCCTTTTTTTTCCTAGCTTTCTTTTCCCTAACTTTCCACAAACTTAAATCTCCATCATAATATGCAAGTACAATTTATACACATACTACTTTTACAGTATTACATGCTACGGGCACCGGTACCGGCACCGGCACCGGGACTGGCACCGGGACCGGGACCGGGACCGGCTTTCCGCAGCCAGGATTTTTACATCATCTTCTCGTATCTTTCTTACTTTCTTCTTTTTTTTTTGTAGATTTCTTGAGAGATCTTTTTATCGCCAGCTCATGAAATTCTTGTATTTTTTTCCCTTGAAGGTATCTCCATTGTTTTAGTGTATTACTTGCACTGTATGTATGTAGGTACGTATTTTCATTTATTTTTTTTCAGCTACTACTACTACTATTACTGCTACTACTACTACTACTGCTACTCCACTCTGCCCCTACAGATGATCTTCATTTTAATTCATTTCCCAATGTCCTAGTTTCAGTGTAGCATCTGGACATTTGATTTTCCACTTTTTAGCCTCACTACTACTAAAAAAGAATCCACTCTACTTTCTTTTTAAAAGTTTTTTAAAAAAGTACTAACCTGAAATCTTGATTGCATGATATGCCCGATGCCGCCTAGGCTAGGTGGGTATATTCTATGGCGCAGAAGCAATGACATACGGCATACGGGAAATCTTACTTTTTACATTCATTCTCAGAAGGAAGTATAGAAATTATGTAGCTATATAGTAAATCTAATTTTTATATAAATCAATGGAAAATTCGTAATCACGTTTTGAATGTCTGCCCTGCCTGTGTCTTCAACTAATATCAGTACTACAGGTTTTGACTGTATTATATCAAAAATATCGAAAACAGACTACAGACTACATCAGTTATGTAAAGTGTGATAATAGAATTTGCAATGTTTCAAAAAAAAATTATAAGTATATTATTTATGACCTTTTCACTTTTTTTCCTGACAGACACACACAGTAGTGCAGTGTTTTACATGATGAATAAGTAGTATTCTGTTAAATGCCTCGTGTCGTTTTCGTTATGTTCTGAGAGCTCTGAGCCGAATTTTACATTCCTTGATTCCATTTAGTTGGTACTGTTATATAGTAGTTGCTATATAGCACTGCACGCCATGTCATTTCATGTCCCTTCCCTTCGTTTTGGGAAGTTGGGAAGCAACAGAAAAATAGTACAAAATTCCATTATATTTTTTACGATTTTTTTATTTGATCAATGCAGTGTAGGGAGTGGTAGTGGTATAGTATACGAGTTGGAAATTTGGTATAATATAAACTCGCCTACCTACCACTCTTCATCTTTCTTACTACTGGTATCACTATGCGTGCAGCCAGGGAGCTAAAAGTGAAGAAAAAGAAGAAGAAATAGAAGTTAGAAAAAGAAGAAGAGAAAAAAATTATGGTCTTGCCTGTCAATGGAATGGAATTCTCAACAGGGAAAAAAAATGCACACAAGCTCGTCACGTATATTATATGGGAGAAGCGGGTCGGGTGGAGGGAAGGAAGTGTTTAGAAAGGGGGGCAAATAGGATCAAAAATGTTAATATCTTTTTAGCACCTTCAGGGAATGGTGGCAAAAAAAAAGATGGAATGGAAAAAAATATATGTATTGTATAGAGACACATTATCCCAGACTCCACAGTACTCGAGACAGAGCATGCAAAATAATTCCATAGGTATTATGACTCGTCGTATATCAAGTCAATAATAATGTGAATATGATGCTAACTTTCCCTCGCAACAACTTTTCCCAATCCCAATACAGTGAACAATGCGAAAGCCTTATTCTTTTCTTTTTCTTTCTCTTTATTCTACGTGTTTATATATCGTTAGTGAAGAACCAAAATGACCCATATCCTTTTGTCGCTAAAAATAATATCCACTATCTACGAAAATATTGAAACATGTCTTGAAAGCATTTATTTAAATGGAATATTTTACACTTTTCAAAATCATTCAAATAGAACATTTAGCACGTTTCAAAATCATTCAAACAGAACATTTTGCAAGTTTCAAAATCATGTACATAAATAGAAAATTTTACAGTTTTCAAAATCATGTTAATAGAACATTTAGCACGTTTCAAAATCATTCAAATGAACATTTTACACTTTTCAAAATCATGTAAATAGAAAATTTAGCACGTTTCAAAATCATGTAAATAGAAAATTTAGCACGTTTCAAAATCATGTTAATAGAACATTTAGCACGTTTCAAAATCATTCAAATGAACATTTTACACTTTTCAAAATCATGAATGTAAATAGAAAATTTTACACTTTTCAAAATCATGAATGTAAATAGAAAATTTTACACTTTTCAAAATCATGTAAATAGAGCATTTAGCACGTTTCGAAATCATTCACATAGAACATTTTACACTTTGCAAAATCATTCAAATAGAACATTTTACACTTTTCAAAATCATGTAAGTAGAACATTTTAAGTTTTTCAAAACCACCTAATTAACATTTTACGCATGTTTCTTATTTTGTTTGTATGACATAGCTCATTTTGATTCCATTTTAATTTGGATATGGGTCATTTTGGTTCTTCACAGACGCTATCTCTCTCCAACACTATACATTTCCAATTCCTCCCTTCCCTGATCTCTGATCATGATCATGATCGTGATGGTGATGGTGATCGTGATCGTGAGGAATGTTAGTTTTACTCTGCACTAACTGATTATCATATCACGGATTTATTTCAATTCATCTAGATGTATAATTTATTTTGCGAGAGAGAGAATGAAAAAAAAAGGCAGCAACACTACAGCAGAACACTACAAAAAAATACTCATTCTATTTTCTAGTGCTCTCTCAGTCACTCACTCACTCACTCAGTCCATTTTTCTTTCCTTGTATGTAGAATGTAGAATGTGTGGAAATGGTTTAGTGAGAGACCTACTTAGGTAGATAGGCACATTTACCTACTATATAAGGTAGTGCATTATATCGCAGTAGTAGTTTAGGAGTCTCCCTGTGTGTACTACGGTATGGTATGCTTATTTATTCTAGCAGAATCTAAAAGGAAATGGTCAATAAAAATCAGCGTTGAAAGGAGAGGTCAAGTTTATACATATTTTTTCCCGCAGTCTGCGGAAACTCAGGTTTACGAAAAAATCAATGGGTTTCCTTTTTTTTATGCCTCGACATAAATGATCTATGATCACGTCATTAGCAGAGTAGTCCAAGCAGCAGCGTCCAGCCAAACCAGACCAGACTAGACTATACACAACGTCATATATGCAACTAGGTACTGTTCTACAGGCGCGGAGCCAGGGGTGGGCAACAGTGCAGTTAACTTACTCCAAAAAAACATTTAACATAAACTAGCATAGGGGCATAAGACGGGAAACGCACACTTACATCGCAGTGAAGAATGAAAATGGTCTATGATCGTTCCTGTTTTAGTTAGAAATGCAAACTCCATTATCTACAAAAACATTAAAATTTGATTCTAAAAGTATGTAATTAGAATATTTTACACTTTAAAAAAGTGTGAATAAAACATTTTACGTCTTTCAAAATAGTGTTAATAGAATTTTACATCTTTGAAAAAAGTGTAATTATAACATTTTACATCTTTCAAAAAAGTGTTATTAGAACCTTTTACATCTTTGAAAAAAGTGTAATTAGAACATTTTACATCTTTCAAAAAAGTGTAATTAGAACATTTTACATTTTTCAAAAAAGTGTTATTAGAACATTTTACATCTTTCAAAAAAGTGTAATTAGAACATTTTACATCTTTCAAAAAAGTGTAAATAGAACATTTTACATCTTTCAAAAAAGTGTAATTAGAACATTTTACATCTTTCAAAAAAGTGTAATTAGAACATTTTACATCTTTCAAAAAAGTGTAATTAGAACATTTTACATCTTTCAAAAAAGTGTAATTAGAACATTTTACATCTTTCAAAAAAGTGTAATTAGAACATTTTACATCTTTCAAAAAAGTGTAATTCGAACATTTTACATCTTTCAAAAAAGTGTAAATAGAACACTTTACATCTTTCAAAAAAGTTTAATTAGAATATTTTACAACTTTCAAAAAGATGTACATGGAACATTTTGTACTTTTGAGAAACATGTAAGTAGAGCATTTTACCCTTATCAAAAAACATTCAAATACACCATTTTCCACTTTCAAAGAAGCTCGTAATTTTAGAATTTTGTGCATCTATCTTGTATAGTTTTTTTGTGTGACAGAGTTCATTTATTTTTAATTCTATCTTAAATACAAAATGCCCCATTTCTATTCTTTACTCACTATATATTATCACTGGCCCACCCCAGAAAATACTTGTAGATCCGCCCTTGCCGTTCTATACTCTCTCCATTGGACATGTAGGGTGTAGACTGTAGAGCTCTTCCAGGGAAAACAAAAATCTAAAACAAAATTTATTTTTCTACTCCATCTATGTTAGGTAGGTAGGTACATGTTATATTTTAGAATCCTCTTTTAACTGATTATTCTGAATATAAATATAAATACACTCCCAGTCAGTGCGGATGAAGGGAGTAGAATAGAGAATAATGGAACGTTGAAATGTATACAGAGAAAAAAGGAAAACACTGAACACTGTGAGATTGAGTATAATATAGCATAGCTGTGCTGGTGCTATATGCCTGAATGTAAATACTCTTTGTTCAGTTCTCTGATGTTGAAAGTTTATTTAGGATAGAGCATACAATAAAAATCAGTATGGAGGATGCACGCACATAGATTGTCTGTAAATTGAATTACAAATTACAAAGTAGCACACACACACAGCAGCATTGTTTAAGTGTAAAAACTTAATCATGTTTTACTGCTGTAGGCCCAATCTACCTAATATCAGTATACTCCTGTATCTACTGATATTTGTATATATGCACATTTCTGAATAATTATATTGTCTCCTTCTCATTCTCTCGTAAACTACATAAAATGGAAAAGGAAGCTTAAATAAGTTTTTTTACTCGCTCCATTTCGAGTTGTCTTTATCCGTATCCTACTAACTAAACTAGGTAGTACATATTATATGTACTTATGCAAATGTCCAACAACTAAACAGAATAAACTAGACAAAAAAAACGAAAAAAAAAACATGGAGAGAATCGTAAATGGGAATTCATTGCCAAAGTATGTAAACAATGTAAAATACTTTTGAAAAAAAAATATTCATTAGTGTAATGTCACTAAAAAAAGGGGGGGGGAGGGATAGGAGAGGGAATTTTAATTTGATAGAAATCTAAGAATTATTGAAGCCTTTAATGTGATGAGTAGATAAGTGGATGTGTAAGGGAGATAGGGCGGGCTAATAAAATAAATTGTAAATTGTGTTATTAGATGGAATTGTCTCATGTCAAGACTAACGATAAGTGCTCTACATTTTGAGGTATTATCTGTACGGCTGATAAGCTAAGTTCCGTTTGAGTTTCTCTCTCGCTTTTGCCAAAGCCAGAGCCAGAACAGCTTCCCTTTCACCGCTTTCAAAACTGCCAACTGAGAAGTAAAGTTTAAATCTCCTTCTCTCTTCTCCAGTTCTCCAGTAAAATGGAAAACTCAACGTACAAGTGTGTGTCTATCTGTCAACTTACATGACTGCACCTTGGGGATCAAGGGACTTTCTCGCTCTCTCTCTCTCTCTCACACACAGTCAGACAAGTTTCAAGTCATCAAAACCAAGAATAATAAATCCCTGAGCAGGAGGCACGTTCCGTCACTTTACACAAAAAATTCCAGGAGACAATTATTGGAGAGATGCGCTATGTTTGAGGAGGAGAAGGCCAAGTTTGATGGGACTATACTATATCTCCTATAATAATAGACATATATCCTCTGTGAAGAGCCAAAATGACACATATCCAATTGTAGCTAAAAACAATATTCACTATCTACACAAATATTGAAACATGTCTTGAAAGCATTTAATTAGAACATTGAGCACTTTTCAAAAACATGGAATCAGAACATTTTGCACCTTTTTAAAAACATGGAATTAGAACATTTTGTACCTTTTCAAAAACATGGAATTAGAAAATTTTGCACCTTTTTAAAAACATGGAATAAGAATATTTTGCACCTTTTTAAACACATGGAATTATGACATTTTGCACCTTTTCAAAAACATGGAATTAGAACACTTTGCACATTTTTAAACACATGCAATTAGAACATTTTGCACCTTTTTGAACACATGGAGTTGGAACATTGTGCACCTTTTCAAAAACATGGAATTAGAAATTTGTGCACCTTTTCAAACTCATGGAATTGGAACATTTTGCACCTTTTCAAACATATGGAATTAGAACATTTTGTACCTTTTCAAACATATGGAATTAGAACATTTTGCACCTTTTTAAACACATGGAATTAGAACATTTTGCACCTTGTTAAACACATGGAATTAGAAAATTTTGCACCTTTTCAAAAACTCCTAATTAACATTTAATGCATGTTTCTCATTTTGTTTTTATAACATAGCTCATTTTGATTGTAGCTTAAATTGGATATGAGTCATTTTGGTTCTTCACAGACGATATAAGTCATATGAGACCGTACGTACGCCGTACATAGGTACCTACCACCTACATGTGTGTGTGTGTCCTGTGCAAATAAAGTCGGTTATATTATAGATACACACCTATAGACATTCATGTGATGACATAGGGTTATATTATATTGAGTTATAGGATGAGCCCATGATTCCGAAATTCCGACTTTGAAGAAAACGTGCATCTCAACTCCCCACATACATTATTGAGGAGAGAACAATCTTGTCTTCTATTTACTCTCAAATCTTAGATTCGGCTCAAAGGGATGCTTAATGGGTCGTATCAGTAATTCTGTATCGACTCACATCACATCTTATCCTCTTTCCTCCACACTCATTCCCATTCCTATTTTACAGGGATATATCTTAGAGGCCGAAAATAAAAGAGCGGAACTACTGTGTGTGCAAGGACGAAGACGAAATCTGTTAAATTCCGTTCATTTCGTTCTATAGTCGCTCAGTTTTGTTCAGTTTCAGGTCGCCGTCTCATTTCCTTCGATCTTCTAGGAAAGAATATAAAAACACAGAGCAGCAGCACTATCATTTCCACTACGACTTGGACTACATATATACGTGTACCTACCTAAATGCCATGTATTTGAATACCTATGTATGTACCTACATAGCTATGCCGATTGCCGATGCGGGGATGGGGATGGCGATTATGGCAGTCGCCTTTACAATATGGTGTCCTATATGGCTTTGGCTTTGGCCTGGCACGTCATTCGAAAACAGGAGTTTATTATACATTTTCCGTCTCCTTCCTATTGAGTCGTGCCAAAAAAAAATTTTCGAGAAGAAAAATGAGTCTGCTGTTGGAGTCCAAGTTGAAGAGTATATAGTGGAATGAAATATTTCGTATAGGTATAATATGGTATACATAGGTAGGTATAAAGAAGCATACAGTATAGTACATAAAATTGAATTGGGCGGTGCGGTAGTTAACTGTTCATTTGTCGGAAGCCAATTGTTACCATCGTTAGCATATCATTATTTCCCCTTGTGTTCAACGAGCTTAATTTATCCGTCCATTCAATTTATGTATGTACTTAATTCTGACTCGGTCTAAACTGGAATTGTGTGAGGCGACAGGAGCATAGGCCCAGGACTGATGCTGGGTATAGATACTGATATACGTAGGTACGTAGCTTTACAAACTAGAGAGAGAGAGAGAGATACGCTCATTCATTTAACATCCCCCATCCATTTCACTTTCCACCAGTTTTCTTCATCTTCGTCTTCTTTTTCTACGTCTACCATTGCAGGGCCGGCCGGACGAAGGAATTGTTTTTAGGCAGCAATTTGTTTCCATACAAAAACCACCATTTTGATTTTATAGATGGTTTTCTTTGCTACAGCAAAATTCTGTATTTACATGTTTTAGAAAAGTGTAAAATGTTCTTTTTACTTGATTCAGAAAATTGCAAAATGATATATTTACATGTTTTGAGAAAATTGTAAAAATTTTTATTTCCATGTTTTTGAAATGTACACAAAATTTTATTTTGCATGTTTTTGAAAAGTCTCAATATTCTTTTTACATATTTTTGAAAAGTGCAAAATGTTCCATTTACATATTTTTGAAAACTTCAAAATGTTCCATCTACATGTTTTTTGAAAATTCAAGCAGCGGGGCTGCCTATACGCTGGCCGCATTATCCGGATCCGGCCCTGACGTCTACCCCCGCCACCGTTCTGGCTCATACTTAATCTTTCTTCCCAATTTCAAATCCAAAATCCCAATCCAACTTGTTTACTCATGTATATGTAATCTATATCTCTCCGACTCTGTCTTTTTCTTCTTCGTCTTTTTAGGATTCTCCCCAAATTAAAATCACATCACGTTCACAAAAGGAGAGAGAAGGGGAAAAAATAAAATGGCAATGAATCTTATCTGTATGTTGAATCTCGGAACTGTGAGAGAGAAAGGGAAGGGAGACAGGTCAAACTGCAGAATATTAGTTGTGTGTCGCTCTGCGGTGCTCTATGCTCTACTGACACAGCTTCCCATCCCCTATATCATATTCTTCACAGTGTATAGAGAGATGGGGAAAAAAAGACGGAGCCAAGAAACAAAAAACACGGGAGAAAAGAAGGTATGGTGTATTGTAATGTGTTGGCTGTATCATATATTTTTGCGTTGGTTGTTTAGGTTGAAGACGAAGACGAGTGCGGAGACGGAGACAGAGAGGAAAGGAGAAGGAGTACAGATGGGAAAATATCAAATCTAAATCTCATCTCGTCTCACTCAACCACTCAGTCTGCACTCTAATACAACTCAACAGATTTAGCCATAGCCTCCCTCACAAACTAGCTACATAGGTAGGTAGGCACATGTCTCTCACCCCAACAAATAATCATATCAACATTGACAAACAGGCCGAGACACAAGTCATCACGAAGAAGACTTGACAAAAACAGCGATAGTCTTCCCCATCCAACATAATGTTATTATTCTACAAGGTACAAAACAAGTTTTCCACTTTCTTTCCATCTCCTTCTCCTTCTGGAGCGGAGACGGTTTTTTCTCCACCACCGTTCACCCAGTTCAACGTTACCGTTACCGGTACCGATACCGATACCGTTCTTCGTACTTGCTCTCCATTCAATCTTAATGCTGTCACAGTTGTCACTCGTCTCTGAGTTTGAGTGTCTCTGCCTCTTCACAAGTACCAAGGTACGTGTGTTCCTTGTATTCCCTACATTTTTGAGCACGCATCATATGTCCATGTTCTCTTCATACTTGGAGGATTACGAGGAACAAAAAGAGCAGATGTATCTTCATTCTCAGTTTTTTTTTCGCCTTGTTTTCACCATTGTGTATATGCCTATAGGTACAGGGCCGGATAATGCGGCGAGCGCAGGCAGCCCCCGCTGACTAAATTTTCCAAAACCATTTGTACTAAATGGAACATTCTGCGCATTTTTCAAAAATATGCAAATAGAATATTGAGACTTTTCAAAAACATGGAAATAAAGCATTTTGCACTTTTCTCACAACATGTAAATGGAACATTGAGCACTTTTCTGAATGAAGTAAAAAGAAAATTTTACACTTTTCTAAAGCATGTAAATAGAACATTTTGCACTTTTCTCAAAACATGTAAATAGAACATTGAGCACTTTTCTGAATCAAGTAAAAAGAACATTTTACACTTTTCTAAAACATGTAAATACAGAATTTTGCTGTAGCAAAGAAAACCATCTATAAAATCAAAATGGTGGTTTTTGTATGGAAACAAATTGCTGCTTAAAAACAATTCCTTCGTCCGGCCTTGTATAGGCAGAAGGTAGTTCGCCCTTTCCTTACCCAGCCAAGGAGGGATATGTATGTAGTAAGACTGTAGAGTAAGTAGCTATTTTGACACATATATGTAGAATATAGATGGGACTGTGTATGTAGTATATATGTATGTAGGGATATAAGTAGAGTTTTTCTGTTGTTCTTATTCGTTTGTTCGGGATGGAATCCAGCAATTTTTTCCCCTTTACTCACTTCACTCCCAGTCCCAGTTCTGTTCATTCAAAGAAAAATAAAGGCGGAGAGAAAAAGTTGCTCCAAGTTCTTTCTTCTTACCTAACGTCAACGACAACGTGTCCTGACTGCTCCATTCGTTCCTCCGGAATATTCCTGTGCGGAGTACAAACTATAGAGCTCTCATCGTCGGGGCCAAGGGCGGATCTGGAAATGTTTTATTGGGGAGGGGGGGGGGATTACATATTGTAGGGAGTTAAGACTTCAATTGGGGCATTTCCAATTTAAGATAAATTAAAAATAAATGAGATGTGTCAAAAGAAAATTGTATAAGATAGATGCACAAAATAAAAGGGCAAAATGTTGTATTTACATGTTTTGTTGAAAATTGCAAAATACTGTACTTACATTTTTCTCAAAAGTGCCAAATGTTCCATTCCATTCACATCTTTTTGAAAGGAGGAAAGCGTTACATTTAAACGTTTTTGAAATGTTCAAAATATTCTATTTACATGTTTTTTTAAAATTGCAAAATGTTGTACTTTTATTTTTCTTAAAAGTGCCAAATTTTCCATTCACATCTTTTTGAAAGGTGGAAAACGTTACATGTAAACGTTTTTGAAATGTTCAAAATATTTTATTTACATGTTTTTTTAAAATTGCAAAATGTTGTACTTACATTTTTCTCAAAAGTGCCAAATATCCCATTTACATCTTTTTGAAAGGTGGAAAACGCTTCATGTAAACGTTTTTGAAATGTGCAAAATATTCTATTTACATGTTTTTTGAAAAATGCAAAATTTTGTATTTAAATTTTTCTCGAAAGTGCCAAATGTGCCATTTGCATCTTTTTGAAAGGTGGAACACGTTCTATGCAAACGTTTTTGAAATTTGCAAAATATTCTGTATACATGTTTTTTGAAAATTGCAAAATGGTGTACTTACATTTTTCTTAAAAGTACCAAATGTTCCATTTACATCTTTTTGAAAGGAAAAAAAACGTTCTATATAAATTTTTTCGAATATTGCAACAACAAAAAATATTCTATTTAGGTGCTTTTAGTTTTAGGTTAAAATTAAAAAATTTTGTAGATAATTGAATTTAAATTTCTAACTAAAAATGGATATGGGCCATTTTAATTTTTTTCACTACGATATAAGATTTCGTCTGCAGTCTGCCGTCTTTGTTAAAAAATTATTATTATGGAGTAGTCAACTCCATTGTAATCCTGTTGCCCACCCTCTGGATCCGCGCCTGACTTTTAGATTTTAGAGTCATACGTAGTACACACAAAAACTTACTTTTTTCTCAAGAAGCTACGAGCGAGCAAGCTTCATTCCATATTTTTTTTTCTGTATTATTGGAACATATTTAGCCGCAGTCATTCATGGCTACACCTACATACTATGGAGTATGGAGCAAGTTAGGAAGGAAGGAAAGGACAGAGAAGAGCCTTGGCATTGCCTTTTCTTAAAAGGTACATCTCTCAAGATTGGTATTACATAATCTCTGTATGTGTGTGTACAGGATTCTCTTCCGTCTCTTCCTCTCTATCTCATACTGGAACTGCGGATCAGCCTCGTCTTCTTCTTTTTCTCCTTTTTTTTGATAAACATTTTTGTCACTCTCTCAAAATATTTGGAGCACACATAATTCCCTGATAAATGCATCCCTCGTTGTGTCTTCCGATCGTACATACATTTAATATGTTCATCTACTCAAACCCAAATCCAAATCCAAATCCAACCCAAGACTGAACCAACTATAGAATACAGCTATGTACTCCCACTCATTCATCTCCTAACTATAGCCTAAGGGAAACACAACAAGGAGGACTGAGGCTGTTCATTTGGGATCTGGAGAAGATTGCAATCTCACTTTTTTTTCCTTTTTCCGTACACACTCACATTCAGTCTTGTTACACATGGTATGTCGGGAGTTGGTGCCGGTAGCACGGATCCCGGTCCCGGTCCCGGTCCCGGTACCGGTACCGGTCCCGGTGCGGTGCGGTTCCTACCTAGGAATAATGCGTTCAAAGAGAATATTATGAGGAGCTCTGCTATATTGCTGTGGTAGTGCAATCACAGAGGTATACCTATATGTAATGAGGTATAGCTATATAGCATTTAGAATACAGGAAGTTCTCTATCAGTACCTATACTCGTACAGAAACTAGCATATAGCATCGCATTGCAACTACCACTGTGGCTCCTGAATACTTGATACAGTAAATCGGTCTGCCGGGTATTAAAATAGCCTTTTGTTACTCGTCTCTCCTAGAAAATAAACCCGGTACATATGAAAAAAAGGAGCAAGAAAAATCCAGAGAGAGCGAGAGAAAGAATGACTGTACTGTAAACTGTACATAGACTGTGGGGACAGAGACCAGGACTGTTATAGAGAGTAGAGAAACGTGTTCATCTTTGAATGTGTAGGTACACATGACAGAGACTACGGTTCAATGGTAGTTATCACAAGAAATGGGAAATGGCGTACGCGTGTGAAGATTCTACGGACGGATGCATGGCATGGTTTTTGGTCTTGGTTTGGTGTGACATGGTATTGTGCCAAAAAAAAGTAAAAAAAATAAAAAAATAAAAGTAAGTAAGTAAAAAATGTTTGCGTTTGTACTATGTGTGTCGTCATTCTGCTGGTACTGGTAGTAGTTCTGTAGGCTGTAGGTAAACTTGGGTAAGATATTATTACCGTGTCTTTTTTTTCTCGTAAGAGACAAGATTCCAATTTTCTTCCGCCGCACTATTTTATTCTTATTTCCTGGCAAACTATCAGTAGCCAAAGAAGAAGAAGAAGGGGAAAAACAATGAACAATGACACTGCACACACACATAATTCTATACTCTGTCACTGCTCACTTTCAGTTTCAGTCGGGGTGGTGCGAGTGTCCCTTCCACTGAGCAGTGTACTGTACGTTAGTTAGACTGGATGTACTAATATATTTTGCATTAGTTATTTGTACATGGCATATGAGTGAGGAGATGTGAGAGCTCACTCGTGCATTTATTTAAAAACAAGCCGTCCTTATTCCTTATTCCGTCATGCCAGTGCAGTAGTCACAGTCCCATATTCCCTCTTATAATCCTAAGTATTTCTGTAACACGTAGCCAACTTGGTATACAGTTTGTACTGCTCTTTTTTGTTTTGGTGTTTTGGTATTTTGTATTTTGTTATTTTGGCTTTGGCGTGACATATTATTTTGTATGGGGCATACCCCTTTGGAAAGAACATGATGGAATGTGTGTTCTATCAAGTTTCCATGTTGATATTGATGTCATACCTGTGTGCGTGTCGCCGTCCAAAAGGGAAAAGAAGAAGCCCTCCTACAGTAGAAATACAAATGAAGACCAAAATTCAATTTTTTTTTCGAGTCATGTTTTGGGATGGGAATGGGCACTGTAGTAGACTCATCGTCAGCAAAAAATAATTTAACTACTTGCCACATGCGCTATTAAAGATATTATATATTACTTGGCCTTTTCCGCTACACATAAATTTCGATAGCCGGAGCCGGAGAATGTACATAGATGTATAGAATGTGTGAGGACTACATTCCCAGGTAGTACCTTTTCCCATACTGATATTTACCTATCTCTTCACCTATGTTTCCACTCCCCCCCCCCACCTCGCAGCCTATATGTCTGTTGTTGGGATGGGTATAGGTATAGGAGGTAAAATGAGTGGGTCCATTTATTTTGTTGCCTACAAAGCATCATTCTTGTCCGGATGATGGTTTTATACACCTTTGAATCAGAGTCTATAACGAACAAAGGCATTTCTCACGCCTGTCTACACAGAATATCTTGACAGGCTCAATGGCATCTTTTGCATTCAGACCACAATCTCTGGTTGTCGTCCCTCTCTTCCTCTCTCCCCTTTCCTATCTCTCTCTCTCTCTCTCTCTCCTGTACATGTACTGTACTGTACTGCACTGCAGATAATAGATAGGATGCCTATGCCTATGCCTGTGGCCTATACGGCCGACTAACATGTGTAAGTATATCGTCGGTGAAGAACCAAAATGACCCGTATCCAATTTAAGCTAGAATCAAAATGAGCAATGTCATAAAAAATACGAAGTGAGGAAGATACGTAAAATGTTCTATTTTCATGTTTTTGAAAAGTGCAAAATGTTTTATTACGTTTTTGAAAAGTGCAAAATGTTTTATTTACATGTTTTTGAAAAGTGCAAAATGTTTTATTTACATGTTTTTGAAAAGTGCAAAATGTTTTATTACGTTTTTGAAAAGTGCAAAATGTTTTATTACGTTTTTGAAAAGTGCAAAATGTTTTATTACGTTTTTGAAAAGTGCAAAATGTTTTATTACGTACTTGAAAAGTGCAACATGTTTTATTTGCATGCACTTAAACAGTGCAAAATGTTTTATTCGCATGTTTTTGAAAAGTGCAAAATGTTCTAATTCCATGTTTTTGAAAAGTGCAATATATTTTATTTACATGTTTTTGAAAAGTGCAAAATGTTTTATTTACATGTTTTTGAAAAGTGAAAAATGTTTTATTTACATGTTTTTGAATAGTGCAAAATGTTTTATTTACATATTTTAAAAAATATATTTCACTATTTTTGTAGATAGTGTTTATTGTATTTGGCTAGAAATGGATATGGGTCATTTTGGTTCTTCACTGACGATATGAGTGTTTATAATGCATTGGTATGAGGGTGTGTACGTACCTACCTACCTACTTATATAGTATTATTGGCATTAGAGTTTGTTGTCGACGTGGAAACTTGAGTATGTAGCTACATCAGGCTGAGACTCAGCTTAGGAAAGGGAGGGAGGGAGGGAGGACGAAGACGAAATTGCCATTTACCATTCCTCGCTCAAAAATTCAGCAAGTCATCAAATCATCATACATATTCATGCACCAGATAAGACTCCATGAAATTACCTAAATGCATGGTAAGTTTTGAGACTGGAGACCATCATGATGAGACCCTGGCCATCGCCATGCCATCCGTCTACTGTATGTGGAGATACTTTCTCTATCTTTCTCTCCACGTTACATCACACTCAGAGAGAGAGGAAAAGCGAGACACACGCAAAGAGCTATATTCCTATGGGGGATGATAAAATGAGCCAAAAACATGAGGACCATAGCCACAACGACGGACGACCAACGCCATCAACATCGCCACACATAGCAACTTCCAGACGAGACCCAGACCCAGACCCAAATGCCCAGACCCAGACCCAGAGAGTCAGCAATCTCTATGAATTCTTGTTATCTCCAAGCATCAGACCTCCTCAGCCTGGAAGCTATAAGGCTCCCATGTCTTCTTAACTCGAAACTATCAACAACGCTCAATACAGAGAAAGAGACGGAAAACAGCTTCACTAGCAGGACCAGGACACAGTAACAGTAACAGTAGCAGACTTGGAGAATATCCCGGGGTTTTATTCACAAAATATGAGGATTATTTATAACTTACTACTTTAGTGGTGGGAATAAAAAGAAATCCTGTAATATAAAATACAGAAGGGGGTATTTCCTTATAATATCGTCTGTGAAGAACCAAAATGACCCATTTCCAATTTAAGCTACAATCAAAATGAGCTACGTCATAAAAATAAAAACCAAATGAAAACATGCGGAAAATGTTAATTACGAGTTTTTGACAAGTGTAAAATGTTTTATTTACATGTTTTTGAAAAGTGCAAAATGTTCTAATTCCATGTTTTTTAAAAGGTGCAAAATGTTCTAATTCCATGTTTTTTAAAAGGTGCAAAATGTCATAATTCCATGTGTTTAAAAAGGTGCAAAATATTCTAATTCCATGATTTTTAAAATGTGCGAAATGCTCTAATTCTATGTTTTTGAAAAGGTACAAAATTTTCTAATTCCATGTTTTTGAAAAGGTGCAAAATGTTCTAATTCCATGTTTTTGAAAAGGTGCAAAATTTTCTAATTCCATGTTTTTGAAAAGGTGCAAAATGTTCTTATTCCATTTTTTTGAAAAGGTGCAAAATGTTCTAATTCCATGTTTTTGAAAAGGTGCAAAATGTTCTAATTCCATGTTTTTGAAAAGGTGCAAAATGTTCTAATTCCATGTTTTTGAAAAGGGGCAAAATGTTCTAATTCCATGTTTTAAAAAGTGCAAAATATTCAACGTTAATATATTTTTGAAAAGTGCAAAATGTACTATTTAAATGCTCTCAACCTCAACACATATTTGAATATTTTTGTAGATAGTTGATATTGTTTTTTAGCTAAAAATGGATATGGGTCATTTTGGTTCTTCACAGACGATATGTCTGTGTATCTCCGTATTTCTTTCCTAAGTCGTAAGTGTGTGTGTGGGGGGGGGGGGGGAAGGGGGAGGGGAAATCGAATGAATTTTACTCAGGTTTCATTTTTATGTCCAGACAGGCTTTAGGATCTCAAAGCTCATTTTTTAGTCGTTTTTGGTTTTTTTGAGTTTTGGTCTTGTTGCCAATGCCAACACCAATGCCAATGCCATAACAGCCAGCAGCTTATCATATGTGAAAACGAACGAAAAAAAGAAAGAATCTTTGAGCCTTCACTTGTTACTGTTTAGGATACTGTTACTGTTCTTCCCACTTCCAATTCCAATTCCACTTCCACTGTCACTGCATCAAAATGTAGCCTCATCTGTATCTATCCATATCTACCCATCCATCCATCCAAATGCATGTAAAAAGCATAAAGTATAGTTGAGAAGATTTCCGGATTTTATTGTCATTTGTTCACAAGTATCCAACTTTTTTTTATCATTTCCACCCTAGAGCACATCACACCAGAAGGCTACATAATTATATATATATCCACCAATAAATAAAAACCCTATATAAGTACCTACATAAATAATAAACTTAAGCCTCAAGCCTTTTCACTTTTGGCTAAAATAAAAATTCCAGATTTTATTTTTTGGCACATTACTATATTATACTCTGGCACTCTAGTAAAATGATGGAGAAGAAAGGAAGGAAGATGAATGCAAGTTTTGCCATTTACGTAAGCTAAAATCTAAATCAAAACGAAATACATGAGTACTATATATGTATATATCTGTGAATTCTGTGCGATTACGTTGTCAGAATATAATCTGTTTGTAGGAGGGGGAGGGGGAGGGGGAGGTTAGGTGGAGTAGAAAAGACTAACAAGACACGGCGTACAAAAAAAAGATGAATCTGTTTTTTTTTCTTTTTTAAAATCAATGATATTATTGTATCTATAGTTCCCGTTGCCGTTGTCGTTGTCGTCATTCAATTTATAAAAGGAAAGATTTTTCATAATACGGAAAGAGATACCTGTGTGTGCAGGGCCGGATAATGAAGCCAGCAAAGGCAGCCCTCGCTGCCTAAATTTTCAAAAAAAACATTGCGACTGTTCAAAAACGTTCATGCAAATATTTTTTTTGCACATTTCAAAAACATGGAAATAAAATATTTTGCACTTTTCAAAAACATGCAAATAATGTTTTTTGCACATTTCAAAAACATGGAAATAAAATATTTTGCACTTTTCAAAAACATGCAAATAATGTTTTTTGCACATTTCAAAAACATGGAAATAAAATATTTTCCACTTTTTTCAAAATGTGTAAATAGAATATTTTACACTTTTCAGAATCAATTAAATTGAACATTTTTTGCAATTTTCAAAAACATGTATAAATACAACATTTTGCTTCACCAAAGAAAACCATCAATAAAATCAAAATGGTGGTTTTTGTATGGAAACAAAGTGCTGCCTAAAACCAATTCCATCGTCCGGCCCTGTGTGTGTGTGTGTGTGTGTGTGTGTGTGTGTGTGTGTGTAAATTGCATACAAGTGGTCAAATCAACTCCTCTACACTCAATAAGACATTCTCAGCATCTTAGCTACTACAGAAAAATCCACTCCTCCCAAATGGGAATTATTATTACGATGCGTATAAATCGAGGGAATTGAATGGCTTCATTGTCAACTTGAGAGATGAACGACTTGAGCAGTCTCGTCTCAAATCTCAATAATATTGTATAGTTGTAATCGTGGTGTGGTCGTAGTGTGATAGAGTATGATGGAGAGCGTAGAGGTTCCTGCTATTCATATCCGTAATGATATTCCATCTCCATGTAAATTGAGACGTGTACATATCCGTGTTCTACTCTGATAAGAAAATGAAAAAAAAAATATTATAATACCTTACATATATACACTGTATGAAGAAAAAAAATAAGAAAAGAATTGAGTGAATATCTGTGGATGACGAGTGGAAGCTGCGAGATGATTGTGAGTTTTTCCTTCTTCTTTTTTTTCTTTTTCTTCTCTCAATAATTTTGAAATCCATGGGCATTCATAGAGAGTCTCCTGAGAAAGTTACGGACGGGGAAGGAAACTCAAACCAAACCAATCATGGATAGCTAGCATGGCTGAGAAAGAAAAATAATCGAGCCATGTCGTCACCACTGAGCCACATGTTCTTCACAAGTGCAGATCAACCTGCGCTGGAGAATTTCTCGAGGATAGCAGCTCCCTATAGTCATGTATACATTGCCCTGCCTGGCCCTGGGCCTGGATATAGCCGTATATACGGGATTTTGAAAGGGAATTCAAATTGGAATTCCGAATGGAGACTCCTGTACCCACCACACCACTACTGAAACTACTATGTCTGACTCATATATCCATTAATACTATACTGTTCGTCCTCGTCCTCCAGATGTAGATATACCTATAGTCAGCTGCTATCTGCCTCCATGCCTCTGTATGTCAAGTTTAGGTAGAGCTATAGAGCGATCGAGACAGTCCCAACTCTCTTTCACCTACAACACAATTTTTTCCATCCACAATTCCGCTGCTCCATGCTCTCTCCTCCGTCTCTAAGTTTCCACTGTGTACAACAAAAAATAGTGTTTTAAAAATTATCTAATACAGTGGAGCCATCAATAGCCTCCCTATCACTCTCACCATTACCAAAGGATAAACTTAACAAGGATCTCCTTCTCTCAATAAGTCTCGAAACAGTCTAAACAAAACAGAGGATTGGAACTCAACCGCCGCCGTTTTACTACTTACCCTTCCCGTGCCGTGTACCCTGTACTGTACTGTACAGTGAGCCAATAAATACCTTTCAAGATTACAACATAAATTATTTCTTCATCGTCAGATTGTGTACGCTCACATAACTCAGGACAGCCAGATAAATTTAATATAAATACATACACAGGTAGATATTTATATATAGACATTTATATCCCTCATAGAAAGGGAGACTATAATACTGCGACTGGGTTCTTGTGTCTGTAACCGTGTAAACGAGACAACCTTGATTTGTTCCAGTTTGATGCACCATAAAAAAAAGGTCTATCAGTATTTCGAGTATTTGAGTGTATGCACATACACATCTGTTCAACTCTGCACAATTTGCAATAAAATAAAAGAAACGAGAGAGAGAAAGGAACACAAGACATATTTTTAATAAACCCCTATAGAATTTGAATTAAACCTTCAAATCAACAATTCAGTCAGGCTTCAACTGCAGACTGAAGAAAAGCCAAGAAAGAAAGTAAAAGAAAAGGTTAAATATTACAGATGAGGATTTTATTTCCCATATCATACATTCACATTCTTACAAGAGTCAATGAAAACAAAACAAGGAAGTCAAGTAGTAGGAGTTGATACAGAGATACAATTGAGCTGAGTCATCATCGTCGCGGTACAAAATCCGAAGAAACCAATTCAATTAACCTTGACAAGTCAAGGAGAAGTAAAATATAAAAAATATATAGAATAAAGATCGTCACAAATTTTTTTGTGAACGGTGTGTACACTACGGTACGGTGCTCAGTGTGTTTCATCGAACATTCTTATTATTGCTAGAGGGGACAGGTGTAAACATTGACTGACAGACACGTTCAAGTTAAAGTGTGAAAATTGCATAACATTTTAGTCTTGTCTCCTTCCTCAACGTATCTGTGTCGGTCGATCCGTCGGTAGCGGTAAGTAAACTTAAGTAAGCGAAATACTGATAGAAAAAAAGAAGACGGAAAAAACGAAAAAAAAGCTCAAGTTTTCCAAGTAAACTGAATTCTTTCCTCGGTACCTGCCACCATTCGAATTCGAATTCGAGAAAAAAAAACAAGGAGGTAAGGTATTTTCCTCAGATACTTCATTCGTACGTCAAACACTATTAATTTTAGTAGCTAATGCTAATACAGAGGTAGGTATGTGCATGGGTACATATATAGGCGAACATGGATGGGCATATTTATGTAGAGTGGTCTGTGTGTGTGTACTCAGTAGATATATTAGACTGCTCCATGGCACCATGTAATAAGCAGTGGCGGATCCATTGGGCGGGGGGCTACTAGGCTTAACCCCTCCCCCCTCCCGCCCACCTTTGAGAGACCATTTGTAAAATTGCTGAGATAAGAATACTCCTCCCCACCCCCCCATACGACAAAATCCTGGATCCGCCACTGCCTATAAGTAAGTATGTAATAATATATCTTTACCTCACTGTTTGTGGACAGAGTATCCTTAGTGGCTGTAGTTACCTCCATCAAGAACATGATCAGAGCGATAACTTATCGATTACGTGAAGCACAATTTTCTTTATTGACTTGTGACTTGAATAATCCATGAACTCCGCTCTTTCTTCCCCCACCATTGCATTGTCGGTGTCGGTTCCATCTATGTACTTCCCTGGAATTTATTTCCAAAGCAGAGTCATCATTCCTCAGTCGATCACTCTATAATATTCCCATTTTATTTTCCCTCGAATCCCAAAATTCAAAATTATTATTCTAAAACGAACTATGGACATTTACCCCCATGTATATTAATTTTGTAAGTAGTAGGGCTCCATTCAGTAAATTATTGTTATTTGTATTCTCGTATCAACGGCACAATCATGAGACTACTGATAAATTATACACACACACAAAATGTGTATGACAATTTTCAATTTTTAACGGGAAGGAAAAATAGAGGAAATTGAATGATCGAGTTAGCTTGAGTATAAAAAGAAGGAAGAAAGAAAGCGGAATTCAGGAAGGTCTTTTGTCTTTGTGAGACATTGTAATATGGATTTTAGATGGGAAATCTAATTGAATTGAATAATACTGATTGTGAGATCAATAGTGAGTAGTAAGTAGTCCTTTCCTTCCTGCTCCGCGTCTCGCTTTTGGTTATAGGCATAGGGAGAAAGCACTACAGATAAAACTATGTATATAAAATATCTTGAATACTTTTTCTTTCTTTGTGCCTTTTTTGAGGAGTAGACAAGGTTGTCTAGTACAATTATAAATTCCTTCCTTGTATTATTCTACCCAAAAGAAAGTACATGAGTAATTTAGATAGGGCTGCCTGCAGTCTGCAGTGTGTAGTTGATTGAATTGGGAGAAAGTAAACGGCCAAAAATGGTCGTTTATTTACTTGAGCTTAAGAAAGCAGCTGCTCTCCTCATAATATTTTTGTTCTGGTTCTGGCTCAAATGTTTCAGTGGCTCAGGTGAAAGTGGAAGTGGAAGTCGTCGTCCGACGAGGTTGGTATGTTAGAGGTCGAAGTCCCAAATTGTAGTCGTAGTAGTAGTGAACGTCGACTACTAAAAGCTTGTCTATAAGATCTTTGGAATGAGAAAGGAAGGTGGTAGATGTTAAGATTTAATGAACTGAATAATTTATCCATTCATTTCATCTCCTCACTCACAAGTTGCCAACTTACATATCAGTAGAGCCTCAGCTGCGTCCTCGCAAGCTTCATAGCCTCAGCTTGAGCAAGAGCCCATAGCACAATAAAATAGTCAGATTAATAGGAGCACCAGAACCAGAGGAGATGGAGAGACTCTGACGATGAGACCACCTTCTTCCTCCTCCCTGTAAGACGTAAGATGAACAAGAACAAGAACATCAAACCAATTCTCTCATCTCACGAACATTCAATTATATCCTTCGCCCTCCCACTCACACACACACACACACAAAACTCCGTTTAGCCAAATAGAGCTTTCACCAGAGCCGGATAATAGGGTCAGCGCAGGCAGCCCCCGCTGCCTGATAAATTTCCAAAAAACATGTAAATGGAACATTTTGCACTTTTCAAAAATATGTGCAAAGAATATTTTTGCTTTTCAAAAACATGCAAATAAAATTTTTTTTGTACATTTTAAAACATGGGAATAAAACTTTTTCCACTTTTCTCAAACCAGGTAAATAGAACATTTTGCATTTTTCAAAAATATTTAAATAGAATAATTTGACTTTTCAAAAACATGCAAATTAATTTTTTTTGCACATTTCAAAAACATGGAAATAAAACATTTTGCACTTTTCTCAAACATGTAAATAGAACATTGAGCACTTTTATGAATCAAGTAAATCGAAAATTTTGCACTTTTTTAAAACATGTAAATACAATATTTTGCTTGACCAAAGAAAACCATCAATAAAATTAAAAATGGGTGTTTTTTGAATGGAAACAAATTGCTGCCTAAAAGTAATTCCTTCGTCCGGCCCTGGCTTTCACCCGGTTTCTTGTGTTTAGTTTAGAGTATCTTCCTATAGAACTAAATAGCTCCATACATATTAGAATTACTTCCGTAATTTCAATTGGAAACCTAGGTTCATGTAAGTATCCCATTTCTATTTGTATATTTAAGAGTCCAATAATACACAAGAGTCAAATCAGGATATACATATAGAGAGAGATCCTGGGAAAACAACCAAACCAAATATAATAAAACCTCTGTCTATCGTTGTTAGCATTTAGTGTGTATATGAAGATGTTTTTGGCAAAACGGGTAGCACAAATAATCTCTTTCTTGTAAAAAAAATAAGCTTATCTCGTTTTGCCAAATAACTCTTCATATGTATTATATTCTATGTATTGTATTTACTTCCCTAGTGGACAGTTGTAGAGTAGAAAGGAAGCAGTACATAGATACAAATTTACTGGTTGAGTCTGGCGACGTCCAGTGAAAACAAGTATTAGGCAAACAATGAGGGAATAAATCTTGACTTGAGCGTAATAATAAGCAAGTGAGAGGAAATACTGAGAAAAAATAGAGTTACGAAGTTCATTGAACATTAACTTACTCCCTCTCTCTCCCTCTTTTTATTTCTCTCTGTTTGTTTTCTTATCTCTCTCTTTCGTAGAAGGATTTATTTTTCTTACTTTCTAATTCCAAAAGTTGAACAATAATTGTGTAGCCGGAGCCGTCTACTTCAATATTAGATGCTATTAAAGTAACAAAAATTGTTTTTTTTTTCTTTGGGAAAAGTGCATAGGAAGGGGATGGGGAAGGGGGTTGCACAGTTGAAGGACAAAGGAAGGAAGGAAGAAAGTTTATACAAAATATAATACACATGTGTATCGTCTGTGGAGAACCAAAATGACCCATATCCAATTTAAGCTAAAATCAAAATGTGCTATTTCATAAAAAAATGAGAAACATGCGTAAATTGTTATTTACGAGTTTTTTTTAAAGTGCACAATGTTCTATTCACGTGTTTTTGAAAAGTGCAAAATGCTCGATTACCGTGTTTTGGAAAATTGTAAAAAGTATCTATTTACATGTTTTTGAAAAGGGGCAAAATGTTCTATTTACATGTTTCTGAAAATTGCAAAATTTTCTATTTACATGTTTTTGAAAAGCGTAAAATGTTCTATTTACATGTTTCTAAACAATGTAAAATGTTCTATTTACATATTTTTGATAATTCCAAAACATTCTACAGATTTTTAAATGCTTCCAAGACATTTTCCATATTTTGTAGATGTTGGATATTGCTTTTAGCTACACATGGATATGGGTCATTTTGGTTCTTCACCGACGATAGATGAAAATTCATCATTATATTGCATATTGCGCAATCTTAAAATGTGAGTTATATCACATCACTCCAGACTCCAACTGCACAGTTTAAATGATATGAAAATGGTCATTCCATGAAAAATAATAGATACACAATGGCATGCATAATGGGAGAGAAAGAAGAGGGAGAAAACTAAATAAAATAAAATAAAAAAACAAAAAATCTCCACCAACTTTTACCAAGCTTTTTAAATGGCAAAAATTAGAGCATTTATCTGTACATTTTACTTTTAGTGTTACTATCCTAAAAAGCCTGGAAGATCTTCCGCTTAATAAAGCTTATTTCTATGTTTTAATACCACCCCTCCCAAAAAAAAAAGAAGAAAGAAGAACAAGTCTATGAAAGCTTTTTTTTTCGCGAACCATTTCTTTAGCTAAGCTACTCAAAAAAATAGAAAAAAACCTTAAGTTGTCCTGGTCCTGTGAACATGAGGATGGGGATGGGGCTGGGAGATGATATGTATATGCACAGAGCAGACAGACTGAATAGGACAATTACTAAAGTAAATTATGTTCATACTAATCCTGACTATGTCTCAATTTTAAAGCTTTGGAGAAAGAAAATCGTTAATGTAATGTAAACGCTGAAAGGCTTTAGACTCGAGTCAAGGATACTTTAGGAGTTAAAGGTTTTACTATGTAGAAGAGGGGAGTAGGAATGGGGCCAACAGCAGCAGCAGGCACACAAGTCGTCGTCATCGTTAGTATCATTACACTTTAAAGAAAGGGAGCCATATAGTTTGAAGAAGGTAAACATTACTGGGAAGTGAAAACTGTACTTAGGATCTTTGAGATAGAGAGAGGAGGATTTCACCATTAGCACTATACTATGGAGAGTCATACCATATCAAGGGGAAATAGAGGACCTCATAGGAAAAGGAAAAAAAGTAAATGCAAAAGCACAAGTCAACTCACGATCAGTTTCAAGAGTCAACAAGAAATTGGTCCGTTCTTGATTTTAATGCTTCGTCGAGCATTCTCCTCCACGATATGACATGTCGTGTGCGAGTAGGTACTCTGTCTCTCTTTCTGATTCTGATTCTGACTCTGACTCTGACGCTGCTCTCTGTACTGTACTATGCTGTCTCTGTATTTTTTAAGCACTTTTTTAAAATATAGCCCGACTACTAGTAAATGCGGAAGGAGCACAAAAATAAGGACAGTCAGGAGAGAGTACTATAGGACGGTAATAGGACGCGCTTTCGGGTTCGGGTCCTCATCTCCTCTCATTCCGATTCTACTTTGTACACACTACACATCCCATTCTCTAAATGCAACATCATTTAGTTTATCGTCTGTGAAGAACCAAAATGACCCATATCCAATTTAAGCTAGAGTCAAAATGAGCTATGTCATAAGACAAGATGAAAAACATGCGTAAAATGGTAATTCGGAGTTTTTCAACAATTTTGAATGTCCTATTTACATGTTTTTGAAAAGGTGTACAAATTTCTAATTCAGTGTTTTTGAAAAGGTGGAATAATTTTTAATTTCATGTTTATGAAAAGGTGCAAAATGTTTTAATTCCATATTTTTGAAAAGGTGGAATAATGTCTAATTTTATGTTTTTTAAAAGGTGCAAAATGTCCTAATTCCCTGTTTTTGAAAAGGTGCAAAATGTTCTAATTCCATGTTTTTGAAAAGGTGCAAAATGCTCTAATTCCATATTTTTGAAAAGGTGCAAAATGTTCTAATTTCATGTTTTTGAAAATGTGCAAAATGTTCTAATTCCATATTTTTGAAAATGTGCAAAATATTCTAATTCCATGTTTTTGAAAAGGTGCAAAATATTCTAATTCCATATTTTTGAAAAGATGCAAAATGTTCTATTTAAATACTCGGAAAACATATTTGAATATTTTTGTAGATAGTTGATATTGTTTTCAGCTAAAAATGGATATGGGTCATTTTGGTTCTTCACAGTCGATATACTGTTACATCATCAGTTACAGGGTATAATTATTATGTATGCAGTGAAAATATAGAAACTCTTTCTCTCTTGTTTTTCTAGGTAACTTGTCAACTGTTATAACGACGTTTTGTCGTTGACTTTTGGAGCGGCTTTTTGAAAATTGAAGGGAAATTGTGGACTTAAAAAAAAGTACTTGCTTTCTATCAATCTATCTACCTCTTACTATAACCACCGCGTACATCTCCCACCTTCTGCATCTCCTGCCTCCTGTCGTGTCCTCTGGCTGTCCTGGGACTGGGATACATCTGTAGGAATTTCCTTGACTAACTGATAGCTGACAGGAATGGCTCCACCGCTGAAAGACTTTGGTCTCCTTAATCCGAGCCGAACGGCTTTCTTCATGTGTGACATTCAAGAGAAATTCCGACCTGCCATGCTGTACTTTGAAGAGGTTGTGAGCGTTGCCAAGAAAATGGTATGGCTTCAATTAAATCATAAAACTTTCCTATTTTTTTTTCCATTTATACATGACTATATAGAAGCAAAAATTATTATTACTGCTCTCTTGTATTTTGGTGGTAATGGTGGCACTCTCCCACTCAGGTGCAGGAGCACGCAGGCCACATAACATGGCTACTTCCCTTCTCCATTTTTTTTCTTCGTGTAATTTACTTTTGAATGTTGTTTGTGGATATCGTGGATCTAAATGCTTGTAGAAGTCCAGAGTAAAAACACCTTTTATATTCAAGTGTATTTTGCAATTTTGTGTACACTTTCCTACCATCCGCCATCTCCGCCCTATTGTACACTTTCTTTTAGGGAAGAGCCGTTACCCTTACCCTTAATTTGAACTCTGGACTCTCTCATTTAAATACATACTATAATCCTAATAATCCTGTAATCCTAATGTGAGTTTTCCCCCATGATATATTTTGTTGTGCTTCAGGGGTTATTATGTCTGATATTACACCCAGATAAGGCGCCATATTCGCATTTTTAATCTTATCTCTCAAGTCATTTAGAATTTACGGTGGTGTTCCCCTAACTAATAATCCACGCCGAATTGGATTTACATTACATTTCACCCAATTCTATATATTAGGGGTTAGGACCAATCCTACTAGGTATACTGTATAGTCCAATAATATAGCCCGACCATAGAGCTACATTCAGTCCTTCAACCAATTCCACAATATGAGCAGCAGAGAGCATTAAAGTTTTTTTTTATTCAGCTAAAAAGCTGTTTCTATACGACCAGGGAATTACGTGGTCGAGATTTGATACTTTTGTATAATCCTTTGATGATGTGACAATTAACAATAAATAACAAGGATTTTCATTTACGAGGTTATACAAGGCAGTTATGGGAATGGCGAGAGGCAGAGTCGAAATTCGAATTCGAAATGGTGGAATGGAAATAGGCGAAGAGCATATAACTGTAAAAAAAATACACTGTATAGTTTCCATATGACTTTATCCTCCGGCCAACGCGACCGACGGTTGGTTAAATACCTGTAATAGTTCAAGAAAAAAATCCCAATCCTAATGCAAAGCTAAATGTACCTACTTTAGATTCAGACTTTAGGTTCGTACTTAAATGGGAAACAAATCCAGGGAGTTGAAAATCGTACGAGAAATATTTATGCAGAATACAGGGCAGGTATTAAACGGGAACTACAAGGACCTAAAACGGACGGGATTTACCTGTGTATGTAGCCAAGGGGGAACCTATACACTATTTACAACTCCTGGAGCAAAAAAAACAAGAGAAAGGAGAAAGCTCTACAGCTGTGACTTGGACTAACCAACCAGGCAGTCCAAGTCCTAAAGTCACGTCTACTAATTCCTATTATAAAATAATCGTCTTGAAAATACCTGCTGAGCTGGAGTGGAACAAATTAAAAACTCGTACACAAACATATATCGTCAGTGAAGAACCAAAATGACCCATTTCCATTTTTAGCTAAAAACAATATGTATTATCGACAAAAAAATTGAAATGTGTCTTGAAAGCATTTAAACAGATTAATTTGCACTTTTCAAAAATATGTAAATAGAACATTTTGCACTTTTCAAAAAAATGTAAATAGAACATTATGCACTTTTCAAAAACATTTAAATAGAACATTTTGCACTTTTCAAAAACATGTAAATAGAACATTTTGCACTTTTCAAAAACATGTAAATAGAACATTTTGCACTTTTCAAAAAAATGTAAATAGGAAATTTTACACCTTTTAAAAACATGGAAATAGAACATTTTGCACTATTCAAAAACTCTTAATTAACATTTTACGCATGTTTTTCATTTTGTTTTTATGACATAGCTCATTTTGATTCAAGCTTAAATTGGATATGGGTCATTTTGGTTCTTCACTGACGATATGCTTGAGCTTGTGCATATTATATATGGTCACGGCTGCTGCCTTAAAATTCGGATTTTCAGATTTTACAGCGCCCACACGGGAGGTATAGGAGCCCCTGCCCTGTCCAAAGGCTTATTTCCCTCCCATAAAGTGTTCCCCACAGATTTTAAGAATCCTTTCTCCTCCTTTTGTGAAATTTAGTCAACATTGACTCTGAAATGATGAAGACGCTTGGTCATTTAGTAAATACAGCTGACTCTGAGTCATATTGCCATTTACGGTTTTCAAGATTCCATATTCCATAGGTCTTTGAAGATACAGATGTACACGCCATATTAGTAGGCATATATTTATGTACTGTAATAATTCAAAGTTCTCCAATTAAACCTTACAGCTTTCCGACTTTATTCATAAAAGGACAATCAGACAGGGAAGTCTTGCCCTATGCTATTTATATGTATATTCTCGCTATTTATTTCTACAGTTTACTTATTATTCGCCTCATGAATTCCAAGGATTTAGTGAAGGAATTTCAATTCCAAGTCACAGATATAAAAATAAAAGTGATACGTACACAACAGCGCAATCCAAATCCAAATCCACATACCGTCTGTACGTGAAGAACCAAAATGACCCAACAAAATTTCGAACAAAATACACTATCTACAGAAAAAATTAAAATCACATGTTCATCAAAGCATGTAAATAGAACCTTGTGCACTTTTCAAAAAACAAGTAAATAGAATATTGAGCATTTTTCAAAAAACATGTAAATAGGATATTTTACACGTTTAAAAAACATGTAAATAGAATATTTTGAACTTTTGAAAAACATGTAAATAGAATATTTTGAACTTTTGAAAAACATGTAAATAGAATATTTTGAACTTTTGAAAAACATGTAATTAGAATATTTTGAACTTTTGAAAAACATGTAAAAATAGGACATTTTACTTTTTTAAAAAATACTTAAATAGAACAATTTGAGCTTTTTAAGAACATTGTATAAATAGAACAATTTCCCAATTTTAAAAACTCGTGATTAGCATTAGAAGTATAAGTATCTTACTTAATGTATTTTTTTTACATAGCTCATTTTAACTCTATCATAAATTGGAAAGGGGTCATTTTGGTTCTTCATATAGACGATACCTAGGTGGTACACGCTACATGCTTATATGTATAGTTTCATAGACGAACTTTCTCGTTTTTATTGATAGCAATAATGAAAAAGCAACCATCTTATTTTCTCTTATGAGTCGCGGGAAATGTTTTGTCAAAATGTAGTGCACTAAACTTGACTCAAAGGACTGACACTGATACGTCTACCACACGTCACTTGCTCCCACTTTTCCAGTGAATTGAGAGAGAGAGAGAGAGGGAAAGGGGGAGTAATCGTGAGCCGTGTGGACTGTAATCAGTTTGAGATTATTAGTACCGCACGGATGTAAAGAAAGTTCTTGGTACATAGGTAGGTACACACACACACACACATGGGCAGTTCATCGCCTTCATTATTTCAGTCCAAGTCCAAATACATATTTGGAACTGAAACTGCATTCATACATATCGTCAGTGAAGAACCAAAATGACCCATATCCATTTGTAGCTAAAAACAATATCAACTATCGACAAAAATATTCAAATATGTCTTGAAAGCATTTAAATAGAACATTGAGCACTTTTCAAAAATATGTGAATACAACATTTTACACTTTTCAAACACATGGAATTAGAACAGTTTGCACATTTTCAAATATATGTAAATAGAACATTTTACACTTTTAGAAAACAAGGAATCAGACATTTTTGCACCTTTTAAAAAACATGGAATTAGAACATTTTGCACCTTTTCAAAAATATGTAAATAGGACATTTTACACTGTTGAAAAACTTGAAAATACAACATTTCACGTTTTTCAAAAACTCCTAATTAACATTTTACGCATGTTTCTCATTTTTTATGACATAGCTCATTTTGATTGTAGCTGAAATTGGATATGGGTCATTTTGGTTCTTCACAGACGATATACGCAAGTATACTAGGTTTATTATGACTAGGCGCCTCTCTCATATTATATTTATGTTATACGATATACGGTGTGTAGACGCGCGTAGGCATGACCCGCCACACGTACCTGCCTGTAGACTCCCGTAAAGGGAATTGGAGAGGACATTTTGTATCTATAAAAATAAAAGTGAGATGAGATTCCGTGTAAATACACAACTGTATTACTCTTTGGACTTTGCCGACTTTGGATAAATATAAATACGACACCGTTTCCATGATATGTTATTGTAAGGACTCAGAACTGACTCTGGGAGAAGAAACTCACTCAGTTCGTCAGTCACTGAACAAGCTAACGATAAGGAACGGGCACGGTAGCAATAGCCCATTGGTCTCGATGGTGATGGTGACGGTGACGGTGACGGTGACGGTGACGGTGATGGTGATGGGAGAAAGACTTTCTCCATTGACTTACACACACACTGCTCGGCCAGCGAGTCGCTCCCTTTAAGTTTAATCCATGCGGCATTGTTATTGCGAGCATGTTCATCTCCCTCTAGAACGTGTGGAGCCCGTATTCGCAATATTTTCATCAATTCGGGAACACATTACGTAGGTAGGTACTTTAATTAGGTCGTCCTCCGAGTTTCACTCGCACCGCATGCATGCAAGTAGTAATCCCATTCCTTATATAAAAGTCAGAGTCGAATAGTAATGCATGTAATGGTTGGCTTGCCAGGACCAGGACCAGTACCAGGATTCATGGCCGTGGCCGTATATATGTATAGTCGAGTGCCTATAGTCCCAAAATGTACAGATATAGGATGATGTAGGAACGTAGCCAATCTAGCGCGAATTAGTTATTGTGAGAAATAGTGTGGTGGTTACATGTGCTGAGTGCTGACGGAGAAGAAGGAGACTTGTCCACATGAATAGAAAATGTGAGCGTAACTCTGTAATTGAACGTTTCTGGGTCTCCCCCTCTCTCTCTCTTGTACTCACGTTCATCAGCCATTCTCCTCTGATCATACTCATGTCTCAACTCTTAAGTGATCAACTCAACTTTCATTAGACAACTCTGAATTGACACTCTTATTGTTATGTCAGCTTTAGTTTCTCCATACAGAGTCGTGTATGTGGAGCCATTAGCCCAAAACCAAGTAGGTAATTGCCACATCCAATTCTATATAGTATGGTCTCGAGTTCTACAGTACAGTACAGTTCTATAGATGGAGTGTATGAGTAGAGGAATTCTTCATGCAGTGCATCTACTGCTTACAGGGATATTAGGACATTACATATCGTCAGTGAAGAACCAAAATGACCCATATCCAATTTAAGTTAGAATCAAATCCAGCTATGTCATAAAAACAAAATGCGAAACATGCGTCAAATGTTAATTAAGATTTTTGAAAAGTGTAAAATGTTCTAATTCCATGTTTTTGAAAAGGGGTAAAATTTTCTAATTCCATGTTTTTGAAAAGGGGCAAAATGTTCTAATTCCATGTTTTTGAAAAGGGGCAAAATGTTCTAATTCCATGTTTTTGAAAAGGTGCAAAATGTTCTAATTCCATGTTTTTGAAAAGGGGCAAAACGTTCTAATTCCATGTTTTTGAAAAGGGGCAAAATGTTCTAATTCCATGTTTTTGAAAAGGGGCAAAACGTTCTAATTCCATGTTTTTGCAAAGGTGCAAAATGTTCTAATTCCATGTTTTTGAAAAGGGGCAAAATGTTCTAATTTTATGTTTTTGAAAAGGGGCAAAATGTTCTAATTCCATGTTTTTGAAAAGTGTAAAATGTTCTAATTCCATGTTTTTGAAAAGGTGCAAAATGTTCTAATTCCATGTTTTTGAAAAGTGTAAAATTTGTTATTTACATATTTTTGAAAAGCTACAAGGTGTTGTATTAAAATGAACTCAAGACATATTTGAATATTTATGTAGACAGTTGATATTGTGTTAAGCTAAAAATGGATATTGGTCATTTTGGTTCTTCACAGACGATATATAGGAAAACTCTACAGTCTACAGTCTATACATCTACACCGCATCCCTCCCACTCCAACCACTTACTTTCACCCTCTCCGCATGTTTGCTTTCCCTCTCATTTCCCTCCGTCCTCTAGAGACTACCAGAGTCTACTATAGAGGAAATGAGAGGTTTAAATTAAAATCCTCAAGGACTAGAATATATTTGTAAACTTGATTGACTTAAATTAAAATGATGAGAATTTTTTAATTAATTATTTTTTGTGTGCTGCTCTGCTGTAATATGGAAGTATGGATCCTTGGATGTGACAGATTTAGTTTCTAGAGAGAGAGAGAGAGAAAGAGGCTCTCACTTTTTTGCACAACACTAATTTATTTGTGAACATGATATAATTTTAGAACAGTTTCTTAAGTGAGCAATTTGAAAAGTTGGAAGACACGAAAACGAAAACGACGAGGGAAAAAATAAAGAGAAAATTATTATCTAGGTTAAAAAAGCGTAAAAAGGAGAGTGGGAGGGAGGGAGATGCGTAACGGGAACGACATTTAACTCGTTTTTTCTCTTCTTCGGAACGTAGCGTTTCTTTTGGACTTGGTCTTGGTCTTATGTTAGTGGGCTTTTGAGCCTTCTGGGTAGAAAAGAAATTACATGCGGGTATTGACTCTTGGTAGTTGGTATGTAGTTGGTTTTGGTTTCCGTTTTTGGGTTGGCCATTTCATTTCCTTCCGAGGAAAATCTCTAATGTAAATCTTTAAACTGCTTCTTCTAGCGAAATAAAAGTCAGCATGACAATATTTTGTTCTCTCTGAGTACTGTGTCATGTGTGCCTGTGTGTGTGTGTGTGTGGGTATGTTGGTGAGCCAGAACCAAGTATGGGGTTATATATAGTTGTAAGCAAGGTACAAATTGCGACATATAACATATACATATCGTCTGTGAAGAGCCAAAATGACCCATATCCAATTTAAGCTACAATCAAAATGAGTTATGTCATAAAAACAAAATGCGTTGTTACTTAGGAGTTTTTTAAAGTGTCCTATTTACATGTTTTTAAAAGGTGAAAAATGTTTTAATTCCGTGTTTCTGAAAAGGTGCAAAATGTTTTAATTCCGTGTTTCTGAAAAGGTGAAAAATGTTCTGATTCCATGTTTTTGAAAAGGTACAAAATGTTTTAATTCCATTTTTTTGAAAAGGTGCAGTATGTTTTGATTCCATGTTTTCAAAAAGGTGCAAAATTTTCTAATTCCGTGTTTCTGAAAAGGTGCAAAATGTTTTAATTCCATGATTTTGAAAAGGTGCAATATGTTTTGATTCCATGTTTTCAAGAAGGTGCAAAATGTTCTAATTCCGTGTTTCTGAAAAGGTGCAAAATGTTTTAATTCCATGTTTTTGAAAAGGTGCAAAATGTTCTAATTCCATGTGTTTGACAAGTGAAAACTGTTGTGTTTACGTATTTTTGAAGAGGTGCAAAATGTTCTATTTAAATGCTCTCCAGGCGTATTTAAATAATTTTGTAGATAGTTGATATTGTTTTTAGCTAAAAATGGACATGGGTCATTTTGGTTTTTCACTGAGGATATGGATATATTTAGTTTAGATTGTATGATACAAAATTTAATTTTATACATTTTTCTAATGGTGACTCTCCGCTTGGGTTTCCTTTCACTACCCTCAGAGCGACCATAAGCACCGATCCAGTAACTTTTATTTCTTATTACAAATTCCGGAATTAAGTAGTAGGTACTTCCTCGAATTTCTCCATACACACACACACACACACTGCAATGTCTCAAGCCACTAGCATCGTCTTAGCTATATTTTTCCCTTTCCCCCTTTTCCTTTTACTTTTACTTTCTCTTCTTTCTTCTCAAGTTTCTTTCGGCCAATCCCTACCATGGAATACGAATACATAGGACCAGGACAAGGAGTCAGACTATTATTTTTATGTTTTTTTCCCAACTATATGGAAATGAATGATATTTTAAATGTAGTCTGTGAGTTTTCTTCTCATGAATATGCAATCTTGTTAAAAATAAAAATAAAAATTCTATTCACTTGCTATATGCATGAATGGTTTGGGATGATTTTAGCAAGGAAATGATCCGTAGCTGACAGAGTTATGGGAATGAGTTAAACAAAGGTTGAAAGAGTTCAGGAGCGTCTTCTCATCTTTTAGCTTTTATGGTCTTCTCTATGTCATAATTTTATACTTTTTTCGGCTCTAAAATGAGAGCAAAGGTATTACACAATTTTGTAATTATTCTTTCTCATAATTACATTTTTTTTTTGTTCTAACATAATTCAGTTTTTTTTTAGTTCCCACAAGGATTTGTAATCTTGAAAATTGATCAGTCAGGCTATTTCGTTTCATTATCTTATTGTGTTTGTATTCAATGTAAAATGTACTATGTACAGTGGGGATGTTCAGGGGCTTTATAAGAGTCGATAGGCTACAAATGAAGAGTTGTTTGGCAAAACGGGTCCATCAAAGCAAATTTTAGACCTGACCCGTTTTGCCAAAAATCTCTTGAAATATAGATGGGCTACAAACAAAGGTACCGTGACCAGGACCAGGACCAGGACCAGAATCAGAACCAGAAGACGAGACTCATGAATTTTAATGCTCTTTGGTATTAGATTAGCACACGGCCGCCACAGGACGTTCGCGCAAAAAGAATCATGACATTATAGATCTTGAGAGTGAGTATCTCGAGGCAATCTCTGCATCGAATGAAACACATTGGAAATTTTCGATTCCAATCCAAATCCAAGATGTTCATGCTAATACGAGCCATTTTCTTTCCAATTTTTTCCCCTATCTTTTCCTTCACTTCCGCACTCCACTTAATATCTAGTCATATCCCAACCTCAACCAAGCCAAACCAAAAAATTTGATTACATTCAGAATTGAACATTCCGTATTCACTATTTTTGTTTGTTTGAGAGTAAAGCTATAAATTCCCACAGTTTCATCTTCTGCATATCTACACCCTTACAACGTAGTGTACCTAGTTACACTCTTGCAGCCTTTGAATCAAAAGTCAATATCTCTCTTGCCAACAGCTATGAATTTGAATTACTCCAATTTTTGCTATAAAAAAGACACATGGATTTGGATTGTAAGATAGTAGCTGAAGCTATAGCCTTCGGCCGTCGGCCTTCTTCTCCCTTTCAAGTATAGTTCCTTCACTATAAAAGTAGTCAATCTTTAGGAATGAGTGAAATCAGATATGAAATTCAAATAGGTATATTTCCATTTCCATACGATATCCATAATCAGAGCCACAGCCGCAACCACGTTATGTAGACATACCCATACCGGACCCATGCCATAACACATGTCGCGAGTAAGTAAGCAATTTGAGTTTGAGTTAATTCAGTTTATTACTCAATTTTTTTGAACTTTGCTTTAATTAAAGTAGTTAAGCAGGCCTATACTTTCCCTAAGTAGAGATCATCTTGGTAGAGAAAACTTTCTACTAAACGTTTGAATTTATTATTTGCGTGTGTATGGGTGTATGTGTGTGTGCGGAATTCTAAAAAATTCTAATTAAAAGAGAATTTTCCTGCAGGAAAATCAAGGTGAGAGGCACAAGAATTTTCAAATCAGATTAAAACAATAGCAGTCTCTTCTTCTTTGGCGAGGAAGAAGAAGAAAGCGCCTATGTGTTAGTAATATATGCAGTGTTTTGATTAATTTGATTTACATAAATAATTATCAGCAGTGTACCTACTACCTACCCACCTGTCTGACTGACTGAGGAAAGTGGAATACTTTTTCCATTAGACCCAAATGGAATGACACAAAAGTATAACGTTTCACTCTCTGTACTGTATGCTATATGCTGTATCGTCTGTGAAGAACCAAAATGACCTATATCCAATTTAAGCTAGAATCAAAATGAGCTATGTCATAAAAACAAAATGAAAAATATTCGTAAAATGTTAATTAATAGTTTTTGGAAAGTGCAAAATGTTCTATTTACATATTTTAGAAAAGTGTAAAATGTTCTATTTACATGTTTTTGAAAGGTGTAAAATGTTCTAATTACATGTTTTTGAAAAGTGTAAAATGTTCTAATTGCACGTTTTTGAAAAGTGTAAAATGTTTTAATTACACTGTTTTGAAAAGTGTAAAATGTTCTAATTACACGTTTTTGAAGTGTAAAATGTTCTAATTACACTGTTTTGAAAAGTGTAAAATGTTCTAATTACATGTTTTTGAAAAGTGCAAAATCCTCTAATTCCATGTGTTTGAAAAAGTTCGAAATGTTCTATTTAAATGCTATTGGCATGTTTCAATATTTTTGTGGATATTGGATTTAGTTTCTAGCTACAAATGGATATGGGTCATTTTGGTTCTTCACAGACGATATAGTATGTTACATAATAGGTTAGGTACTTAATATTAATTTTACTAGGTAAAGTATTGCCGTTAGCTGTGCTGTTTTTTTATAATATGTTATGTACCTACCTATACCTTACCACTTATTGTTAAATGGACATAGAGAGCTAACTTCGACATCAACTCACATGCTATCGTAGTATGTATCTAATGGTTAATATCTTCTCCGTCTTGTAACTGGCATACAAGAAAAAAGAAGGAGATTTCACTTTTATGTATGTTTCTATATAATATGTGGGCAAAATAGATAGGGATCTATTTTGATGGAGTTAATAAGAATAACTATATGTGTATTTTATAACAGAGCAAACAGAAACAGAGCCTTGTGGATGACATGTATGCATATTATGTTAATAGAGAAAACCATGAAATAGCCTATGTGTAGTTGGTAATAAAAGTAGAGTACCACCGACGCCGACACCGACACCGACAATTACACAGGGATGAGGCTGGACTACAGATCCATCGGATCACAAAAGAAAAGACAGAGAGAGAGAGAGAGAGAGAGAGAGTAACTCATAAAATCAGTCCATCATATTATTATCAACCAATTTCTATTCATTCAGCATTATTTGTGTCTCCTCTCATTATAATCCAACCAACTTCATTTTATTTTATAGACGTCATTTATTATGCAAACATTACAAAAGCTATTTTTGCTCCCATTATCTTGATTGTGTATCTCCCTCTCAGTCTTTTATGGAGGCTACACAGAAATGACTCCATGTGTGTCTCCCATCACAATATCAATGAGATTACTCCCACTACAGTAACAACAGTATATATAGTGCCTATACTCTCACTCTCATCCTGAATCCGAGCCGGATCCCATGGCCATGGATTATGGATGGAGTCGTGTCGTTGTCGTCGTTGTCGTCGTGAGCAGGCACGTATCCAGGAGGTCGGGCAACATATCGGCATCGGCACGCCTCTCCACGGTTACCGCCCTGATAATTTAGTTTTATGCAAACCACCGATCCGGTGAATAACTGATAGCTAAACCGACGGTATTTCGCCGTCTGCATAAATAGCTGACTCTATTTTAGCACAACCAAATTTATTCCTACATTTAATGTTCTATTTACATGTTTTTTGAAAAGTGTAAAATGTTCTATCCACATTTTTTTGAAAAATGTAAAATGTTCTATCTAGATGTTTTTGAAAAGTGTAAAATGTTTCATCTAAATGTTTTTGAAAAGTGTAAAATGTTCTATTTACATGTTTTTGAAAAGTGTAAAATGTTCTATCTAGATGTTTTTGAAAAGTGTAAAATGTTCTATCTAGATGTTTTTGAAAAGTGTAAAATGTTCTATCTAGATGTTTTTGAAAAGTGTAAAATGTTTCATCTACATGTTTTTGAAGAGTGTAAAATGTTTCATCTACATGTTTTTGAAAAGTGTAAAATGTTTCATCTACATGTTTTTGAAAACTGTAAAATTTTCTAATTACATGGTTTTGAAAAGTATAAAATGTTCTATTTACATGTTTTTGAAAAGTGTAAAATGTTCTATGTAACATGTTTTTGAAAAGTGCCCCAAAATGAATTTTTTAACATGGGCTAACACAGGGGAAATTTACTTTTCAAAAATATGCAATTAGAATGTAGGCATTTTACACTTTTCAAAAACTCGTACCGAAAAGATTTTTTGACATAATATATGGTTGATTTTAATTCTTGTTTAAATTAAAAATGGGTCATTTTGATTCTTCACTCACGATATTATGCCCAGCCCAGAAAATATTTCTAGATCCGCTCCTGGTCGTGAGTGCAGTGCAGTGTGCTTTACTGTAACTGAAGACTACTGTCGTCGACTGGGAAACTGAACTGGGAACTGGGACTTGGGTTGGTTCTGGGATGCTATGGGACTGGGAGACTCGTTCGTTGGTATTATATGGGGAAGTGAAGGAAGCCGAGTAGTCTGGGTCTGGGTATAAATGTCTGTCATGCATGTGCCATTACCACACAAGAAGGAAGCGCAATGTACACTGGGTGTGCAAGAGTAATTTTGATACATTTTGTCATCTTGCCAATTCTATCCTCCTTTGACTCTCCATTCATGGAATGGCCAGGGATTTGTTCTATCGTTTCTCCATCTCTCTCTCTCTTTTTTTTACAAGGTTCGGCTAATATAATATGCTATGAGGAATTTCACTGCTGCGGCTGACTCATTTCTTCCTCCACTCTATGTATATACGTCGGTCGTAGTCGTAGTCGTAGGATCTCCTCACATTCAGTCGTCTTCCCTTTTGGAGCGATTACACGTTTATAGAGGAGCTTCTTGAGTTTCAGCTTGTTGTCTTACCAGGACCAGGACCAGGACCAGAAACAGAGCAGAATCAGCCTACCATATGTACCACTACCACCATTACACACATAGAATCTCCCTTCATTTTCTATCCGTAGCTCGTTACTCGTTACTCGTCCAGCCTTTAGTTTCGACTATTTCCGCGAATTCTCTATATACTTCCACTCAAAAAAAATAAAGTCTTCAGAAATATTGTTCAGAACAAAA